>CM045763.1:90971014-91145843 GCA_025200525.1 Camellia lanceoleosa
AAGCTGCAAACAAGGAAGCACAATTCCAACTTTGTGGGGGTTTACATTTTCTAAATACGCGCTGTATAGTCAAGTTTCTGATGCATATAGCCTCTCTTTTAGCTTCCAAAACTCCATTCTTTTGAGATTTTAATTTATTATGTTACCTTCTTTTCTTTTTTTATAATAGGAACCATTGTTTTGTGGTTAACTCCGCTTACTAACTTGAGGTTGTGGGTTCAAACCTGAGAGCTAATCACTGTGTTTGGTTGTGGTTTTTTGAATATGGTTTTTTGAAAATTTTATACAACTTGTTTGGTTATTCTAAAAAATGAGTTATGTTTTCAAAAAAATAAATGAGATAGGTAGGCTTTAAGCCTCGTTTGGGAACAGGTTAATTTAGTAACTTTTTGGCTATTTGGCTAAAAAGGTAAGTAAAAAAAACTTGTATGTTTGGGATGACTTTTTGGCTAATTACGAAAAGATGTGCAATAAGTAGAGAGAAAAGAGAATCTTTGACTTTTTGATATGGGTTGTTGGCTTTTTGGCTAATTTAGTAACTTTTTGACTTTTTGACTAAAATAGTCTCTTGCCAAACGAGGCCTTAGTATAATAGGTACATATATGTAGGCTTTGAAAATGAGATAGGTAGACTTTAGTAGAATAGGTACATATAGGTACATATAGGTACATATATGTAGGTATATATATATTTAAAAAATCTGAAAGAATGTTTTGATGTGATTTTTTTGTATTTTTTTAATTGTTTCAATCATTAATTTAGAGGGAAATTTGAAATTGTAATGATATATTTTTTTTAAAACCAAACAAGCATTTTTTTTCAAAAAACAGTTTTCAAATCATTTTTTCAATTTTTTTTTCAAAAAACAGCAACCAAGCATGCTAAATACTTTTGCAAGTATGTACCCAATCTACCATTCCCACACCTCTCCATCCTATGGGGGACTAAACTAGGCGTAAATGTTGCATATTTTTTTCTAAAAAGGAAAACACTAAAAACTGCCCCGCTGAATATCTGAATTATACAACAAATCAAAAAAGGTTTCTATGGATTGAACTCCAGTCCTCTAAAGCCCCAATGTTATGATTTGGAGGATTTCAAATAATGAAGCTTTCTCAATCCATTCATTTTTCAATGATTCGCACAGTGACGAAGATTCCTCTTTTCCTTGGAAATGCATTTGACAGAGTAAGGCTTTCTTAAGGTCACTTTCTTTGATTGGTCAGCTTCCTTTGAGGCCATCCTTACCATGAATAATCTTTGAAAGAGATGTAATGTTGGACTGGTGTTGCATGTGTAAGAAGGTGGGGGAATATGCAAACCAACTTCTCCATCATTGTACAGCTGCCAACGATTCATGGAATCTGATCTGTTCATTTTTGGAATGTGTGAATTATGCCTCATTCAGTGCGGGATCTTGTTGATGCAATCAGTGCTAATTGTCCTATTAAACCGAAAAGAAAGACTTGGAAGACCAAGACATCATGTGCTTCATAGACAACGTGGAGGGAGTATGACAGGATATATTTTGATGGTGTTAAACTCTGGAAAATTATTCAATGCTCCTGGAGCATTACTCCTTTCCATTTACAGGTTAGATACATCATCAGTTGTCTCCTATAACAACATAAAAGCAGTGGATCCCATAGTTTAGACCAATAATTACTATTTTGGAGCACCACCTAGTAATGCTTCAAGAGTATTGAATAATTTCCAGTTAAACTCCTTATTAGTAGCCTAAAAGGATCCGTCCTCCTGTCCCTGATTTTTTTTTTTTTTTTTTTTTTTTAAGCATATAATATCAGTTTAACTTTTTGTATTAGGCTTTGCCCCCTTCATAGCAGTTATTGGTTAATATAATTTTTTACTTGTTAAGAATAAAAAGAAATAAAAAGTGTTCCATAACAAAAGCAGCTCTGGTTTTTTTTCTTTCTAGTAACTATGGGTGACCAAATAAAAAAAAAGGGTAAGGAAACCTCCTTGTTCAAGGCATTAGTGCAATACACTACCAAACTACAGATTCAATCTTAATAGATGCATACCCACTTAAATTGCCCATATAAAGAACTACAGAGCCAACATAGCCAATTTTATTAATAGTAAGACGCGAACCACAAGAACACGACAGAAAAATTTAAAACTGAAAAAACCACCTGGCAGGGGAAGCACTTCATAATGAGTCGCTGCACGTAATCGGCAACAGCATTTCGGCAATCTTCGGATGGTGAGTTGGGCTGAATGCAGGCAATAAGCTCTGCAGTCCTCTCCTCAGCTTTTAACCATCTCTCCGAGTCAAGGACCCGGATTGCTGGTCCGGCATTGGGCAATAGGCCATTCGGCAATAGGCCACTTGGCTGTGCCCAGCCCTCATGTTCGCCCATACAAGGCTATTGGATCACTAGCCTGTGCTCCTTCCTCTGAAACACAACCTACTCTTTGCACCCGAAACAAACAACCACTAAACAAAACAACAAAAACCAACAAAAATACTTGAAATTTTATTCCTAAACATACATGAAAACTTATAACTTTTGGGCAGATTATATTTTGATTGCCAACAAAAGAAACTTAACCCAACCCAACCCACTTGATTTTGACAGAAATACAATTTATAGCATTGCTTCAATGTTGCAAAATCCTAAAATTGGGTATTGATGAAATTTCACCCAAAAAAAACAAAATAGAACACTATATCAATACTCAAAAGTGGAACTTTTTTCCCCCCAAATAAACTGTTAGTACTGAATTTTAATATTGGAAATGTTTGAAAAAAATCGAAGATAAATTAATACAAAAAATATAAACCCTAGAAAGAATGTTGAAAACCCCAGAAGAGACGAGTTTGGGCAAAATCCCAATCACCAACGGTTGAGATTAAAAAAAAAAAACCTAACTGAAACTGCTGGGGAGTTTTCTGGGTGCTTCAATCTAGGGAACAGCGCAATGTCGACGAATCAGGAGTAGAGCAACAAGCGAAAAGCACGAATCAGATTGAAGCACACCAGGGATTGGTGAATTGGTACATGAAGAAGAGTAGAGAGAGAGAGAGAGAGAGAGAGAGAGAGAGAGAGATGATCGTAGAATCAGATAGGGTATGTTTGCGTTGGGACTTGGGGGGCAGGAATTGAAGAACTGTATCAGATATCAGGAGAGAGAAAGAGGAGAGAGAGAGAAAGCGGTTGACGTTGGGGATTTTCTTCTGGTTTGGGCAAAGGGGAGAGAGAGAGAGAGAGACAGAGGAGAGAGAGAGAGAGAGAGGGGAGGGTTCAAATGTTGTTCCAAGGCAAATGTCAAATGCAATCTGGAAAATTTACTGAATTTTTATTTTAAAATTAATGATTTATTCATCAAATTTATTTATTATAATTTTTTTTTTTTTTGAACTCTATTTATTATAAATTCGTTCAAATGATGGGAGACTCTTTTTGAAACGATCCGGGTACTGCGGTGGGATAAAACAACATCGTTTCATTATCTATATATGCATATTCAATAAAAAAAAAGATTTGTTGTTAAAAGGATTTGAATTCACACTGGAGAGAAAAAGGGTCTTCAACTATTGTATTACTTTGGCCTGGTTTTGAGAACATATTAATTTAGTAATTTATTATTATTTGATTAAAATATGAACTAAAAAAATAGTATATTTGATATGATTTTTTAACTTTTTACGAAAAAATGTACAAAAAGTAGAGAAAAAAAGAATTTTTAACTTTTTGATATGAGTTGTTGGCTTTTTGACTTTTTAATTTTTTTAATAACTTTTTGGCCTTGTTTGGGAACCCTCCCGTTTAGCTAAAAAGTCAAAAAATTATTAAAAAAGTCAAAAAGCCAACAGCCTATACTAAAAAGTTAAAGATTATCTTTTCTCTTTACTTTTTGCACATCTTTTCGTAAAAAGTCAAAAAGTCATTCCAAACATACTAGTTTTTTTTTTAACTCATATTTTAACCTAATAATCAAAAAGTTACTAAATTAGTCTGTTTCCAAACGAGGCGGCTTTTTGGCTAAATCGGTCGCTTCCCAAACGAGGCCTTAGTCTACTTATTAATATCTTGAATATATATTATATTTATTACAATTTGTATTCTAGCATAAAAAAAATTACAATATGTTATTATTACAATCTATATTCCAGCATAATTTTTTTTTACAATCTGCTAGTATTACAATATGTATTCCAGCATAAAAAGAAATTTACAATCTGCTATTATTACAATCTCTATTCCAGCATAAAAAAAAAATTTACAAGCTGCAACCACAATAAAGCTTATAAAATTTTTAAAAAAAAATCCTTTCCATCTTTAAAAAAAAAAAAAAAATTCAATATGTCCAATTTGATGCTATGTTATGTATTAAACATAAATAAAATAAAACACAATAACATTGGTTTCTCCTTAAATAAACCTTGAATCCATATCCAATATGCACAATTTGATGCTCTATTATGTATCAAACACAAATAAAATAAAACACAATAACAGTGGCTTCTCCTTAAATTATAGCGATCCCGGTTTTTCCTCCATTGTTTATTGTATTCCGGACTTGGGTTCCGTCATGGTTGTTGTTGTCTTTATCTTGTTTCCGCCCTTTAAATTCTTTGTATTTGAATTTTGGGATGTGTTGGGCAGGTTTGAAACAGGTTGGATGTGATTTGAAATAAATAGTTACTGCCCAGATTTTGGTTTCTTCGCTTCAGCGAGGCTTTTGTCGCTCGAGCAAGCTTTGGGTTTTAGTTCCTTCGCTCGAGCCAGGGTTCCTTCGCTCGAGTGAGCTTTGAGTGGTGTGTCTCTTGGCTCGAGCGAGTACTCTTGCGCTCGAGCGTGCGTTTACGTCTCTTTTTGACCTGAAGGTTGTGTTTCTTTGCTTGAGCATGATTTCCTTCGCTCGAGCAAGCAAGCAAGGACTATGTTTTGAGTTTTTTCGCTCGATCGAGCACTCTTGCGCTCAAGCATGCTTCTGGGTTGCAGACCTAAACTTTCGCATTGTTCATTCGAGCGACGCTTCTTGCGCTCGAGCGAGGTTCTTTTGTGTTTGGTCGCTCGAGCGACCACTCCTTCGCTCGAGCGAGCCTCGAGTATATCAGTTGCAGCAACGTGTTTCTACTTCACTTTTTCATCCCCCTTTTCCTCAAAACCCTAGATCCGACACACACTCTCTCTACATACACCTTCTCCCTAGAAATACACTTAGTTCTTGGGTGTCTCTATCCTAGTCTCTTTGAAGAAAAGGTAGAGCTTTGCTTGGGCTACACTTTGATCTAAAAAAACGTTGGATTTGGAGCACTTTGAGTTTCTTCATTCTTCTCCTTTGAGTTCCGAAACTTGAGGTAGGGATAACCTACTCCTTTCTATGAGTTTTGACATAAATGTTGGGTATTTTGTATAAGATGGCATTGTTTGGAAGTTTTGGGAAAGTTAGGGTTTGTTTTAAAATTATAAAAGAGGGGTTTTCAATTGTTAAGCTCCATGTATATGTGAGACATTGGAAAATAGGATTATTGGTGTAAGATTGAGAAAATTGAGCCTTAAGGCTAAAGTTAAAAAGAAAAGGGGAAAATGCCCTAATTAAATGTGATTAATTAATTTATGTAATTAATTTGGGGAAATATGGAAATATGAAATTGAGTTGAAAATCATGGAATTTGGATGTTATGAGAATGAATGGTGTAGTTGGATTGATTAATCACTCACTTATGAAAATGTTGATAATTTACCTATTTGATATATTTATTTATCCTATTTAGAAATAACTGCTTTGGGCTATCAGTGGAGGATAGTCTTAATTGTTGTAGACACTACATGATGATTAGGTGAATTAAAACTAATCACTTGAGTTATGTCATTGAATATGACTGTTGAATTGACACATTGAATATGTGCCGGGATTGATCATTGTATATGATGAAGCGTTTAAATACATTGCATATGTATCTTATTTGGGAGGAGATATGGGATGTACTCTCAAACCTGTTCGGGAGGAGATAGGGGATGGACTTCGTTGATAATTAAGTTGGCTGGAGTGTCCAGGGTGAAAGTCCCGAAACCTTAATTACGTTTGCATAACGTAGATGATTGAAGTATTGAAGTATTGAGGTGTTAATAATATGAGTTGTAGTCTCATTTGAATTGATTATGATTGAAGTATTGATAATATGAGTTGTAGTCTCATTTTGAACTGTTCGAATAAACAATGAACCTTATTTATGAATTGGTGTGGATAATGAAACGGAAAGGGATTAAAAAGTGGTTGTGAATATGAATTGGTTATGGAAGAGATGTACATTGGTTTGTATGAGTTAAACATTTATCAAATGCTAATGTTTTAGTTAATTCTCATATTATGTTTAGCGTATCTCTACTGGGTTTTGGCTCACCCTATATGGGATATCATTTTCAAGTGCAGGTGATATGCCGCCTCTAAGGATGTAGCTTGGAAGGTTTAGAAGCTGAAGGCTTATTTTTGTAGTTACCTTTTTGTATTACATGTACTTCAAGCCAAGGGCTTAATATGTTAAGAGTTAGGACTCTCTTTTGTTGTAACCAAGTGTTGACTAGAAAAGTTGTAAGCCCGTGGGGCATTTACTTTTGTTGTCAACATGTGATATTTTGTACTGAATACTCTGATAAATGAAAAGATGTTTTATTCTCTTATGTTTATGGATGTCATAAATGATTGGTTTTATATGTATCTTTTTGAGGGCGTGACATAAATAAACCTTGAATCCATTTCAATTTAATTCTTTAAAATAAAGCAAAAGGGCAGCTCGTTAGATAAATGTTTACCTTTCAATTTTGCGGGGGTGGTTCCGAATGACTAAAAAAATTAAACAAACCATCATCACAAAAAACCGACTCAGTCACCATGGGATTGTGCTCTACTAGATCAAATCCTAATCCCTGCAAAAAAAAAAAAAAAAAAAAAAAAAAAAAGAAAAAAAAAGAAGAAGGAAATACATTGGTATTAATATATGTAAAACAAAAATCTAGATTACAAACAAATATATTACACACCTGAGAACTTTGTGGATTGTACGATGCTTGGGAAGACAAAGGCGTTGATAGTGGATAAGTTGGCGGGCATGCAAAATTAATATCATTCATGAGTAGATTATATCTGAAATTCATTAGTTGTGGCCAATAGAGTATCTCAACACCCTAGTCCATAAAATATTGTTAGTAGTTTTATGATCATTATGTACTTAAGTAATATGATTTTAATAAAAAGAATAAGATCACACCAGTGTGTGGTTTGAAGATGAATTTTGAATATTTTTTGTTTCGCTTGACTGTCCAATACTCTAAAGAGGTTGTAAAACATTTATCAGTACATTGCAAAATTTAAAAATAAATCTAGTCAATTTGAAATCAAGTACTTCGGTAAATTTAATACCTGAGTAAGGTGGGTAGGTTGTGAAACAACTTTTGTTCTCTCAGTAGTCTTCTCATGCCAAGGTTTTAATTTGCTCCCACCCTTGTGTTCGCCCTCTTTCTTTTTTAAGCCCTTAGCTTGTGTAAAGTTTGAATCAACTACAAATTTTTTGGTACCCACTTCAATATTGCCTCCACTACCAGAAGCGCCTGAGTCATCTAATAAAGTCATCATATTGTCTATCTTTGCACAAGTTGCTAGTTTTACCATTCAAGGACAAAGATCTCTGTAGCGTGCTGCTATCACCAACTTAGGGTCATTCTTAACCACTGTAACTGTTTCTTCAATTGCACAATCCTTCGCATCTAGTCTGTAACGACCTGAATTATTATTATTTTAAATAGCCAGTGCATAATTTAATTGAGCAAATTTTCGAATTTGATTACTGTGTAAATTCTGTGCGAAAATAGTTCGGTTTTGTATTTTTTTAAAAATAGTTCCCGATCTCAGAAAATTATGAAATTTTTATATGTTATTCCCATATGAGTCTAGCACGTTGGGTAAAAATTTCCGAATTTATTGATGGGTATTTATTTTATGAAAATTCGTAGACTGATCGGTGTTCAATCTAGTGTACAACAGAATTTGAAATTGAGTTTTGGGTGTTTGGACCATGATTTGAGATAAATTAGTTGGGTTTATTTTGGTATATAATTGGACCATTTTTGACTTATGGGTAAGACCCATGATTTATATTCAATTTAATTTGAATTTGTTTATGACTCATGTTTAACTGTTTGGTCCTTTTTAATTATGTGATTGGTAGTAACCACCTTGGGAGTTGTTATTATTTATTATATAGGATTATAATAAATATTTGATAGTTGATTTTATGGTGTGTACCATATGGTGAAAAATTATATATTTTATAAAGAATGAAAATGTATATATTTCTTAGTGATCAACATATTATATTTTGTGGTGAGAAAAATTATATCATTTTATAATTTATATTATAAAATTTTGAGGTATTATTACAAAAATTATATTTTTTGAGAAAAATCAAGCTTTGAAAAACATGTGGGTGGCTCCCATTTTTGTCCTTGCCATCATTTCCTCTCCTTTCCCTTTTTCCTTCTTCATTTCCTCTTTTCTTTTGCTGAGTGGAGGGCTCAGCTCTCTCCCTCTCTCCTTCTCTCACTCTCTCTCTCCTCTCTCCATGCTCATCATTGTTGCTCAATCTTTGAGCTTAGAGTGAGAGTTTTTAGAGTAAGATTTTGCAAAAGTATTGTAAATGAAAGTCGAAGAGCTCATCGTGATCTTCGCAATGGTAGTCTCGAATTCATGATCGGGCAAGATTTGCCTTCCAGATATGCTCTTCTTTATTATTTGAGGTAAGGACTTTCTTCATATTATTATATTAAAAATATGTTAGGGTTATTTTGAGAAAATATATATTTATAAGAGGCATTACATATATATATATATATATTTTAGATTTTTGTTTGGTAATTTTTGGAAGAGAAATTATGTTGAAATGTTAAGAATAATGTTATTTTGAAATTGATTTGGAAAAATCATCTTGTGTTGGAAATACTTGTTAAAAATCCGAAAATAAAATAAAATAAAATAGTTGCATGAGTTGTATCTACCTCATATTATGGTTAGATAATTTATTTTGAAAAAATAATGTTAAAATATTTACCTCATCTTTGAGTTTTGGAATTTATTTTTGAGAAGAAAAATAAATTGATATTGATGAATATGGTGTGAATTGTTAAGTTGAGATTATAGAATGATTTTGGGATTTAAGACTCTAAAAGTGTGATATTCATGATGTTTTGTAAATGTTAATTTATTAATTTTAGAAAAGTTGTGAAATTGTGGTTTATAGAGATTTGGGAAAAGTGACTAGGCATGAAATGTGGGGGTATTTTGAGTGATGAGTCATGTGAATTTATATTTAGTGCTATTAATTTGGAAGATGATGAACTTAATGGTTACTAATTTGATGAATTAAATTAGTTTAGTTAATGTTTAAAATCCTTCGTAATTAAAGAGGTGTTATTGGGTTTAAATTCCTAACTTTTAATAATATGAGATTAAAAGTGATGATGTTGACCAAGAATGAGATTTGGGGAAATTAAGCGAGATTAAGTTGATGTGATATGGTATTTGGACCATAGTTTTACTAGTTGAGTTATGTTATCATAATAATATCTAAAATTCATATATGAGATATTTGAATTGTTTTGGCGGATTTTGACAATAAAGGAAAAGAATATGATTTTAGCTCATTTGGAGCAAATGGATGAATTGGATTAAAACAAGAACTAGCCTATCACCCGTGCTATGAACGAGATAATCATAAATATTTATATTTGTTTTAGATTTTTTTTAATATATAAATTATGTTTTTAAAGATTTTTTATAAAAATAATTTAACAATCTTATCACTAACCATAGTTTATGGGATAAGTTAAAAAGGGTTTATGCACGGATTGTATTTATAATTATTTGTATGAGGTAATTTTAAATGCTTGTGAAAAGACATGTGGATTGGAAAAAGTTAATAAATGCTGATCAGGAGATTTTGACCAAATCAATAAATGCTGAAGTTTTTTTTTTAGATAAAAAATTAAAAAAATTTAGATTGGGATATTTAAATAAAAGTTAATAAATGCTGAAATTAATAATGCTATCTAACTAACCACAATCACATTTTTCTCATAATAAAAAAAATAATTGAAAAAAAGAACCATTAAAATAGTAAATAAAAAGATTATTTAGAACCATTGAACAAATTACAATCATATTTTTCTTTTTGTGAGTATTTATGTTTATCTAACTTCAATCATATTAAAAAATAAAATTACAAACAAAAGGAGATAATTTCAATCATACAAATCACAATTTTTTTAATGCTATCTAATCATCATCAATAATTAAAAAAATCAATTACAAATTAAGTCAATTGATAATTAAAAAACACAATAATTTATTTTTCAAAAAACATAGTGAGTTAAAAAGATCAATTACAATTTTTTTTTGTCAAAATACAATCTAATCATCATTAATAATTGGTACATTATGGGACTCTAATGAGTACAATCCATTTTGTTTTTAAAAAAAAACACAATTATTTAAAAATTAAATCACAAATTAAGTGAATTGATAGTTAAAAAAACACAATAATTTTTTCCAAAAAACATAGTGAGTTAAAAAAATCAATTACAATTTTTTTATTAAAAATACAATCTAATCATTATCAATAATTGGTACTTTAAAAATCAAATCAGAAAAAAAAAAAATCAAATCACAAATATTTTTATGCTATCTAACTACAATCATATTTTTTTCAAAAATAATTGTAAAGAAAACCATTAAAACAGTAAATAAAAGATTAAATCACATTAAAAAAAAAAGAACCATTGAACAAACTACAATCATATCACATTTTTCCCATAATAAAAAAAATAAATAAATGAAAAAAAGAACCATTGACTAACTACAATCACATTAAAAAAAAAAGAATCATTGAACTAACTACAATCACATTTTTTTCTTTATGAGTGTTTATGTTTATCTAACTTCAATCATATTAAAAATAAAATTAAAATAGTAAATAAAAAGATTAAATAACATTAAAAAAAAATATTGAACTAACTACACCAATCATATTAAAAAAAAGAGCCATTGAACAAACTACAATCACATAACATTTTTTCCATAATAAAATAAATAAATGAAAAAAAAACTATTAAACTAATTACACTCACATTAAAAAAAAAAGAATCATTCAACTAATTATAATCACATTTTTTTTTTGGTGAGGGTTTATATTTATCTAACTTCAATCATATGAAAAAATCAAAAATAAAATTAAAATAGTAAATAAAAATATTAAATAACATTAAAAAAAAAAACATTGAACTAACTACAACAATCATATTAAAAAAAAGAGCCATTGAACAAATTACAATCACATCACATTTTTCACATAATAAAATAAATAAATGAAAAAAAAGGAACTATTAAACTAACTACAATCACATTAAAAAAAAAGAATCATTCAACTAATTATAATCACATTTTTCTCTTTGTAAGAGTTTATATTTATTTAACTTCAATCATATTAAAAAATCAAATTATAATTTTTTATTCGTTAGACAAATTACAAATATTTTTATGCGCTATCTAACTATAATATTAAAACAGTAAATAAAAGGAAAAGTCAATAAGGAGAAAACAAAAAGAAGACTTACTGTTTGCATACGTTGTCACTGAAGTTGAAAGTGTAGAAGTGAGAAGTCAAGAAGGATAAAACAAAAAGAAGACTCACTGTTTGCAATAGATATGTGAAAAGTTAAAAAGAGTGTGTGTATTGGAGAAGTTAAAAAGACTTGGAAGAATTTAATAAGTGTTAAGTTTTTTTTTTTCAAAAAAAATCAAAAAAATTAAGAAATTAAGGTTCAGATATTGGAATTCCCACAAAACTTGTGGGTTAGAGATAGATAGAAATAAATAGATAGATATAGATATAGATATAGATATAAATATAGATATTTATATTTGTTTTAAATTTTTTTTAATATATAAATTATTTGTTTTGGAAAAAGTACTGCAGTAATTATGAGAGAAGTCAAAAAGTCTTGTGGGTTGAGAGAAGTTAATAAATGCTGAGGGTAATTTTTTTTTAAAAACAAAAAATTAGAAAATTAGGATTGGCATATCGAACCCCCCATAGGCCTTGGGGGTTAAAAATCCCATTTTTGCTTAATATATAGTAAAAAAAGAGCCATTGAACAAACTACAATCACATCACATTTTTCACATAATAAAATAAATAAATGAAAAAAAAGAATTATTAAACTAACTACAATCACATTAAAAAAAAAAGAATCATTCAACTAATTATAATCACCTTTTTCTCTTTGTGAGGGTTTATATTTATCTAACTTCAATCATATTAAAAAATCAAATTATAATTTTTTATTCACTAGACAAATTACAAATATTTTTATGCGCTATCTAACTACAATATTAAAACAATAAATAAAAGGAAAAGTCAAGAAGGAGAAAACAAAAAGAAGACTTACTGTTTGCACACGCTGTCACTAAAGTTGAAAGTGTAGAAGTGAGAAGTCAAGAAGGATAAAACAAAAAGGAGACTCACTGTTTGCAATAGATATGTGAAAAATTAAAAAGAGTGTTTGTATTGGAGAAATTAAAAAGATTTGGAAGAATTTAATAAATGCTAAGTTTTTTTTTTTTTTTTCGAAAAAAATCAAAAAAATTAAGAAATTAAGGTTCAGATATTGGAACTCCCACAAAACTTGTGGGTTAGAGATAGATATAAATAAATAGATAGATATAGATATAGATATTTATATTTGTTTTAATTTTTTTTTAATATATAAATTATTTGTTTTGGAAAAGGTACTATAGTAATTATGAGAGAAGTCAAAAAGTCTTGTGGGTTGAGAGAAGTTAATAAATGCTGAGGGTAATTTTTTTTTTTTTTAAAAAACAAAAAATTAGAAAATTAGGATTGACATATTGAAGCCTCCATAGGCCTTGGAGATTAAAAATTCCCTTTTGCTTAGTGAAATGATTATGAGTTTGATGTGACATTTTATCTTATTTGCTATTTTAACTTATTTTGTCTTATTGATTACTAGCCTATCACCCGTGCTATTCACGAGACACTACAACAAAATACACAAATGGCGACTAAAAATAAAAAATTCGTCGTTGAAAGTGCATGAAATGGCGACTAAAATTAAATTAGTCGCCGAAAAGCAATGTTTTAGCGACTAAAACTGTTTAGTCGCCGAAAAGCACGGTTTTAGCGACTAAAAGGAAGTGTAGTCGCCGAATATAGGGTTTTTAGCGACTAAAGTTTGTTTAGTAGCCAAAAGTCACGGTTTTTGGCGACTAAAATAATTTAGTAGCGAAAAGTTATGGTTTTGGCGACAAAAAACAGGTTTAGTCGCTGATTATAGCAGTTTTGCCGACTACAAACAATTTAGTCGCTGAAGGTGGACAGTTTGGCGACTAAAACTGAGTTTAGTCGGCAAAAGTGGATCTTTTGGCGACGGAAAATAAGTTTAGTCGCCGGAAGTTCTTTTTTTGGCCGGAATTTAAGGTTTTTAGTGACAAAGCAGCATTTAGTAGCCAAAAAGCACATAATTGGCGACTAAAATTCAGATTTAGTCGCCAAAAGTGCCCTCATATTTTTTTTAAGTAAATACTTTATTTTTTACATTAAATACATTAAATAAAAATAATTATTTATATATATAGTTTGTATTAATACCGGCAAATTTAGTATATAAATAATATATGTTGCATTATTATTCGTGTGAGGTTATAGTGCCATAGTGAGAAGAGAGTGTTGGAAAAGGTTGACAAAGTTGGAAAGTTAGTGGTCACAGGTTCAAAACTTGGTAGCAGCGGAGGCAAAAATATACTTTCAGCTACTAAATTCAGTGGTCGCCAAATGCATTAATAATAAAATAAAAAATTAACTTTCAGCGACTAACAGTTTAGTCGGCAAAGGTATGATTTCAAAAAAGAAAGTGACTTTTCGCGACAAGATGTTTAGTCGCTGAAGACACGGTTTTTAGCGACTAAAAAATTGTTAGTCGCCAAAGGCATCCGCGACCATATATTGGCGACAAGTGAAATAAGACCTTTTTAGTCGGGAAAAGTGAAATTTTGACATTTGGCGACTAAAATAAGACCTTTGGCGACTAAAAATTTAGTTGCCAAAGGTGTTTTTTTTTGTAGTGAGATAATTATAGATATTTATATTTGTTTTAATTTTTTTTAATATATAAATTATGTTTTTTAGATTTTTTATAAAAATAATTTAACAATCTTATCACTAACCATAGTGTATAGGAGAAATTAAAAAGGCTATTGCAGTAACTATGCACGGATTGTATTTATAATTATTTGTATGAGGAAATTTTAAATGCTAATCAGGGATTTTGACCAAATCAATAAATGTAGGTATATGAATTGAAAAAAGTTAATAAATACTAATTAGGGAATTTTGACCAAATCAATAAATGTTGAGATTTTTTTTTAAAATCAAAAATTTAGAAAATTAAGATTAAGAGATTGGAGCTCCCACAAGGGTTGGGGTTTAGAAACCCCCTTTTTCTTAATATATTTAGAATTATCTATATATGTGAACTGCAATTTTTAAATGTCTTTTTTTTTTTTCTTAAATGTCTTTTTTTTTTCTTTTTTTATATTATATTAAAGTTTAATATTTTGATAATAATCTTATGTGTAAGACTTTTTAAGAAATTAAATATCTTCTTTTTTTTTATTATATTATATTAAAGTTTAATATTTTGATAATAGTCATATGTGTTGGATTTTTCAAGAATTTTTTTTTATACTTGTTCTTAATGCATTAAAGTGTTATTATGAGGGTAAGACTTGGGGATTGGGAGAAGTTAATAAATGCTAAGGCTTTTTTTTTTAAATAAAAAAAATCAGAAAATTTAGATTAGGAGATTGGAGCTAAAAACAAAAAATTAGAAAATTAGGATTGGCATATTGAATCCCCTACAGGCCTTGGGGATTAAAAACTCCTTTTTGCTTAGTGAAATGATTATGAATTTGATGTGACATTTTATCTTATTTGCTATTTTAACTTATTTTGTCTTATTGATTACTAGCCTATCACCCGTGCTATGCACGAGATAATTATAAATATTTATATTTGTTTTAATTTTTTTTAATATATAAATTATGTTTTTAAAGATTTTTTATAAAAATAATTTAACAATCTTATCACTAACCATAGTGTATAGGAGAAATTAAAAAGGCCATTGCAATAACTATGCACGGATTGTATTTATAATTATTTGTATAAGGGAATTTTAAATGCTAATCAGGGATTTTGACCAAATCAATAAATGTAGGCATGTGAATTGAAAAAAGTTAATAAATACTAATTAGGGGATTTTGACCAAATCAATAAATGCTGAGGTTTTTTTTTTTTAAATCAAAAATTTAGAAAATTAAGATTAAGAGATTGGAGCTACCATAAGGGTTGGGGTTTAGAAACCCCCTTTTTCTTAATATATTTAGAATTATCTATATATGTGAACTGCGATTTTTAAATGTCTTTTTTTTTTCTTAAATGTCTTTTTTTTTTCCTTTTTTATATTATATTAAAGTTTAATATTTTGATAATAATCTTATGTGTTAGACTTTTTAAGGAATTAAATGTCTTCTTTTTTTTATTATATTATATTAAAGTTTAATATTTTGATAATAGTCATATGTGTTGGATTTTTCAAGAATTTTTTTTTTTTTTATACTTGTTCTTAATGCATTAAAGTGTTATTATGAGGGTAAGATTTGGGGATTGAGAGGAGTTAATAAATGCTAAGGCTTTTTTTTTTAAAAAATCAAAAAATCAGAAAATTTAGATTAGGAGATTGGAGCTCCCACAAAGCTTGGGGTTAAAAACCCCCTTTTACTTAATATATAGTATAGATAGATGAGTTATCAAAACTTTTATTTATTTATTTATTTTTCCTTGGTTTAATTTGATGCGGTTGATGTTGATAATCGGAAAGTGAACACTCACGTTATATTTTAATTTATAGTCAAGAGAAGATTTTGATATAATTGATTAAATGTTAGAATATTCACTTATGCTTATTGAGAATTATGATTGAACTTGAAGATCTCGAGATTTCACTTGCATGAGAAAAATAAGAATTTGATTCTATTTAATGTTTAGAATGGGGATGAGTTTTGAAAAAATTGTAATTACATTTCATTGATAAAGTATGTGAGTTAGAAATCGATGAAAACTTAAACCCACTTTAGTGTTATATGTTATTGCTATTGATGAACCTATTACCTAGAAGTTTTAGTTTTGATAACTGGTAGGGGATTGCCGCGTTGGTGTTTAAATGAGGAGATTTTTGGAAAGGTAAGAAAATGTTTGACTTTGGAAGCTTGTTTTATATAATGAATATTGTTGAATTATCTTGAAAAGACTAAGTTAGAAGTCGTTGATTTACATGTGGTAAATACATGAACATTGGCGTTGTTATATTATCTCTTGGGATTGTATCATGATATTACATTGATAGGGATATGGAAATTGATCACAATGGAGAATTGTGTGGAGGAAATTAGATTTAGAATCATATGAAGGATTGTATATTTTGCATTATTATTTTATTGAACCACTATTGAAATTAATTTTTAATCTTGTATTGAAAGGTTATGGTTTTAAAAGAGAAATTATTTTATGAAACAAGATATATGGTTTTGTTTTTACTAAATACGTTGGTAAGTCCGGATAGGGGGTGTAGTTAGTATTGGTTAAGTTGGCCTGAGTGTCCATGGTGAAAGACCAGAAACCCGCGCGGATAAATGTTGAGCCTTCCAGTTAATATTGGTAAAAATGACAGATTTTAGGTGTCGAGCCTTCCAGTTAATATTGGTAAAAATGACAGATTACAGGTGTCGAGCCTTCCAGTTCATACTGGTAGAAATGACAAATTGGTAGTACTTGTATAGTCTACTTGCAAACACCAGCCTAGGGATTACCTGAGTCGTATTTACCATCTTGAAATTTTATTGAAATTGTTATATTAATGTGTTTTTAAAATGGCATCGTGCGTAAGATTTTCAAAAGATGAGAAAAATATTTTGAGCATGACATGGCATATGCATTCATCTCATAAGACTGTATAAAATGGATTTGACGAATTGTTTAATTATTTAATTCAATTGATAATGAGATAATTGAATGAATTGAAAATGATGTCATGTTGATATTGAAACATGTTTATTTATTTAAGTTAACTTGTTGTGGTTAATTAAATAAATTAGATTTAAGAGATTATGTAATAAAATCATATGGTTTTGACATGACATGATTTCACGTATATGTACGAGTATTTTGGTACCCACATATCTTCTAATGTTTTAATATGAGATTGCTTGGTGAACTAGTGGTTGCTCACCCCCTGCTTGTACATGTGTACAGGGAATGCTTCTCGGATTTGAAGATCAAACAACGGTTTTTACCATTTCATAAGTGTAATGTAGTGATGGATTGTGCTACTTCATTTGTTATTTGGTTGAGTGCTATTTTTTTGTAAAGAGTAGCGTCCTCTCTTTCATTGTAAGCCTCAGGGCATTTCTTTTATTTATATGTAAATGTCATTGTTGTATAATGAGAGAGAATATGTATATTTAATTATTCATCATTTCATTAAAGAATGAAATATTATTTGTAAATGGACTTAATTAATGAATATTGGTAAGGTTATCCGAGTAATAAAATACGGGGCGTTACATAGTCTCCATCGACCTAATATATACCTTTCAGGAATTTTCATAATATTCATTCTATCAAGCGCTTTAATTGTATGATCACATAAAATTCCAAAACTCTCAAATTCTTGACAAGTGCAGTGAATTTCTCGACAAATATTGTCTCCTCCTGACTCATTAACTTCCACATTACCTTTCACAATATACTCTCTATCCTCTCCATATAAGCCAATCACATACGTTACTTCTCTTACTAACTCATGGCATCGCTCCACTTGACAACAAAGGGATGTGTCTAACTCATTATGAAATAAGTCAAAGATAGGAGGGGTATACAACTTAGCAACTTGAATTAACATGGGAGACATTTTCAACTTTATTCTCGGCAATTGTTGTCTTGAATCGTATATAGCTTTTACTTCTTCATACTGCTTATTCATAACAACTCGATTGAAGTGTGTAAAAAATTGAACAATGTTATGGTCAACTTTTAAATGCCTCTTCAATTCTGCATTCAAACTTTCACTAAGTTGAGTGCTTTGCATTCCTACAATATATACCAACTTTATATACACATGCGCCCACTTGTCTCTAAGTTCCCAAGTCTTCTTTATCCATAAGTTCTCTTGCAAGTATATTTATGAATCAAAGAATCCCAAGCTTCAATCAACTCATGTTTATCCTCATACCAAAAAATGCAAGTTTTGAAATTGCAACCAAATTTTAAACCACCATTGAACAAGTAGCCTAAATGCTTCAAAGCATTTTGCATTAGGTGAAAAGTGCACAATTTATGAAATACCTCAGGCATGATTTTAGAAATTGCCTTAGCCATTGCCTGATCTTGATCTGTGAAAAAACTAATAGGCTTTTTCCCTGACATTGCATGCAAGAAAGTTTCAAATAACCACTCAAATTATGCCGTAGTTTCATCATATAATAATGCAACACCAAAAATCATAGTCATTCTGAAGTGGTTAAAGCCAATAAATAAAGCAAGTGGATGGTACTCTTTGTTTGTTCGGAAGGTTGTGTCAAATGACACAACATTACCGAAAATGCCATAATCTGTAATCATTTGATGATCAGCCCAAAAAATGTTAGTAATCATCTCATCAACTCCCAACTAAAATGCAAAGTAAAAATATGGATTTTCAATGGCTTGTTGCTAGAAATATCTCAACAAACTTCCTGCTTCACCATATTGCAAGTTTCGTTGCCTTTTTGCACGCAAGTAGGTTTTTTGGTCCTCCCGCGTGAACCCTACAAATTCCGTCCATCTTGCTAAGGCACTAATAAGATCATGTGATGCCTTAAGTGATATACCAGTATCATCAGCTACATCGACATTTATATCCTGAGCATCACACAACTTTCTCTGAGATGGCATCATATGCGTATATTGAGGAATATGCAAAAGGTGGTTGTGATTATCATCAAACTTCATCAAAACCCATTTTGACAAGTCCCATCTAAAAGATATATACATGAATGCATTACATTTCATTCTTGTTTCATGTTGATGATGTTTTACTATTATGTACCGTTTATCTTTTTCCCTTTCTCACTTCTTACAACAAACAAACTTTCTATTAATCATGATACCATCTTTTTTACTTTCTATTAATCATGATACCATCTTTCTTACTTTTTGTATGGTAATCTCTTCTAATACTAAATCTCACAACCCTTCCATATTCATTGTAGAATTCATAGGCAACTTCCTCTAAATCAAATTCCATTTCAACACATGGCATGGAATTCTTGGCCAACTCCTCAAGTGCACCATCTTCCATGTCGGCACTACTGAATATAAAGTCTAATAAAAATAAAAATAGTACAAAAATAACATCAACAATAAGATAAATTATCACATACTCTAAAAAATTGTCTACTTTCTTGATATGGTTTATTATACACAAGACACATCAATTATATTACTAAAAAGTACACCTTTAAAAGAGATCATAAAATTTTATAACTTACATTATGTGAAAAGATAATGAAAATGCCAACATTTAAATCACCATATATAATAATAAATTCCTACACATATCAAATTGTGAAGTTAATTTAACAGAGCATCAATCCCTAATCCAAAACACAATAACACATTCCTATAACAGATAATAAAATCAAATCTGCACAATTTGATACAAATCACCATATACATACACATAACAGATTCCTATAATATTATATTAAAATCCCCAATCCAAAACACAATCTCTATTTGATATGAAAATAAATCACCATATATATATATACATAACATATTGTAATAAATACAAAAAATATATATATATTTTTTCAAACCTAAGTGAAGATTCTTACAAGGCAAATAAGCAACCTCAATGGCAATGGTGATGGTGGAGCTACAGTACAACAATGGCGGAGGACCGTCGGAGCAAACGATGGAGGCATGGTAGAGGAACGACGGAGCAATGGCGGAGAGACGGCAGAGAACCCAAACCCAAACCCTCCCCCACTCCTAACATACCCAATGTTTTGTCTTGAATCGTTGTTTTGTATTTTAATAATAGTAGATTGTAATTTTTTTTTCTCTCTAGAATATAGATTGTAATAAATACAATATATGTCCAAAATATCAATGAGTCGACTAAGTAGGACAGTGGTCAAAGACCCTTTTTTCTCTCTAGCTTCTTTGGGTTCAAGCCCTCTTAACAACCAATTTTTTTATTTTTTATTTTTTTTATTTTTATTGAATATGCATATAGATGATGAAAAGATGTCGTACCCTTAGATCCTTTTTAAAAAGGATGTGGGTATGCTGCTGCATCTACTATACGCTCAAAGCACGTCGTTTTTTGGACATCATGGTTATTTTAAAAGTTAATCAGCAGCACAGAGTTTCGAACCTTTGACCTCTCTAAGAGAGGCACCAAAAAATAAAAATAAAAAAAATTGCAAAATAGAACTGCTATAAAAATTCCAAAATGGAATTGCTGGGCAGTTTGGATACTGTATATTTATAAGGGTTGGTGCCTAAGAGATCTGTAAATCCCCTATCAAGTTCCTTGCCCCTGGGCGTACACTTCGTCTTGCTCGGAAAAGTGGGACAGCCCCCTATTACAGGGTTTTTTTTTTTTCTTTTCACAATGGACCTGAACAAGCTCTTTTACTTGAGCATGTATTAATCCCTTACATTCATGAAGCAAATTGTCGAAAAAGGGCTTTCTGCAAGCAGGAAAACGGCCTCTATGACGATCCACAGGTTGTAGCTTGATCCCGATCTCGGGACTTCCCAAGTCACTGAGTCTTTGATAAAGTTGTAAGCAAAAGGAGTATACCCTATCCAATAATATCTATTTTCAAAAGACTTATAGTTAGTAAGACAGGTGTCAGTACCAAATCCTTAATCAGTAGTGGACTACTAGTTAACGCACTACTAAAGTAGAGTAGTCAACATGCGCACATCATGATTTGCCAGAGGAGCTCAGAGCTCAGCAAATGGAAGAAGCAGGCAAGGATAGATAGAGAATTTGGTAAGGAAAAGTGCTTTCTTAGACTTGTTCCTAAGGGAGATCAAAGATCTTTCAACGCGTTGATTTCTTATTATAGTTACTAGGCAAGCTATGGCAGAAGATAATGTTTCGTCCTGTAGAAGGAGATTTGCTTTCTTTAACAGAAAAAATTAGTTCCACTACCCCCTTAGCTTGGTTTGTTGAACTTTCTGCCTGGTCACTTCTCGATTGCTAAATTGGTAATGCCTTACTTCATTCCCTTCTTGTCAGTCAGGAATGGATGGATGGCTAGACCTCTTTTTCTTGGTTGTTAGCTACCTCTTTGGTTTAGCTCTTTGTTTAGTAAGGAATCAATCTTGTTCTTTAGTGGATTGAAAGTCAATAAAGGTTAGTTCCAAGGAGATACCTTTTTCTTCAAAGGAGATACCTCTTTACCGTACTGATTCCTTTGGGCTGTAGTTCACACATTCTATTCATAAGCATAGGTTAGGGGTTCTTTTCTATTCCACTAGGCCAATAGACCAGTTTGACTTTATGCATGCCTAGCCCACCCTTGGGGGGACTTGACTTTCTACGCTAGTTCAAGAGATTCCATTCTTTCTTTCTAGTTCGATACTAGCTCATTCCTTTAAGAAATGGGACTACCTTACTCTATCTAGTCCTTACTCAGGTCAGTAATGTATCGATGTTTAAGTATGACTTGCTTTTCTAGCTTGGCTTGGGAGTAGAAGCTTATTCAATTCCAGTCATGCTTGCTTTTCCTATCTTTCTATTCATACTAGGGGTCAGTCGGCTATAGAGTGGGGCTATTCTTCTTCCGGGGAGACAAAGTTGTCCCTTTTACTGACCGAACCCTCAATTCGGAGGTCTTCGTCAACATGTTATAAAGCTCCAGTCTTCAGCGGGTCACCATTACTTGACTTAGAAAGGCGAACATCTGGGCAAGGGAAAATGCAATGCACTTGGTGCACATGGCTTTCTTTTTTCATAATATACCAATCAGAATGGAGGGTCCTACCTACGTACATGATTGATAGAATCACTATGTAGGGGGGGCGGTCAACTTGATGCGGGAGAGGCATGAGTGCAGTTCAATCTTGTGGTGTATTCGTCTGTAGTGAGTAGGGCTTCTTTCTCGTTGATCAGTTCGCGTTCGCTCTATTGAAAGGTCTCTATTTCTACGGCGGTTTTGTCAACGAACGCGTCTCCGGCTGGATTGACTAACCTAACCCTTAAGGAGGCCTTGCCATAGTTGGGTGCTCCGCTCTGTTTTAGTGTGATTGACGAAGGCTAGGCTAGGCTAGGTTTGGTAATACCCAAAACAAATGAAAAGAGATTGGGGTCGATAGTTGGTAAGGAACTTGATCCCCTCCCAAAAAAAAAAGAGAGACAGCTGCGGTCGAACTCTAATTCTGGAAATAAGTCGGGGCCCTTTCACTTTGAGTTCTTTCCTTCATAGTCAAATATGATGATACGCTTTGGCGATGTTACCTACCACTACCAAAGAAAAGACAGGTGATCGAAATCGCTCAGGTCAGTGAGGACTCACTCACTCATCTACTCTTTATCTATCTAATAGTTTCTTCTATCTATTGAATTCAAAAGCGACACGCCACGAGCTATAAGATAAGATACAGCTTTTGTACTACTTGACTGGTAAGAAAGAGCTTCCGTAAGAACTGGAAGACTCTTGTATGTATGGTAACCCTCTTTTTCATTACTGGTGGACTATTGCATAGAAAGGCCGACAGAAGCAACGTTTCTTAGCGCGCTTTTCAAACGCTTAGCTTCTGTTAGCGGCGGGGCGGCAAGGCTATAAAGTAAGTTCAGTTAGAAGCCTAAGGCAAGAAGGTACGAACGAAGTGACGGGCCCCTTTAGAGATAGGGCGGCTTTCTTATGGTAGTAATTACGAACATCTCTCCTCTTCTCTTAGCGTGCACAGTTTGCTTGCATGCTGCCTTAGGCACATTTCTCTTTCTTAGTTTCACGCTGGCCTAATGAATGAAAGTTAGTCTTTTGTAAGTGTATATAAGCAACTGTTTAGTGTATAAGCAATTATTTAGTGGCCGCATCGAAAGGTACGTGCAGTGGAGGTTGGTTGAAGATGATGTTACACGGCGTTTAGAACCAGTCTTGAAGTGAATGAATTAGAAAGAACGAAGAAGTAAGGAAATGAGATGACTCTTTCTTGAACTATATCATAAATAGATCTTCCCTTCCACACCAATCACGATTTTTTCTCCATCCCTCTCGTATATCGTCGTAACGCCCTTAATGCTAGGTCTTGAAAAAGACTTTTCATGTTATTCCCATTTAGGTCCGATTCGGATCCTTCTGTTGTTTCCTTTTCCTCAAAATGAGAAAAAAGATGGTACACTTGAATTGTATTATTTAAGTGCTTATTGCTTGCCAAGGATCCTACTTCTACAATTGGTAGGTCACTGGGTTATTCAAATAAGTCGTGTTTTCCGTGGTTTTCCCATGTTACAACTTCCATACCAATTCGGTCAATTCAGAATGGATCGGTTAAACATTCTATTAGGGAGCCTGGTCTTGACTCTTCTGTGTGGTATTCATTCTCGTTCGGCTCTTGGAATCACATCCAGCAGTGGTTGGAACAGCTTGCAAAATCCAACCACTTTAACTACTTTATTGCCCCAAACCGTTTCTCGTACCTCTATTGAAACAGAATAGTTTCATGTTGTTTTATCGATTGGTTCTTCCTCTCCATTCATATCTCTTTTTCCAATTTTGGTCTTGATTAGTTTACAAGATTGAATGGCCAATTCTCCTTCGGACCTTCGATTCAATTGTTTTCCAAGAATGTTGAGCCGGGTATGTAAGTGATGTATCTGGGAGGAACTTAAAAGAAGGGCTTTCAGTTCTTTGCACTCTGTTTTGGTCTTGTAGCTATTTAAATTAATAATTAAATCTTTTTTTTTTAATGCAGAAGAAAGATTATATATATCTCCAATCTCTAGTGGTGGTGGCACCAACCAAGATGTATGTTGTCCAACCCGACCCTAGACTCTTTCTTCCCTACCTATTTGACTCTCTGGCCGCAGTTATTTAGGTGGTATCCCGAGATTGAAGAGATTGAATTCCTCCCAGGAACACACGAAACAAAGATATGAACTGGGTAAATAGAAATGGAAAAGAGATATTTCCAATTCATCAAAATTATAAACTTTTTCTACATCCATATGATCTACTAAAGTAGATCGGTATTGCCTATATAATGAAAGCAAATCTTGGTCCATGGAGTCCCAAGAAGGTAAGAACTCCAACCTGTCCAATGCTTCTTCGGCCAAATACAATATACAAGTGGGACATGCACTATGAGCAAGTCTGCAACTGCATTTCTTTTCGGTTCATAACAACTTGGGCGAAATAGGGTTCTACTGGGAAACCATATATTTTTAGTTTTCGCCATTTGTTACTGGTCGAGCCACTGGAATGGAATGAGATAAGAATCTCTGGAGATCTTTCCTCTCCACTTACTCGTAACAGGCTTTCCCTCTGTAGAAGACTTCTTTCGAATGGCATAATTGTTCGATTTATTCCTCGATCTTCAAAGAAAACTGACTTCTCCTACTCCTCTTTCTCCTTTAGGATAGGATCGTCATTGGTCCTTCTTTTACTAATGATCTCACCATTTTCTAGTAGTTCGCATAAATGCGCGAGGGACTATCCTTTCTATCGCTTGTGCTTGTTTTTCACTCTTAAGACAACGGTCTCTCTCTTCTATAAAAGGAAGCAAAGCGCATGGTGCTGAAGTGAAGAAAGCTTAACAAACACACACGAACACAATGCAAGGCATAGCATAAATGAGACCGCTGATCATTTTATAAAACATATATGCTTAACCTTTCTCGATGCTTTTTTTTGGGTGACTCACCAACCAACCCAGTAGTGATCGATGACAGAATGGTACAAACAAATTAAAGTCATTGGATTTGGTAGTTATCCATTGACTTCTCTCTTTACCCCTTTACATATGTTCCTAAATGGGTGTGCACCTCCAAATGGACAGGGGCCAGCCTTCCACTCTCTTGTGCAACATTTATTAGCTTAGCTGGGTTGGGTGGATCGTGTAATAAGCCTCTCTCGACCCTCCATTTCTCATACGTCTTTATGAAAGCCTCTCGCCTTTCGAGATCCGGCCCATCATCAACTCAATCAAATCTTCTTGTTTGCTCGCTTTGATTAGGCTTCCTTTAACGGATTTGATTCGCATTTTGTGCCTGCAGCCCTGCTAAATTCGACCTTTTGTCAACTGGTTGGGTAGCATAGTAAGGTTAGGCGCAACTAGAAGAGTTGGCCCTATATTTTTATTTTTTTCTCAATTTGATTGTAGTCTCTGAAGTCCTTATTGATCGATGGTCCCCATTAGCATTAGTGCTAATTAGCAGCCACTTTTTTTGGAAGACAAGGTACTCATGTGTGATTTGATTCCATGGTAGTAGTTCTAGCTCTACATTAGGAGCACGGGGCATTATCTATTGAAAGGAGTCTGCAGACCCCCATAGTACTGATGCGATGCATGGTGAAAAATGTAAGCCCTTGTATAGTATAGGTTGGGCGCTAGCGCGGCTCGCTTCGCTTTTGTTGTGGAGCTCACTGCTTTTCATTTTGATAGGAGCAGGTGCTTGCAACTTGTTGCTTTCTGCACAAGTGGAGCTCGCTGCCTACTCCACTAGTTACCACAGCTTCGCCTATACCACTTGTATATAGACAACAATAGTGCCCAAGATCTTCACTTCGCTTAGCTCATTGAACCTTCCAACTTCACTTCGTGGCCTGTGCTAAAGAAGCATGTCTTAACTAATTCCTTTGAACTCATTTCACCTATTCTATTCTATCTCTTGATATCTCTCACCTTGCACCTTTCTTTCTTTTCCTCACCCCACTTTCCCATGTCATGGAAGTGCAGCAGTGCTCGTTATTTCTTGTACCTGAAAGGCTTTTTCCAATATCCCCGAACACTTTTTCTATTTTCATAAGTGAAATGTTGAGTCCCTTTGCTAAACTAGTATCATGTTTGCTGGAATTCCCGGAGTGGAGATTTTCGTTTCAATCAGAGAACGTATGGTACGGGCTGGGCTTCCACTATGCCTCCTCGTCATGCCACTCAATGGAATTAAAAGATGCAAGCCCCTAAAGAAGTCAAGTTCCAACTCGACTGACCGCCACTAGAAAGAGGCATTGCATTCTGTTAGCTACTGATAGCATACCTATAGAGAACATCTATCTAGGCAACCCTCTTCTCTATCCTACCTCGCCTGCCATGCAGAGCGAGAGCATTTCAGATTCGTCCGAATTCCAAGTATAAATTCATATCGAAGAGTCTTAGACTATTATTTTTCTTGTCCATCCATTCATCGTGCGTGGCCAATTCAGTTCCTTCCATGACTTCTCTTCCATTTTGAAACCTGGCCAAGAATGTCTTGCTATTCTAGAGGTAGCTAACGCGTAATGGACCTCCCTCTCCAACTAGCAGTTCGTTGTCCAGATATTGGATATTTAGAAAGAAAAAAGGTTGAAGTTTCATTCTTACAACTGTCTTTTTGAACTAGATAGTTTACAGTGCTCATTCTATAGAAACTAGAAATTGAACAATTAACAATGACTTTCCCATTAATGGAATTGTTTGAGGCGGTAGCTCCCTTTTTAGGGGGGGTTCAAGAGGGGCTTTCACAGGACCACAATGTGCATACACAATCGCCCCTCTCAAAAGACGTAGGCCCACACATCATCATCTCATCTGGCTCACGAGTAGAAGGAGCGCGGGGGGTTGGAAACGCCCCTTACAAAAAAAAGGATCAAGGATGGCATTGAAGCTAGCATTGAAGCTCGCCTTCACATGTACTGTAATCAACCTAGCGTTACCAAACACTTTTCCCCAAATCCACTTTCCAAGTTTGGATTATTC
This sequence comes from Camellia lanceoleosa, assembly GCA_025200525.1. Classification (NCBI taxonomy): domain Eukaryota; kingdom Viridiplantae; phylum Streptophyta; class Magnoliopsida; order Ericales; family Theaceae; genus Camellia; species Camellia lanceoleosa. The sequence continues at coordinate 90,998,131 of CM045763.1, forward strand.
AGCTTTGGCAAAATGACTGGCCCAGGAAGAGCTAGAGGTGTGGTCTAGCTCTAAATCAATAGAGGAGCTACTGGGCCTCTTTAAAGAGGTCCAAAGTATTCAAAGAATACAAGGCCTCTTTCAAGATCTGTTAAAGTCTCTTAATGAGAAGGCCAAATGACTACAGGATTATCGGTCTACTCTACCTCAATTCACCATTTCGAACTTTATACAGAAGGTTTTTTCATACCACTATACCGCAGTTGAAGTGATTATAACAAGAGTGAAAAATGGCTCCTCCCTGAACATGCCTTCGGTGAAAGTGGGGTTTAGTTTGTTATACGTTTCTAGAAGATGATCTAGAATGGAGCCCCTCTATCTTAGAAGTTGGATGGTCTCTTCGTAACAGGGTAGCCAATTATTGGCTGGATTGAATCCTTAGTGCTTTAAACATTTGTGTATTGCTTAAAGAGCTCTTTTGAAGCCCAAAAGATGGGGTTTTCGAAAGGAGCGTAGTCTTTTGACTCTATTCTTGAGTAGGCTTGCACCTTTTAGGTTATCCGAAAGGAATGGAATGCCTAATGTAATGTGAAACCTCCACAAAGAAAAAGCTCCTTGGACTTCCCTATCCGTATGGCCGGCCAATCCGTGACAACCCCACAACAAAGAGTGAAATGCCAAGCCCTTTCTATATTAAAGCAACAAGCGTGCGCTCAAAATACCTCCTAAGCCCCAACCCACCTTGTTTGTGTACTGGAACAGCTACCACTTCCTTAGAACAGCACTAACTTACCGCTCTCTACTATAAGAAAATCCAAGAAAGAAAATAGCTCCATAATAAAAAACTGCCATGAATTACACACACGCAAGTAGTGGCTCGGCTAGAGGAAGAAGCCGGAGCCTATGCACTACCGAAGAATGGACCTGATAGAATCAATCGATTGCATAAGATATGCCAAAACCACTTACTGGTCTTTCCGAACAGAACAGCATAAAGAAAAAAAAAAAAAGAAGTCAAGTAGACTCGGAAAGAAAAGAGATAGTGAAACCCTCTCCCACCTTTTCTATGTATCCTTAGAAGTAGGACGAGTGTCCTACCTAATTCAATGATTAGAATAATGGAGAAGGGAGAGGTCTTCAAAAAAACCTATACTCCCACTTCCCTTTATTTGAGATTTCCAAAAGGTGAGATTTCGCAACAAAAATGGGGAGAACCGCATCTATTCAAAGGAAATGTTTCGGCCTGCAGGAGAGGCATCTGACTTTCTTACTGACTGAATCACTTGAATCAGTTGAAGGAGGTTTCTACAGGAAGAGTTGCGACTCAGCGTCGGGGCGGGCGGGGGTTCATGACGAGTGGGCATGAACTGTAACCAAACAAACAAAAGTAGGAGTGGGCATGAACTGTAACCAAACAAACAAAAGTAAGCCAACCACGAATTCCTGAACCGTAAAGGGAACCACCCTGTAAAGTAAAGAGCCTCGCCTAAAGGACCAGACCCGGAGCTGAGAACAAGATCGAAAGCGCAACTTCTCATTCGAAGCATGAAAGTGGTCAGGTCACTTAGAGCCGGAAGAGATAGGAGTGGCCTTATAGTTATAGAAGGTTGGGGGTTGCTCGAAATCTGTCAAATACGAGCCCTTCTTTCTCTATTCAATCCACGGCCTACCTCGATACACCTGTGTCACAACGGTTGATCTTTTGAGTGTGGGAAGTCGAAGCATTGGTCAAGAGAGAGAAAGAAGAGAAAGTATAGATCGAGAAAGTAACATTAACTACACCAGACTAGACACACCTTTTTTTGTTATCCTATTTTTTGACTGATCGAATCGGTTGCCCCTCAACCAACTAAGACATTTCTGAGCAGTTCCCCTCACCCCCCTATTACTTAAAGGTAGAGCTAATCCTAAATTCTACTGCTCTCTAAAAGACCTGCCTATTTTATTAGTAAAGCTTAGATAACATAGTACTAGGACTTACTATATAAGAGACTGTGATTAGTGAAGGTCTTAAAAGTGCCTTAGGTAGCCGCTATCTATTAGATCTTTTCTAAGAGGTTAGGTAGGTGGTTGAGTCGAAGTGGAAAAGGAGACTAAGTCATCGGTCGTGTCGGGATTGATTTCCTACTTCCAGCCGAATGAGGGCCACACAGCCGTCAACCTTGCTGGAAGTGTTTTCTAGATCCAATCTTTTGGTTTTTTGTTTGCTATTCGAATGTCTGGACCAGTAGAAGTGTACGAAAAGTGGTCTTGTTATTTCCTTTCTAACTAGTAGCTAGTAGCTAGTAGCTTCATCGTTGATCTCTCCTTTTCTCGGCCAGCTGTGACTCGTATGTCCAGACAATGACTATTGATTCCTAACGAACCCATAGATTCTTCTAGCATTCGACCAGATCTTCTAGATTGTATTCTAATTTTTTGGTCTTGAGCAACTTTACTAATAAGGGAAAAGCCCTTAATTTAATTAATATTAGTATAAAGTGCTAGCGCCCAACCTATACAAGGGGTTTCTGTCTTCATTTGGTCGTGCTACTATGATGTAACGTACAGTTGTCTTGAGGTAGCAGAATGTATGGTATAGGCCCCCTATTTTCTCTTCGTTAAAGTCCTTTATGGATTTCGAGTCGGGAATAGAGCAGTTGCTTATTTAGCGCTATATCGTAATTCATTCATTCTCGGGCATAGTTGTTTACGAAACGTGGCATGGGACACCTGTCGGCGGCGGGAGTCTTACATCCAAGCAAGAGGTCAGACCAATCCCATTTATCTTGCTTTAATTCGAAGGGATCTTGTTGAATGAATTGATCCATTGTTGTATGCCCTACTTCTTAGTTAATTTTTTCCTACTTGAACCCGCCCCTTTGATTACTCCTGAGATATAGTGGAAACATTTTGTTATGATGGAGAGTGGGGAGTGAAAACACCAATGCAGCAGAGAACGACCGCATGAATCGGAATCCACTTAACTTATTAAGATAAGAAAGACGACCGAGAAAGAAAGGCTCCGCGTTCTCCAAGTGGTTGATCTTAGCTTAGCGTGCTAGCCGCTGCTTCATTTCGTATAGTGATAACGCTTTCTCTTTCTTAGCGCTCCGCCCCCCTTGTATAGTAAGGGGAACTTTGGTTACGCGGCTTTCTCTTATAGGGGTCTATTTTCTCTGACTTGACTCAGCTTGACCTACTTGACTCATCTGGAGAGATTTGTTCATGAAAACATCCCCTTTTCGGGGTATTCCTCTTTAGTGATTGGCACCTGGGGAATGTTAGTAATTTATCTGGCAAAGGCCATGAGGTTTTGGTGTTTGCCGGCCTAACTCACTAAGCTTCCAGTCTCATCTGTCTGAGATCCTAACTCGACGAAAGTATAAGCTGAAGCAGAGGCTTAACCAAGAGGGATTTCCCACACTTGGGAGTTGGGTCGCGGGAATACTTTCTTAAAAGGATTTGTCTCTGTATGATTGGCGTTTGACCAGGAAAACTAACGCAGATTGACTTGGATGAACCCAATTGGGTTTGAAACGAGCAATTTATGAATAGGAAGATGCCCACCAAATGGAAGCTTTTCATAGTCTCTCCCGAACCCAGAGGCCCCCTCTGGGGTATGTATAGTATATATAGGGCTCAAGATGTCTTTTTTGACCTGGCTGAGTTCTCTTAAGAAAAAGTGGAGATCTTGACCTAGTTCTTTGACTTCTCTAGATGGGCTTTGAAGCATGCTGCTTTCCTTGAATCAAAAGAGGAATTCACTACGAAGAGATGCAAGCTAGACTCGCCCGCCTCCCTTAGTTCTAGCTTATTTTTTAGCTTCAGCAGGGTCTATCTTAGCTAGTTAGGATTGGAGTGAAAGTGCAATAATTGCAAGTCACGCTTCACTATGTTATTCCCATTTGATCACCGACATTGGGCCAAGAACACGAGAAAGGGATAAAAACCTAGATCTTTAGCCCTCTCAATCACCTAACCGGACGAAAATCCTTTGAGAATTTCTAGTCTAGCTCTAGTCTAATTAAGCTAGTCTAGGACAAGGCGCCATTGATCTAATCAATTATCTAATTTTCTAGCAACGTCCCTCTGAATAGACTTTAACAGCCTCATCCTCACTCGAGAGTGTAAGAGTCAACTCTCTTCCTCAAGCTAGGAACCAGGATCTTCCCTTAAACTAGTAAGAGGGTTACCTGCTGCGCTGACTAGTGAATTGAACGCCATCGTTGCTCCCAGTTTTTAATCCTAGTACCTAACTATACTTTAGGATAAGTCAAATATCACTAGTGACATCTCAAGTGAGATATTCAACAGAGATGGGATTTTGAACCTCAAGCTTATTAGTTTGATTAGTCGACCGGGTTTCTCGAACGAACGGTCGGGTCTTAAGGAGAGATAGACCATAGGAGCAGGGGTTGGACCATAACAAGCCAAAAGAGTAGAGGAACGTGGTGAACCATGTCGAGTCGGGCTTGAAGAACCATAGTACCATGTTGTAGCTCGACTTTTCCACCCCCCATTTCAGAAGGTTAATAAGCCCTACAGTGTCGGACTCTCGTGGTTCTGAATTTGATTTCATAGGTGCAATGTGAAACTGCAAAAGAGTCCAAATTCTGCAATTCTTTTGGAAAATCGATATTTTGAATCAAATGTCAAACATGGACTGCTTTGCCAGATTTATAGAATCGCCACATGAATATTTTGTTTTGGAAAATTTAGGAAATCTATGACTCGTGCTAAAGGCCATTAGTCCGTCATCGCCAAAGTGTCTCGGCTCGGGAACTTAGGTACGAGAAGGGAAGGCCATGAATTGAACACCCCACTCACCCGATCAAAGATCGGCCTCTAGTAATCATGATGTGATTTTTATTTACATTATATGCTCTTATTCCAATTATTAGGCTAACTTTACTATGCGATGCATACAAGTATAGACTAATTTTGCAAACATTGAAACACTTGATTCATGTTTGTTTTGAAAAAGTGTTTCGAATATGTACCACTTGAAAAAGTGATAGCATATGAACATTATTCAAATTATTCCAATTCAAGCAAATAGCCTTTATCTATAGGCATTCAAGCAGTTTATCAATTAAGCATTTAGCCTCATGGTAAGCATGCTAGACATGGTAATAATCACACTCATGCAATGTGCTAAAGCAAATAAAAGCTTATCTTGTACTCTAAGCCAAAAAGAGAAACTAGTTAGAAAAATGCATGATTCTTATGTGACATGTCTAATGCAACACATGTGACAATTACTAGGCTTGGTTACTAATTTGACATATGGATCAATAGCATGCGGTCTAAGCATGTATTTAAACAAATATAAGTAATAACAATGCGAGTTAAAAATGATGAATCGAGCCTTAATGCATGTAATACGAGTGGATGTAAACATAAAGTATGCTAAACAAAACATGATGCCCTAAACTAACCATCATAAGATAGTAAATAAAAGGGAGAAAGACGTGGGGTTGGAAGACATACCCAAATTATTACATATTTATCCTCACGCATGAGGGCCTGAATCAATGTCTGATAGTCCAAATTAAACTAATTATTACAAAACCAAATGAATTAATAAGTAACTAAATAATAAGCTAAAAATCCGAATATGCACAATGCTCGTATGTGTAACGTCCAAAAGCTGCTCTGTCTGCCTAGATTATTCTGTTTCACCTTCAGTTACTGCCCTCTGTTTCTGCACAACACACTGCCTTACCATTCATTGATGCCCAGCCGGCCCTCACTGACATCCGGCCGGGCCTAGGGAAGGCCCGCTGTGGCTTAGTTTCATGTAACTCCATTTGGTGCTCTGAAGTGAGCCTACTCTAATTCGTAGACAAATCGCCGATTTATCAAGTTAGGCTTTATACAAGTAGCAGCCTTTTTGTTTTTTTCGTTCTTCGTTCATAGTTCTGTTGGGTTTTTTCCGTTGTACTTAAACTAAACTAGAGAGTCATTGCAATGATTTCAAATTCACTTTTACGTGTTTAATGGTTGAATTACTCTTCTAATAGTAGTAGCCAACTTATCATTCTAGGTTTTTGAGATTTGGAAGTGGCTTTTGTGATATCAAAAGAGGAGAGCATCTTCAAAGCATTGTCCAAAACTGTGGAATTATTAGAAAGGAATACTGCACTAATTAGTCAATACTATTATGGTTGCCTTTTCCATGACCTTGTAGCTTTTCAGCTTGCTGATTGACATCTGCCTGCAGAGGTTAATTTTCCTTGTGCTCCTACTTTAATTTTAAAGATATTCATTCCTAATATTATTTTGTTTATCTTGTGGGTGTAAAACTATTCTTCTTTGATAAATTAACTCTTCCCTGTCGGTGACATGATAATATTAGTTGATTAACTCTTACCTGGTTGTAATTTTGAAAGTAGAATACCTTTTGGAATGCACCAAGATTCTCATCTGTAAGAATTTAAGCTTTTAATGTTAAAAACACTTAGGCTCCATTTGGTTTGCCTTTAGAATCATGATTCCAAAGATTCCAAAGGCAAAAATTTCGAAACACTTTTCAAAATTCATAACCAAACACATAACTCAAAATTACTCAAAACTCAATTCAAAAATTAATTTAAAAACTCATAACCAAACACACAACTCAAAACTCAATTCAAAATTTTTTTCAAAACTCTTTTGATGATATAGTGTTGAAGATGGTTAGTGATGGGATTGTTAAATTATTTTTATAAAAAATCTAAAAAAAATAATTTCTATATTTAAAAAATATCTAAAACAAATATTTTTTTTCTTTCAAATAACAGGTTGAAATTGTAAAAAAAAATTAAAAAATTCACTATTCTGATCAACCGGCCGGACATCCGAGAGGATGTCTGGGCGAATGGCAAGGTAAACCCAATCCGCTCTTTTCAAAATTCAAAATTCAAAAATTCCTTTAAAACACTTTTCAAAACTCATAACCAAACAAATTTTCTCCTTTCAAAACTCAACTCACCATTGCACACTCAAATCATAACTCCAAAAAGAGAATTACAATTCCAAAACTAAACCAAACGCAACCTTAAAGTTCCCATTATTACTACTGCTACGCTTTTTTACCACTTAATTAATGTTTAAACATCTGAACATATATATATATATATAAGAGTAATTTCCCTTCTACTTTATGGCTTTTCAAACCCACATATTCATACATATGAACTAATTGGATTTTCTAGCAAAATAACTAATTTCTACTTTGGTCTAAGTTAAATTTTTTAAGTGAAGTAAGTTCAATCATTTTATTGGTTGATACATGTTCATTTTTTTTATACCAAATAGTTCAATAGAGGCACTTCCCCTACTCATGTATAGCTCATATCAATTTTTTTTTCCCTCTTGGTTTTAATTAAATTTTTGTTTTCCAGATTATCAGTCAGAACAGGGAAAGAAAAAGAGATGGACAATACCAATGGTACGAACTTGTATGTCAATTCTGATGAACAAATAAAAAAAATGTTCATGATTTGTTACAATCACTAATGAAATGATTTATCATAGATGTAATTTCAGAACATCATTCTCGACAAAGGAATCGATATGTCAAATTTACAAGGCACTAAGACTTGTTTCTAGACATACGTACATATTTATCACAATGTTAGACAAGATGAATGACAAGAAATGCACATCTATGAAGATTATAGCAGAAGAAGTACAAAATGACGAATATCAATATAAAATGGAAAATAGCAATACAACAAATTACCAAAGTTTAACTGTAAAGATGATCAAACTAGAGAATGAATGAATTTTGTAAAAATACTTTTTTCTTTCAATTTTTGGTACTTAATTTATTTCAAAATAATAATAATGATATTATAATGTTAGTTGAATGTTTTATTTCTTTACCTTAAATAATAATAATATTACAATTTTAGTTAGGTGTTTTATTTGTTCATTTTTTTATTACAAAGTGGTTTCTACATACATACACATAGAAAAAAGTGAAATAACCTGATAAAATATATATTTAATAGTAATAAGTCCAACCACGTGATATGGATTACAATTATTTCATGTGATTGTTTCAATCTACTTTATGAATTTTAATGCTTAAACAGAAACATAAATGCCCCTCATATGTAGGAATTGATACATGATTTTTTGAATTCACAAAAAAATCTCACATATGAAGGACATGGAATCCAATTGGACTCCTAATCTGATCTACCAATTTTCAACCAAACAATGCACTACTCCATAGAATTGACATGGAGTCCTATCTATAGTTTGAATACCACAACACAAACAATGTCTATGTGAAAATTACCATATATAAATCTACGTATTTATGTTATTCACACTAGGAGTTCACATGTGCGATTTTATGTAATTTAAATAATATATATATATTATGTATTGTGTATTGTGTAATAATATTAATTTCATTCTACAATCATTTTATTTAACTAAACACTACCTAAAAGTGTAAAAATATATCAACGATCAAATATTCAAGGGTAAATTACACTGACACCCCATGAGGTTTCTGTTCAATACATATCCCTCCCTCACATTTGAAAAGTTACATTTACCCCTCTGTCAAATTAAAATAACATACCCCTTAGCATTTATACATATAAAATAATAAAATAATGTAAATATTTTGTTCATGTCATTTCAAGGAAAATAGCAATTATCTTCTTTAGTTTAACTCACACAAAAAATTGAATTTTTTTATTTTTCATTATTTTTTATTTTTTTTTTAAATATTTCAAGCAATTTTTATTTTTTTGGATACATCTAATCTAGATATACTTAAGAAGTATAATATTTTGTAATTTTTTTAAATTCACCAAATATAAAAATTAGGGCTACAAACGAGCCGAGTCGAGCCGAGTTTTGCTGGGCTCAAGCTCGGCTCATTAAGTTATTGAGCTCGTTTATTAAGCTCGAGCTCAGCTCGATAAGGAACTGGGCTTGAGCTCGGCTTGACTCGTTAATTTTTATCGAACTCGAGCTCGGCTCGGCTCGATAATGTTTTTTTTAATATTATTTATATTATTTAATATATAAAAAATGCATTTATATTATTATTTATATATATATTTATATATTTTTAATATATAAGTAATGTATTTATACATATTTATATATTATTTAATATATAAATAATATATTTATTATATAATTTAATTAAAGATAAATGAGCCGAGTCTACCGAGCCGAACACATGCAAGCTCGAGCTCGACTCGTTAACGAAACGAGCCCAATAATTGAGCTCGAGCTCGGCTCGTTTACTAAACGAGCCGAGCCGAGCCCTTACCAAGCCAAGCCGAGCCTAGCCTGTTCACGAACAGTTCGGTTCATTTGCAGCCCTAATAAAAATATAAAAATTCAATATAATATCTTATTTTGTTGTATTCAATGAATTTTTTTAACATTTTTTGTACAAATTTTATACTTTTAAAATATATCTAGATCAATTTAATCTAGATATAATGGTGGAAATAAAAATCAAAAAATTATATTCATATATAAAAATTCATATAAAAAAATATCATAAAAATGTTGTGATAGTGATATTGTTGTAAATATAAATCATGTTTATAGGTATTTTGTTTTAAAGTGAAATGTCACCATTAAACTATATCATTGTGTTTGAAAATTCTATATAAAATTCTATATTTGTATATCATCACTCAATAAAAATATGTTCATGTAGAATTTAATGATGAAAAGTTGTAAAATGTAATCATGATGATAGGAAGAATAAATGGTAGGAAAAAAAGTAAGATGGTCATTTAAAAAATTTTAGAACATGACATCAGCGATCCAAAAGGTAATTTGTAATGAGATTACAAACTTCAGGAAAGAAAATGTAATTTTTTAAATGTAAGAAGGATTTGCATTACACAGAAATAACAAGAGGTGTCAATGTAATTTACCTATCACGACCCAAACCCGTCCCTAAGGGTTTAGTATCGTAACCGGTCAGTAATCCGTGATTACCAAAGACCTATTTAACAGTAATAACAATTATACAATAGGAGGGGTCAACAGAAGCCTGTAAATATTAAAACATAATGTCCAAAGAGCTGTCAGGACTTAAATGCACAAACAACTTATATATATATATACCAATACAGACATAAGTCCGAGTCCATATTCAATGTATATGTAAAAACTAAAGTCCAAAACACGTCTAAATACAAAATAAAAGACATGTTGGGAAATTAAATCCCAAAGCCAAAACAACTTATGAAACATTCACTTGACTCCATATGGCATTCATTCAAAAGATGTGGATTTAAGCCACCCAAAACAAAGCCTTGAAAATAAAGGTTTGGAACCTCGTGGTGAGGCACAGTATGTTGGCTTGACGAAACGAAATTAGGTTGATGCCGCTAACTTTGCTCCAGTGCCTGACCACCTACATATATAAAATAAACTATGAGTTAAAGCCCAATGAATAACGAATGTGTAAAGGATTAAGAATGAATGTCCTTTCAGTAATTAAAACAGTCAATTACATCTGTAGATCAGTTATTCAATCAATGTCTCATATTTCATGTCATGTCAGTCATTTAGAAATCATAGCATTCATACGTGGTACATTCAATAGCAGAACAGTACAGTAGGTCTTAATAGACCGAACAGTCAGTTGATGGCCATCAATACAGTAACAGTAGTTCCAAGGATAGGAACTAACAGAGATCCCTATAACAAGATAGCGATGGCGAAGCGATGGCGATATGATAACGATCGGTTGCTATGGATGCCATGCAGTCTGATTCATAAAATAGGACAAACATTCATTCAGTAAACAATATCATTTCTATAGCGACCCTGGTTTTGACTCGTCTCTTGTGGTGTTCTGGACTCGGGTTTGTATTGTTTGGATGGTGGTTCATGCCTTGCTTCCCTTGTCTTCCCCTTATTGTTGGTTATTACGTTGTGGTTGTGTGTTTGGAACAGGTTGGTTGCTTGTTTTTCCAAGCCTTTGTTGCCCAAAATTTGGCTCTTCCGCTCGAGCAGGCATTCTTGCGCTTAAGTGGGCTTCACAAAATTTTGCTCCACGCTCAAGCGAGCATTCGGGCGCTCGAATGGGGACTATGTCTGCAAAAAATACTGGGAAAGCGTATTTCACGCTCGAGCGGGAGTCTGTGTCTGAGGCTCGAGCGGGGATTTCCACGCTCGAGCAGACCGTGTTATAACAGGTCGAGAAAGTGACATTTCAGATCACTTTTCTACTTCCTCTCTCTCTCTAGAAGTCTCAAAAATCCAGATCTAGAGCCTCTCTCTCTAGAAATCATCTTCTCTCTTTGATTTCTCCAAATCCATTGGGATTTTGACCATAGTTCCTTTGTCAAAGTTGTGTAACTTTTCGAGGGTTTCGTTGTGTGCGATGGAGATCGAGTTTCATCGTCGTTGATTTTGGGGGTTTCAACTCTTTTCTTCTTCTAAACTTGAGGTAGGGATTTTCTACACTCTAATATGGTTTTTAGCTTAATTATTTGCTATTGTGTATAGATAATGAGATTTGGTTGTGGTTTGGACAAATCTAGGATTTGGATGTAAAATGAAAAGAGGGGTATTTGATGAATATGAGGTAAATGAGTATGAGGCTTGAATATAAGATCATGTTGTGCCAAAATAGTTGATTTTGGTGTTTGGGTTGATATTTGGAAAGAGGGAGACTTTGCCCTAATTTTGATTTTAAATAATTATTTGCATAAATAATTGGGATTAACATTGAAAATGTGAAATTGGAAAGTTATGGGTATAGATGGTGAAATTAGATATGTATTATCTTACACTTTTGGAAGTTGTGAATAAACTATTTATCTTGAGATTGAATATCTGTTTAGAGATAAATGTATTGGGCTATTGGTAGAGGATAGCTATGATTGTTATAGAAATTGCATGAGGATTAGGTGATTTAATACTAATCAAATGTTGGTTGTCATTGCATATGACTATGTTTATAAATACATTGTATTTGTATGTTTATTTGGGAGGAGAAAGGGGATGGACTCCGGTAAAAGCAAGCTGGCCGGAGTGTCCTAGGTGAAAGACCCGAAATCATATACATACATGGGTGTCGATTCTCACGGACGAAATATCCGTAAAATGGCATATTTGAGAAAACATATATGGGTGCCGATTCCCGCGGACGAAATATCCGTAAAATGGCATATTTGAGAAAATATACATGGGTGCTAATTCCTTCGGACGAAATATTCGTAAAATGGCAAATTTGAAGTGTTTATGTGTGTTTTGCATAATTGGAAACCATTGAGTTATAGTCTCATTTTGGTTGTTGAAAGATAATGAATTTAACTCATGAATTGAGTAGCATATATAAACTTGAAATGAATTGAAGGAAAAAAGAAATGAAGTTTGGTCTTAGTGGCATATGAATATGTAGGCCTTATGAATGTTTTAGTATCGGTATTGTTTATGCACGTGGTATTTATACCTTTGCTAAACCTCATATATCGTGTTAGATTATTTCTACTGGGCTGTTGGCTCACCCTATATGGGAATACCATTTTCAGGTGCAGGTGAGATGTCTCCTCCAAGGCAATAACGGTGATGGACTATCGAGAAGCAAGGGCTTCTTATTTATGCCTTATGTATGTATGTTTGTTATTTGTAAAGCCGAGGGCTTAAGATGTAATGAGCGAAACTCAATTTGTGTAACCAAGCAATGACTTGGAAAAATGTAAGCCTGCATGGCATTTAACTAGTTGTTAAACCGTGAACTCTGATGTATGAAAGTATGTTGTTTCTCATATTTATTCTGCATATGAGTTATCTTTATTGTATTATTTTGGGGGCATCACAACTTGGTATCAGAGCGTACCGGGTTTGAATACTTTGGGTACGTGGGAAGTGATTAGTACCACAATGGGTTTGTCTCGCTTGATTGAGACGTTAGCATGTATTGTATGTTTATGTGATTATGTGGGTATGGGATTTAATTCTTAAGATGTTGATTGAGTCTACGATTTTCTGGAAGTCCTATTGGAAGAGTACTTGATCACTACTATTTCTAATTGGAACTGTAGCAACGCCGCGGGACGGTCATTATCTGGGAATAAAATTCGTATGTGTTTCTGTGACTATGTGCTTACATGGAATGATTGTTGTCCAATGTATTAGGACACAAGTGAGTTAGCATCGTTACATTTGTGAATGTGCTAATCTCCTATTGTTACCTTTCTTAGGATGTCAGGACGTGGACGTGGTGGTAATAGGCGTGGTAAGCCTAGGAGGCATAAGGTGCCTTTACCGGATGATATTTCGGCACAGGAAGAAGGAGTTGGTCAAGCCAATGTGGCCGAACCGGTTAATCAACAGGCCATGGGTGCCTTAGCCCGTGAAATGGCCGGAGCATTGAGAGAATCTATAGACATTCTCCAAGCTGAGAATCAAGTCCAAGCCCAAGTAGCTGAAGCAGGGCCATCTTTCTTAAAGAGGGAGTTTTTCCGGTCGAATCCAAATGAGTTTTTGGGTGATCCTAAGGAGCCATTGAAGACGGATGAGTGGCTAGAACAGTTAGTGAAGACATTCAAGATGCTTGGCATCGAGGATGATCAGTTGAAAGTGACCTTGGCTTCTTTCCAGTTGAAGGGGGATGCAGGTCAGTGGTGGAAGTATGCGCGTGGGCGCATTGGAGGAACTTGGGAGGCTTTTGTTGAGGCTTTTCAGGATAAGTTTCTACCTCCCACGGTTAGGGAGAAGTTGAGAGATCAATTCTATAAATTGCTGTAGTTGAACATGTCAGTGGCTGAGTTTGAGGCAACCTTTACTAGTCTGTCAAGTTTTGCACCTAAGTTGGTGGCAACTGAGGAGCGCCGTTGTTTGGAGTTTGAAAAGAGGTTAAGGACCGGGCTAATGTATAAAGTTGCCGGTTCCATGACTAGAGATTATGGACGCCTTGTGCAATCTGTAGCCCACCTTGAAACTATTATGCAGGCAAAAGACGAAAGGATGAGGGGCTCCAAAAGGAGTCAGGATAATCAGGGAGACAATAAGAGGCAGAGGGGTTCCTACCCTCAGCAGTCTCAGGGAACTCAGTCAAGGTCCACTTTTCCAATACCGAGTTTAGGTTCTGGGAGAGGTGGGCAAGGAGATTTTACTTGCTTTAAGTGTGGTCAGTTGGGCCACAAGTCTCCAGCTTGTCCTCAGAGAGGAGGAGGACAGCGAGTAGCATCATCTTCGGCTCGTTTTCAGAGCCAGAGCTAGAGTCAGTGAAGAGGCCAGCCACTCACTTGTTATTAGTGCGGGCAAGCGGGGCACCTGAAGAAGTTTTGGCCACAGTTGAGTGGTACACCTAGTGCGTCTGGTTCGAGACAGAACCTGGCGTTACCGACCATCGGCCAGTATGAGCCTCAAGAGCCAATCGAAGTCTCTTCACTCGATCATGCATTAGGCTTATGCTCGAGAAAGAGGTTGAGCAAAGGCCTACTGGACGTACGTATACAATTGTAGGGCCAGATCTTGTACCTGATCCTTCTGTAATGAGAGGTACCTTTTTGTTTTGCAATTCAGTTGCTAATGTGTTGATTGATACGAATGCATCTCATTCTTTTATTTCGTATGTGTTTGCATCAGTTTTGGGTTTGGAGTTAGCATAGTTAGCATGTCCTATTTGTGTAGAGTCACCTATTAGTGGTCAGACTGTCTTCACACAGGGATGTCGGGGTTATGACATCGAGGTTGCTGGTTGCTGATTACTTTTTGCATTTGTGTTGATTGACATGATTAGTTTTGATGTCATATTGGGTATGGACTGGTTATCGTCATACCGGGTTGTTATAGATTGCTACCGTCAGAAGGTTAATGTATGTACCTTGAGCGGTGATTGCTTTTATTTCTTGAGGGACCGGATGGATAGAGTCTTATCACCAGTATATGATCCGCGTGGGCAGAGTGAACTTAGTTGTCTCCTTGGTAGCTTTTTGAGTAGTGAGTGTGATGAAATTCGGGTTGAATTGCCAAGGGTAGTTTGTGAATATTCGGATGTTTTTCCCGAGGATCTTGTTAGTTTACCGTCTCACCAAGAGATCGAGTTCTCTATTGATTTAATGCCTAGCACAGCACCGGTTTTTATGGCCTCATATAGATTTGCACCTGCTGAATTGAGTGAGTTGAAGATTCAACTCCAGAAATTGTTAGATAAGGGTTTTATTCGCCCTAGTATTTCACCTTGGGGAGCGCCGGCTCTCTTTGCTAAAAAGAAAGATAGAGCATTACGGCTATGTATTGATTACAGAAAGTTGAACCGAGTTACTGTTAAGAATAAGTACCCAATGCCTCGTATAGATGATCTGTTTGATCAGTTGAAGGGGTCTTGTTGTTTCTCTAAGATAAACCTGAGATCGGGTTATCATCAGTTGAGAGTAAGGGAGGAGGATATCTCGAAGACGGCATTCCGTACGCGGTATGGCCATTATAAGTTTCTTGTGATGCCTTTTGGGCTAACTAATGCTCCAGCTGTGTTTATAGATTTAATGAATCGGATCTTTCGTGAATTCTTAGATCATTTTATGGTGGTCTTTGTGGACGACATTTTGATTTATTCACCTTCTGAGGAGGAACACGAGGAACATTTACGAGTAGTACTTGAGTTACTTAGAGCCCATAAGTTGTATGCTAAGTTTGGGAAATATGACTTTTAGCTGGAAGAGGTTAAATTCCTAGGGCATGTAGTGTCAAAGGAAGGGGTGACTATAGATTCATCCAAGATAGAGGCAGTGCAAGATTGGGCACAGCCTAAGAATACTTTCGAGATTCGTAGTTTCTTGGGGTTGGCCAGGTATTATCATCAGTTTGTGAAGGATTTCTCTAGACTGGTTTCACCTTTGACTAAGTTGACTAGAAAGGAAATCAAGTTTGTGTGGACTGAGACTTGTGAAAGGTTATTCCAAGAGCTCAAGATTAGACTCACCACTGCTCCAGTATTGATTATACCCGAGAGAGGTTTGAGTTATTCAATTTATTGTGATGCTTCACGGGAAGGTTTAGGTTGTGTATTGATGCAAGAGGGTAAAATAGTAGCCTATGACTCATGGTAGTTGAAAACACATGAGAGGAATTACCCTACTCACGACTTAGAGTTAGCAATGGTGATTTTTGCCTTGAAGATTTGGAGGCACTACCTGTATGGTGAGAAATTTGAAATGTTCTCTAATCATAAGAATCTGAAATATCTGTTTACACAAAAAGACTTAAATTTGAGACAGAGGAGGTGGATGGAATTCATAGAGGATTATGATTTTGAGTTGTATTATCATCCTGGGAAGGCCAATGTTGTGGCCAATGTCTTGAGTAGAAAGCCAGTTAGTAGTGTAGCTTCTATCGCCATCCGAGAATGGGAAATGTTGGGTACTCTTAATGAGTTTGACTTGCAACTGGCGAGTCTGTTGAATTCGTAGCTTTGTTCTCAGTAGTTGCACAACCTACACTTGTGAATCGAGTGTTGGAAGCACAGAAGGGTGACCTTGAGATGGAATCATTCCGAGAAAAGATTTCCAATGGAAAGGTAGAAAGAGGTTTGATTGTGTATCCCGACCTAAGTGTGAGATACCGTGACCGTTTGTTTGTACCGGAGTCTTGCGGAGAGGAAGTACTCCGAGAGTTTCATCATTCGCGCCTAGCGATGCATCCGGGAGGCACAAAGATGTATCATGACCTTAGTCGCCAGTTTTGGTAGAAAGGTATGAAAAAGGATGTGGTTGTGTTTGTATCAAAATGCCTTACTTGTCAACAAGTAAAGGCCGAGTATCAGAGGCCAGCGGGTTTGTTGTAACCCTTGCCTATAGTTGAGTGGAAGTAGGAACATATCACGATGGATTTTGTTGTGGGCCTTCTGAGGACTCAACGGGGTAACGATGCCATTTGGGTGGTAGTTAACCGGTTGACTAAGTCGGCGCATTTTATTGTTATGCGCGTAAGTGACTCGGTAGATTATTTACCTAACATGTATATTAGGGACATAGTGAGGTTGCACGGGGTCCCTGTGACGATTGTTTCGGATAGAGATCTGCGTTTCACTACTCGGTTGTGGCAGAGTTTGCAAAGTGCCTTGGGCACTAGATTGACTTTTAGCACGACTTACTGTAGACCGCCCGAACTCAGCTCCGCGCGCGAGGGCGCGAATTGTAGTTCTTAGCTACTACAGTTCGGACTCCTGTCACGGTTCTGAATCTAATTTCACAAAGTGCAATGTAAGACTGATAAATCACCAAAGAGTCCAAATCCAGCAAATCGTTTTGGAAAATCGATTTTAATCAAAAAGCGCCAAACATAGACTACTTTGCCAGATTTCAGAGTTGCCACCTAAATATTTTGTTTTGGGAAATTTAGGAAACCCTAACTCATGCCTAAGGCCACGTGTCCGTCATCACCAAAGTTGCCTCGGCTCGGGAACTTGGGTACGAGAGGGGAAGGTCCTGAAATGAGCACCCCCGCTCGCCCGATCAAAGATCGGCCTCTACTAACATGATATGTTGTTTTTGAAAACACATGTGTTTTTATTCTGATTTATTAGCTAGCTTACTATGTGATGCGCACAACACACAAGTATAGACTCAATCGCAAGAATTGGAACAAAACATCTCATGTTTGTTTCTCGAAAATAGTTTTGGAAGTGCTACTCACAAATAGGCTAAGACGTGGATTTGTCACCCTCAAGTGGACTTAAAATGCACATTTTGATGAATTGTCCCAATTTGAGCAATGAAGCCTTCATCTACAGGCCTTCATGCAATTAAACACTTAAGCAGTTAGCCTAATGGCAAGCATGCTAATCATGGCAATCACTTACACACATGCAAGGATGCTAAAGCGTAAACACTCACAGTGTACTCCGAGCCAAAACAGAAGCTAGTTAGTAATCGTGCATGATCTTAGCTATGTCAAGAATGCCTAATGCAACACATGCAAAATGCATTTAAGATAGGCTCGGCTATTCTAAGATGTCATGTGAATGCAATAGTTGATACAAGTATTCAAATAAATATTGAAATACAATGCAGTTTGTATGATGCGCCGAGCCCGGTGCATACAAGATGAATGAATGAATGCAAACATGCTAGCATAAGGATGCTAATTGAAACATGCCCTAAAACTAACCATCGAAAGCTGATAAGTAAAAGGGAAAAAGAAATGGGGGTTAGAAGACATGCATCACACACATGCACGCTTATTACAACAGTTATGCCCTCTCGACGGAGGGTCCGAATAATAAGCTAACTAACTAATCTAAGCTAATTAAACTAATTATTACAAAATGAAACTAATTAACTAATCCTAGTTAACTAATTAGTTATTACAACAGAAATTGACTAGCTAAGCGTATTAACTAATTAAGTACAAAACCAAATAGCTAACTAGCTAAACAAAGCAATAAAACAGGAGCCTCGAGATGAGAAATACATGCATGCTCGATCACCTCATTCGGAAATCCATCACCGTGCCCCAACTTGCCTCTATTTGCAATTGTTCTCAAGACACTGCACAAAGCTCCAGATAGCTTCTACTCCATCATGGGGACCTCTAGAAAGGCTGCCGACCACTTAGTGGTGTTGTAGACCACTTACATTTGCTGCAGACCAAAAAAAGTGGTCGGCCAGCCACTTTTACTGGTCTGCCGACCAGAAAATGCTGCCCAACTCCAATTTGCTACAACAGAGAACAAGAAAGGGTACGGCAGTGTATTTGCAAGGTATGTGTGCACAACCACCCTTCCTATCATTTCTTAGGCTCAAGGGAGTGTAGTTCTCGACTCTCGAGCCACCAACCATGCATCGCAATGCACGATGACCGAGAAGCCAAGTTTGCACAAATCAATGTCAATGAATGCACAAATAACACATAAGGGCCTTGACCTCTATCATGTATGATCAAGAGGGTCAGCAACCAAGAAATGAGGCACGTTTCATCACTTTAAGTATGAAACGCCCCTCGTTCCTCGTGTTTGGATTGACACTCAACCCAAACACATGCAATGCAACATGATCGACTTATCAAAGCTAATGGCAAGCAAACAAAATGCAATGCATGCAAACATAATGCAATGCAACAAGCATGAAAACAACAACATTCAAACAACATGCTCAATGGACTTAAACCGAATATGGACAGACCTCAATCATGCCCAAAATAGTGGCCAAAATACTCCGAAATGATGGCATGAAATGCAAGATAATGCCACATGCAATGGCTCATCAACTAATCATAAGAGTACAACCCTCAAACATGATCAAGAAGTGACAAATATGGAAGTGTAGCTACACTATATGCACTGAAATCAAGTGTAAAATGATGCCAAATCATTCAAACAATAAAAGCATAGCATGCAAGAGGGCCTAAGGCACAAGGCCACCAAGAGTGACTACACAAGAGGCATGTAATGCATGGCACAAATGACTGAACCAGTCATGGACAGAGCTCAATTAGGTCAAAATAAAGACCAAAATATGCTAAGATGGGAGCTCAAAAGCCTAGGCATGCATGTATACAAGTTAGGCCACAAACAAGGCAATAATGCATAACCCTTAAAAGCATTCAAAGAATGAAAGAAGTGAGAATACGGGCATGTTATATGCTCTGAAATAACATGTTAAATGATGCCAAATCATGCACATGTCACAAATGAAGCGTTCAAGATACCTCAAAACTCAAGGCTCGTAAGGCCAATTGCACTACAGCTATGCAATACATGAAGCTTATGGCCAAGAAAACCCAAAACAATCCTAGAGCATACCAAAATGTTGCTAAAACATGCATGGACTAGAGCTAACACATGCTAGCATGAAGGGCATGAAGCATGGAGTATGCAAGGCCAAAAAGGAGGATTACACTACACCTACCAAAACCAAGCATGAGATGATTTTGCCAATAAAAATTAGAGTTATGGCATGTCAAAATAACACCAAAAATGCACTGATATGGCAGCCCAAAAGCCTAGGCAAGATGGCATACACAATGGCTCATATTTAAGGCATAAGGCACAAACCTTCCAAAGCATTAAAAGAGTGAAAGATGCAAATGTATGGCCACATTACATGCACTAAAATCACATAACAAATGATGCCAAATCATGCAAATGGCCCAAGCAATGCATGCTAGTGACTTGGAAACTCAAAGATAGTGAGCTAGAATGCACTATGGCTATACAAAGCAAGGCATGCATGACCAAAACAACTTCAAACAGAGCTTAAGTATGGCAAAACATGAAGAAAAGCTTCCTGGAGTAGAGCCAAAAACATGCTAGAATGATGGTCCAAAGCATGATGCATGTTAGGCTAGTGAATGGAAATGCACTACAAGTACAATGAGCATGCAAGGGGCTATCAAACCAACCCTTAACAGAGCTAAGGCATGCTAAAATGACACCAAAAACTTGCTGAGATAGGACCAAAACATGCTAAAAAGGTAAGCCAAAACCTTAAGCATACAAGGCTAGTTTGTGAAGATTACACTACAAGTGTATAACGGATGCAAGGGTAGCCTAAACTAAGCCAAAACAGAGGTATGCCACACTGAAATAAGGCCAAAAATAGGCTGAGATGGAGCCAACATATGCTAGATAAACATGCTCAAACATGAGGTCAACAAAGCAAATAACCAAGATAAAGGAAAGGGGATGACCCCCTCCTATTTAGGACCTCAAAACACACTTTCCACTACTAAAATTCCTCTGAGTTTCAGTGCTGAGAAGGCCAAAAGGAGGTGGTCCCAATAGCTTAAAAGGATAGCAAAAAATAAGGCCAAACAAGGCACAAGAAGGGGTAAACCACCCCCAACACCAACAAAGCCTTAAACAAACATGTTAAGCACTTAAAATCAGAGCTTTTTTCAGTTTAAAGTTAGGCCTAAATCAACATGCAAATAGGGCCAAAAGTTTAAATAAAAACCAAGGTTTAAGGGGTTAGAAACTTACCCTTGTAGAACAACTTCAAGGAAGCAACTCCAGCAACCTTTTTGGATCAAAAGTAGTCCAAAAACTCCAAAAACAACCTCAAGGTGCCTTAGCAACAAGAATGTGGTGTTTCACTAGGTGTTTGTGTGCAAAAATGTGAAGAAAATGCACTTTTGGGCACAAATATGAAGAAAAAGGAGCAATGTAGAGATAGGTGTGTATGTATAGCTCGATGCCAAAATTCTGAACCTCGAGAAGGGAGAGAGGGCCTCCGTTTTATAGAAAAGCATATAACAAGCTTGTTGAACAAGCTTTAGGCTCCAAGCAATCCCTCCATACACATGTATGGAGGATGCCTTTTGTGCCCAACAGCTGGCACGGCTGGCAAGAAACTATCTGCAAGAAACTGCAGGAAAGCTGCCGACCAATTGAAGTGGTCGACCAGCTACTTGCACTAGTCGGCCGACCAATGAAAGTGGTCTGCAAGGAGACCAAGTGGTCGGCACAGGGGGAGGAGTGGTCTGCTCAATGAAAGCAATGTGGTGGCATAGCTGCCAACCACTTTTGGTGGTCCAAAGACCACCAAGACCAGTTGGCCGACCAGAAAACTGGCTGGCGGGGAAGAAAAGTGGTCTTCAGGGAGAGAAACTGGTCTACAACCCCTATTCCACCCTTCAAGAAAGGAAAACAAGGTTTGTGCCAAAAACAAACCAAAAAGGATGCAAAACAAGAGTCCGCAGGACAAAGCACGCAGCCGGAAGCCTCGAAAACTAGTCTACGGGCACCAAAAGTGGTCTACGGGAGGGAAAAGTGGTCTACGGCCACAAAAAGTGGTCTACAAGACCTCTGTGTCCCTCTAGGAAAAGGCAACAAGGCATGGTTTGAAAACCAAGCCAAGAGGAGAACGTTAAGCGGTCCCGAGACAAGGCACGCGGTCGAAGACTCCAGAAATCGGAAACTAGCCTACAAGAGGGAAAAGTGGTCTACAGACCTCTCTCTCCCTCTAGGCAAGGTCAACAAGGCTTGGTCCATAAATCGAGCTAAAACACAAAAAGTTCAGAGGCCTGAAGGCAAGGCACTCAGCTGAAAACTCTAGAAACTCGAAACGAGCACAAACATGCACAATCATCGAGTGCTCAAACGATGACGTCTGAGTCTTAAGGTCAGTCAAAAATGGGGTGTCTACAGTTGCCCCTCTTTGACAGAACGCGAAAGTCAAGAAGTGATGGGGAGTAAATGTCAAGGCCCAGAGACGACCCATTTTTGACAAGGCCGAAAACTTAGACAAACAGGCAAGATAATAAAGAGATACGCTCGCAGGCAGGGGCAAGATGCAAATGACATGCACAAAACCGAACATAACTTATGATCAATGCAAAGAGAGCTGTGATGAAGCAATTATGCAAAATAAATGTAACATTTTAAGCTAATGACATGCAAGCACGTAAACAAGAACCAAACTATATCTCATGCAGAAAGGATGTAAGAAAATTATACAATTCTCACTGCGTCTCACGCAGAGAAGGCTAAAAGCAACTACCGAGAACACCCGGAGTCTCAAACGAAACACCTCCCAGCGTATTAAACACAAAAGGAGAAAGACATCCAAACGCATGTCAAACGTGAAAGGAGAAAGGTACGTCCAAACGCATGTCAAACGCAAGTGGAGAAGGGTAACAGTCAAATTGAACCAGAACTTCTCTTGAATGAACCGTACATACAATATCGTGCCTGAACAAAAGAGAGATTTTGACAAGTACAATATAACAGGAACATATGATCAACGCTATATCAAGATACAATTTCAATACAAGATAAACACGTGCACAAATGATGCCGATGGAAAGGTGCATAACAATGCAAGTAAAAAGTGCATAACAATGCAAGTAGAACGTGCGTGACAACGCAAGTAATGAGGTGCATAACAATGCAACTGAATGTGCGCATAACAATGCGAGTAGGATGTGCGTGACAACGCAAATTAAGAGGGTGCATAACAATGCAACTGAAGCGCGCATAACAATACAAGCAAAATGTGCGTGACAACGCAAGTGGAGAGAGTGCATAACAATGCAATCGAAGCGCGCATAACAATGCAAGTAAGACATGCACAATGACGCAAGTAGTGTGCATAACAATGCAAGTAAGATGTGCGCGACAACGCAAGTAAAGAAGGTGCATGACAATGCGAGTGAAACGTGCGTGACAATGCAAGTAAAATGTGCATGACAATGCGAGAGAAACGTGCATAACAACGCAAGTAAGATGTGCATGACAATGCGAGAGAAACGTGCGTAATAACGCAAGTAAAGTGTGCATGACAATGCGAGAGAAACGTGCGACTTCAATTACATGTTTGAAGCAAAATGCCGAATGAGGAAATACAAGCCTTAACGAGAGCAAATCAACCGTAACCTCCGATTTACCTCTCGGAGGGGTCACAACATACTCAAAAGGATACACCCAGCTCTTGATGAGTGACGATGAGCCACGTATCAAAGACTTGAATCGAAGTTCCTGCAGGGACAATTTGAGCCGAAAAAGTATACTTTCCTTGCACTTTCCCGAGGGCCGAGGACTCCAATCATCACAAAAACAGACAGGGAGGACAATGGGGCCCTGGAGACCATCCAGGAGGGCTGCCGACCACCTAGATCAGCTGCCGACCAGTTGTTGACCACCTAAGTGGTCAGCCAGCTAAAAACACTGGTCGGCCGACCAGTTTACCAAAACAGGGGCAGCTTGGTCTTTTGAAGGCCGACTCTTTAAGTACACAACTCCAAAGCACTTTTCATCACACCTCCAAGGCCGAAATACACTTCTCTTTGCTCTTAGGCACTTTTCTCTCTCAGATCCACACTTCATACGCATATTCCAATGCCCCCGTGAAGTTGATTCGCGAAAAACTTTCGATTCTCTTCATTTTGAACCGATCAGAATTTGTTTTCGGAGCTTCTTTCTCCATTTTCACCACTTGAGGTATGTTTCTCTCGCAAGTTTAGCACATTTTCCCGAGCTTTGACTTTCGTTGACTTTTTCTCTTCCCGAG
This sequence comes from Camellia lanceoleosa, assembly GCA_025200525.1. Lineage (NCBI taxonomy): Eukaryota > Viridiplantae > Streptophyta > Magnoliopsida > Ericales > Theaceae > Camellia > Camellia lanceoleosa. Next base: position 91,022,037 of record CM045763.1, read on the forward strand.
AGTTGACTTTTGTTGACTTTTTGCAATTTTGGCTTATTTCGCTCATTTTTGCTCATTGTTGCACCTTTTTTCAGATGGCTGATCACATTCCACATGATGGGGGTTCTCCGAGAGTAGAGGACGAGCCTAATGTCATGCCATTGCCTCCGAGGATTCGACCTTTCGACCCGGAGAGGTACTACCCTCAGAAGCACATCCTACCCTCGAGCACCTTTCATCATTTCATGGATTTTACGCGGTGAGCACCCGCAAACTTGCTGCTACGGAAGCCTGAGTCCCACTTATCTCATCACGCGCGCGAGGTGCGTACTTCACTTTTACATTTTCTGCGATGTATTTTGCATTTCTTGCACACTTCATGCTTTCACTATGTATTATATCTACTCGTTCTGAACACATTTACAACACAGCGCTTCTGCTCGTTCTAAACATAACTCACAACACAGTTTTCTATTCATTTGGCACGCAGCTCATAACACAATACTTTGTTCATTTGGCACACAGCTCGCAACATAGTATTCTGTTAATTTGGCACACAGCTCACAACACAACATTCTTTTCATTGGGCACACAGCTCACAACACAACACTCTATTCATTTGGCACACAGCTCGCAACACAGTATTCTGTTCATTGGGCACACAGCTCAAAACACAACATTCTTTTCATTGGGCACACAGCTCACAACACAACACTTTGTTCATTTGGCACACAGCTCGCAACACAGTATTCTGTTCATTCAACACACAGCTCAAAACCCAACATTCTTTTCATTGGGCACACAGCTCACAACACAACACTCTATTCATTGGGCACATAGCTCAAAACACAACATTCTTTTCATTGGGCACACAGCTCAAAACACAGCATTCTTCTCATTGGGCACACAGCTCAAAACACAACATTCTTTTCATTTGGCACACAGTTCACAGCACAATACTCTATTCATTTTGAAACTGAATGCATCTGTTCATTCTACACGCAAGTAGCTTCCCTTTTCACACGAGGGTATGGGTCAATCATCGTGAGGGAGTGGTATATAGAGCTCCCAGATGCTGTTCAACATATCGTTGATGAGGCAGGGTTTGGCTCGTTTTGCATGGGGTTGTCGCATCTTCAGGCGAGTAGGACCCTCATGGGTGCACTTGTAGAGATATGGTGGGACACCACCAACCCCTTCCATTTCTCTGCTGCCGGGGACATGACAATGACCCCGTACGACTTTTCGATGCTGACGGACCTCAACGTGGCAGGCTGTCCGATCCCATACGATACCGATATGGGTGAGTGAGAGGCCGCTTAGACTTATCTGCTCAGAGCCCATCCGCCGACCTACAGATTATCAGGCATAGTCAGGTACATCTGGTTCACCGAGTAATACAAGAGGACTACGCCCGAGACTGTTGAGGCCATAAAGCAGTATGCCCGGGGATTTCTGATGTTCCTTCTCAGGACCACACTGTTCTCCGACAGGGGGAACACGGTTGGGCTTTATCTTCTTAGTGCTCTGGTAGACCTATCACAGGTCCGGCACTTTGATTGGGGCGGCGCTGGCCTTGCTACCCTTTATTGCTACATAAGTGCGACCTCCCGCGGGCGGGGGAACATAGTGGGTGGCTACTGGAGAGCCTGGGAGGTACATTCTGCCTTCTTAATTTACATTTCTACTTTTCAATATCTGTACATTGCACACTCCACACATTGCACACATTACATTCTGTACTCTGCATTTCAGACTCGCGACTCAAAGATTCTGCATTTTCTGTATATCAGATTCGACGCTGCCTTTGTCTTGCCTTTCTGGCCGTGGGTTTGCGCCTACTTCCCGACACTCGCCCCTAATCCAAAGGTTGAGGCACCACTTGAGGTGCCATACTCGTGCAAATTTGAGGGTCGGTGCCAGCTTAGGCCCTGGGAGACATTGCCATATCTCCAGCAGTATTTTGACACCGTACGAGCGACGGAGGTAAACCAGAACTCTCAGTTCTTCATGCTTTCAACTTTGATTCATCTTGCATATTTATGACAACTAATCAATTCATGCATTTGCTATCCACGGATCACTTGGCAGCCTTGGATAGCCATGCCAGGGTATTCTCGGTTCCAGTTTGCTGGGGCATGGGGCGCCTCCCGGTACAGGATTTTGTTTGAGGGACCAGTTGGCAGAGCCTGGTATCTCGGGGAGCGCTTCATGCGCCAAACGATGAGTAATCCTGCTCAGGAGATCCTTTTGCCGCCTCCACTAGACATGCGGTCCACAAAGAGTCTCACTCCCCAGGTGGTTGATGACCTCAAGCAGGGTGCCGATGCAGTTCTTTTCCTAGAGGAGGGGGAGTACACGATGTACCTCCATCCATACTTGATGCCTCCACTGACAGGTGTCCGTACCTCCACAAGGAGAGCTACTGATATGCCGTCATCGAGCCACGCCCAAGCTGTAAACATTCCTTCGACTAACAAAGCCAACACTTCGAGAGGTAGGAGTAGGGAGATGCCCCCCACTAGGCGGTGTGCTGGATGGCCAGATCCTCCGATCGAGCTGACAGGCTGGCGGTATGAGATGCCTTACCAGATTCCACTGGAGTCTCCATTGCATGATCATCGATATGTCAGTGACCCTGACTCACCACTAGTATGCTCCACAGTTTTCACTTATCATTCAGATATTTAGACATTCATTCATTCACTGATAACTTGAACTTACATCTGCAGCCTCCCAGAGGATATACTGAGGGGTTGCTCGAGGTGGTGGCCTCACTTGAGTTTATGGTCTTGCGGAGGGAGATGATACTGCACTCCTACGGCATCCCGGTACTTTCCAGTTTCCTTGCATTTATCATACTTCTAATGACATACCGAAACTAAACATTTCACTGTACTGATTCACTACATGTGTAGAGCACGTCTGACACATCACATTCACATACTATATTTTCATGCACTCACTCCATGCACCATACTTGCATTTTGATATACATATCATGGCTGATGTATTCAAACTGCCTTTTCAGGTTACACCTGTACAGCCCGGGCCATTCAGGCCTTCTCGAGCAGCTGGGAGAGGGGTCTCGACTCACGGCCGAGGGAGACGTAGAGCACCTGCCAGACAGGATGACGAGTCCAGTGAGGAGGAGGAGTCAGCACACCCTCAGTCAGAGACATCTGCGGGCAGAGATGATAACACTGGTTCCGATTCTGAGGGGAGAGGCGACGCCGAGGAGGATTCCGAGGATGACGGCTCCGGTTTAGACGGGGATACCGACGGCTATGGTGTAGAGGCTGCTCAGCCGAAAAGGGCGAAGAGAGCCTCTCGATCTTAAGTCAGATAGCACCAATGCAGATGTTTTGCTTTATTTTCTTTTTACTAGTAGTTGTAGCACATTGTACAGTGTTAGGCAGTTTTATTTTCCTTACAACTTGTACCTTGTTGTAAAAAGAAACAATGATGGAATGAAAACAGCTTTTTATTCAAAAGGTGTTGTATTTGTATTCTAAGCATCGCATCACATCATTTTACACAAAAATGAGAATGATGGAAATTGAACATTCATGTATTGCCAAGTCAGGTAGTGAACCAACGTAACAAACAAAACAACTTAACTCAATAAGCAACAACAAGACTTTAACAAGTTTACGACTCGATAAGCAAAGAGCAACAACTCGATAAACATATTGCAACAACTCGATAATCAAAGAGCAACAACTCGATAACCAAAGAGTAACAACTCGATAACCAAAACTTAACAACTCGATAAGCAAATGCATATTGGACAAACAAAGCAACAGTACGCATCCGAAACAGAGGTAAACTCAGACCTTCAGCACTCTCAGCACATATGAAGGCTAGGAACTCCCTGTTGGAAGCAAGAAGTGGTTGCAGACCACTTTTTGCTCATGGCCGACCACCAAAGAAGGCTACCGACCACTTTTTTGGTATGCAGACCAGAAAATGTAGCTGGTCGACCAGAAAAAGTGGCTGGCCGACCAAAAAAAGTGGCCGTCCAACCAGCTGGCCTAGGGACCTCCTGATTTTTGCCACATGTCCTCTAAACAGTGCCTTATCCTCCATAAAGGTTCCAACTTCGTGGTTCCCTCATTCTAACTCAATTTTGCACCAAATGGAGGCATTTCTCGTCCAAAATCTCACAAATTGGATTGCGAACTTGGATGGCTCGGAAAAGCTGAATTTCTAGGGCTTCGGCATAAATGCACTATTCACGTTGAGCCGCACCCCGCTGCATTTTCTGTTCCTCCATGCCGTGGTAAGGTGTTGGAATCCGGTAACTCATGCCTTTAGCTTTGGCAGACAAGAGATATGTCCCACTTTCGAAGACTTCCAAGCTTTGATGGAGTCCGAGCGTGAGAAAGAGATCTTGCCCTAGTTCCACTTCAACCACGTCCAAGCCTTAGAACGGATGTGTGGGCTTACTTTGCATGACGCTCGGTCATTGATTCACGACGGAGAGCTGGACATTCCAAGCTTGATTCGTCGATTTTCTAATGTCGATGACCACAGCGATCATCATTGGCAGGGCTTTCGGCAACATGCGCTTTGCTTGTGCATGTTGTCTCATTTCTTGCTTGCCCCAGGCTCCGGTGGATCTAGCGTCCATTTGATTGAGGCTACCGAGGGCTTGAAAGGAGGCAAGAGTTGCATTGCCATGGCGCTAGCTGAGACATTGATGGGTTTGGATGCTTTCCATCGCCGAGAGACGACTAGATTCGCAGGGAGTCCACTACTGTTGTAGGTAATGTTTCCCACCCTATCTCACATATATTTCTCACATCACTCGGCCCTCAGGTTCGATTTTTCTCTCAAAACCCTTTTCTCACTTTTCTCTCCACGTACACTATTCTTTAATCTCTCATTTTTTATCCCTCCCCAGATATAGTTGATGGATAAATTGAAGGTTGTGGACTCATACCTAGCATATTTAACTCGCGGCTATTTCTTCCGGCGACGTCTAGTCGATACCCCTGATGAGGGATGGTGGTGCAAATGGATGTGTAGTCTGTTCGCTACCATCATTGCTTGGCGCTGCCCCTGGCTCAATCTACCGACGATGAGCTACAGCATGACTTGCCAGCCCGGGATTCAGTTGATCGGCCTGACACACTGTGTCCTTTACTTCCCATTTCAAATCCGGCGCCAATTCGGACATGATCAAACTTGTCTGGAAGAAGGGATAGAGTACCCTGCTGCATTTCCAGTCCAAGGCGCACAGCTAGCTCGGTATGCCACAGCATGGAGGACGAGAGAGCTTCTGGCCTCCGCTCCCACTTTCAGTTGCACCCTCTCCGATGAGTGCATAGCTTGGCTTGATGAAAAGGCGCAAGTTGGGCCTAATTTAGCATCAAAGGCTTCCACAAGCTCTGGGAGGGGACGCAGGAACACTTGACTATGCCCTGAGTTTATTTGCTTTAATCAGTACTTTCAAGTTTTCTTTATGAATGTAATAAAAAGCAACTTCAATTTGTATTCAAGAGTAGGAGAACTCTGTACTGAAATCAATGTAATTGAAGGTTGTGGGTACTAAAAATTTTCTGTTTGGTCCAAAAATGGTCTAAGTTGTAAAAAGATTAATTTGAGCAAAATCAACTTTTATTAAAACTTTTCAAAACTATTTTCGATATGGATCACAACTGGACACACCCGAGATCTATCACTGAGATGTACAACCCCAAATCCCAACAACTGGAAAGTTGCCCCTAGTTTGAATAGCACTGCATTGGGGATCACAACCGAGCTCTTGAATGCAGAATCGACAGAGATGACCAACAAGATCGCACAGACAAAGTTGATTTGGAAGTGTTTATGGCTGGACTTCGGAATGAAGTTGTCTACGTATCCCAAAGATGGGAATCAAGCCTTACATAGTTTGGTTCAGGTTCACTCATGTATTAACACTCTCCTTTTACGCTCTAACTTTTGCTAAGGCCGCCCTTTTTGGGTTTTCAACCTTGCGAGCTCAGTTTTTATTATTTCAAATTTTTCATGCTCTAACTTTTGCCTATGTCGCCCTTTCGGGTTTTCGGCCTAGCAAGCCACTCAGGGATAGTATTTCTTCAACTTGTCCATGTTGATCGGCTGGGAGAACCGTAGGCCATCTAGGTCCATCAGAACGACGACTCCACCTGACCAGATAGACTTGATGATGTAAGGGCCAGTCCAATTGGGTCTGAACTTGCCCCTAGGGTCGTAGATGGGAGCTTGGTTGTCTTTGAGCACAAGATCCCCCTCTTTCAAATTCCTGGACTTAACCTTCTTGTTGAAAGCCCTAGAAATTCTTCGTTGATAACCCTGGACGTGATACAGTGCTTTCAGCCTTCTTTCATCAAAGAGCATGAGTTCTTCGAACCTGCTTTGCTGCCAATCTGCCTCAGCTATCTAACACTCAGCCAGTACCCGTAATGATGGAACCTTAACTTCGATAGGCAGAACAACCTCCATCCCATAAACTAAGGAATACGGAGTTGCCCCAGTAGAAGTTCGAATTGAAGTCCGGTAGCCCCAAAGAGCAAATGGCAACTTATCTGTCCAGTCCCTGTAGGTTTCCACCATCTTCTGCAGAATGTGCTTGATGTTCTTGTTGGCGGCCTCAACTGCTCCGTTGGTTTGCAGTCGATATGTAGATGACTTATGAAAAGCCACGTTGTACTTCTCCAACAAGTCGATCACCTCCTTCTTGAAGTGGGAACCATTATCCGAAATAATCTCATTTGGGGCCCCGTAGCGACAAATGATGTTGTTTCTGATGAACTTAGCGACATGTGATGCCTTCAACACTGCATAAGATTGGGCCTCAACCCACTTTGTGAAGTAGTCTATCGCTTCCAGAATATACTCATGCCCGTTGGACCCCTTCGGAGTGACAGCCCTGATTACATCAATCCCCCAGACTGAAAACGGCCATGGCGAAGTCATATTGTACAGCTTCGATGGCGAAATGTTCATGCAGTTTGCATGGATCTGACATTTGTGGCATCGCCGAACAAAGCCAATACAATCCTCCTCCATGGTGGACCAGTAATAACCCTGTCTAACGATCTTCCGAGCTAGCATCACCCCACTCATGTTTGCTCCGCACTCTCCTCCATGGATGGCCTCCATCAGGCGCTTGGATTCTTCAACATCTACGCACAGCTTGTGCATCTCGAGATGACCTCTCTTGTACAATTTACCTCCACAGATAATGAACTGAGTAGCCATTCTTTGAATTGCCCTCTTATCTTTGGCATTTCCCCCTGGTGGATACGCTTTCTTTTCCAAGAAGTTCCAGATGTCGTAATACTAGGGATTCTCATCTTGTACCTCATTTATGGCAGCAATCAGCTCATAGGCTAGCACGAATTTCTGTTCAATGATGATCGGACGCATCCAGACTCCGAAAGGGATGTCTATCATAGAAGATAGAGTTGCTAATGAATCAGCGAACCTATTGTTCTCTCTTAAAAGATGGGCGAAATTTAGTTTCTCAAACCAAGGAATCAGAACGTCCAAGGTTTGGTGATAGATTCTTATCTTTTCTTCTTTAACTTTCCAATCTCCTTTAGCTTGAAATACAACAAGGTTCGAGTCCCCGATGACATCCAACCATTTTGCCCCTAGTTCTAGGGCGGCTTCTAGTCCAGCAATACATGCCTCATACTCTGCCTCGTTGTTCAACACTTTGAACCAGAGTTTGAATGCTAGGGGTATGCGGGAATTGTCAGGTGCTATCAGCAACACCCCTATCCCATACCCGTATTGGTTTGACGCTCCGTCAAAGTACATCGTCCAAGTTTCTTCTTCAACATGTAGAATGGCCTTGTCTGGGAACAGATACTCAACTGCTTCATCCCCTTCAACTGGGTGGTCAGCTAGGAACTCCGCTACCGCTCTCCCTTTCACTGACTTGCACGTCATGTACTTCAGATAAAATTCGAAAAGCAGAAGCAACCAACGGGCTAGCCTACCCGTAAGTATCGATTTCTCGAAGAGATATTTGATGGGATCTAATCTCGAAACCAGTATTACAGAGTGAGCTAACAGGTAGTGCCTCAGCTTCCTGGTAGCCCATACCAAGGCTAGACAAGCCTTCTCTAGTGGAGTGTAGCGGGTCTCGTAATCCAGTATTTTCTTGCTCAGGTAGTAGATAGCCTTCTCCACTTTGTCCTTAGACTCCTGTGCAAGCATGTAGCCCATTGTAGTTTTAGTCACTGAAAGGTACAGAATCAACGGTTTCCCCGGCTCAGGCGGTGACAACACAGGTGGGTTCTGTAAATATTGCTTGATCTGCTCGAACGCAACTTGGCATCAGTCGTCCCATTAGAACTTTTTTCCTTTCTTCAGGAGACCAAACAGTGGTTCACAAGTCAAGGTTAATTTTGCAATAAACCGTCTTATGAATTGCACTTTACCCAGAAAGCCTCGTACCTCCTTTTCAGTCCTCGGTGGTGGCATTTCTAAGATGGCCTTGATTTTGGAAAGATCGACCTCGATACCTCTCTGTGTGATCAAGAACCCCAACATTTCCCTGCTGTAACACCAAATGTACATTTCTAAGGATTTAGCCGCAACCGATACTCTCTGATCCGTTGGAAGAATTTCTGCAAGGCGGTGTAGTGGCCCTCTCATTCCTTGAACTTGACAATCATATCGTCTACGTACACCTCAACCTCTTTATGGATCATGTCGTGCAAAATCGTGGTCGCAGCCCATTTATACGTAGCCCCAGCATTCTTCAGCCCAAACGGCATCACCCTATAGCAATAGGTTCCCTACAGGGTGGTAAAAGTAGTCTTCTCCCGGTCTTCAGATGCCATCAAAATCTGATTGTAGCCTGAAAACCCATCCATGAATGAGAGCAGCGCATGCCCAGTAGTGAAGTCCACTAATTCGTCGATATGCAGTAGAGGAAAGTCATCCTTCGGACTGGCTTTATTCAAATCCCTGAAGTCCACACATACTCGATGTCACACCCCAAACTTGCCCCTAAAAGTTTGGGCATGATCACTTTAGAAACGGACATCAAATTCAATATGTATAATGTATGGGGCCTAAACGGAAGCATTTAACAACGCATAATAACATCCATTGAGCTAATACTAACATGCCAGGATCAAACACTTTATGTCAGGTAATTTAACGTATGATAAACACACACATAATTATATATATACAAATATACAAACCCACCCCCGAGTCTGAGGATGTAACAAACTATGATGAGGGAAGTATATCATGTTTTATAACATCAGACAAAAGATTCAATGCACTAAGCTAAAAGCTCCACAAGGACTCCACAAAAATGAATGAGCTTCGTCTAAGTATTTGGTTATGGTATAATGAGCAAAAGACAAGTGGTCCAAGCCGGACTAGGACTGACCTCTGGATTGAGTATCTACAGAGACAGTCACAACACAAAGTGAGCAAAGCTCAGTGAACAATAATACGTAAGCAATTTAGTGATTAACTTGAATTATAATGTATATAAGTGCAGAGGTTATATTATTAAGCTTATTCTACAAATGTTTTCAGAATGGCCTTGGCCTAGATTTTATACAAAGCTGCTTCAAGCCCAATGTTATACAGAACGGCCTTAGGCCTAATAGATTTTACAGATCGGCCTCTGGCCTAACAGACTTTACAGATCAGCCTCTGGCCTAATAGACTTTACAGATTGACCTCTGGCCCAGATATCAACAAAGCAGAGGAATTCCAAAGTTATACAGATGTACACCGATTTTTCAATCATTTATAAATGTTAATGTAATTAACTTGCGAAGAACAGAGCGTTAATAACAATAATTATTAATGGTAAGTAAATGTACATCTATAGTACTATTACTTATTGTGCTGTAGTGGAGCGATAGTTCCTCCCGGATTGTGACCTACACACATGCACAATTCACAAATTAGTTCCTTTTTCTTTTTTAAATCATTTTCTTATTCGTTTCGCTTCGAATGAATTTACAAACATTTAAAGGCATCAAACACAGATTTCAATAATATCAGAGGGTTAAACACGTAAAACGGAACAGGCAAAATTTCTCAGCATGGACCGCACATGCAGCTGTGAGCCCCGCATGTGCAGCAGTAGGGTCCCGTATGTGCCTTTTTTCTAGTAGCCTCAGTCCCAAATCCCCTGTTTTCCACACTTGCGGCTATGAGCCCTTGCGTGCATTGTGAGCCAAATGCGACGTCGGCGATTCGCCTGCTTTTGCGATCCAAAATTCAAGCAACATCCCAACTTTGGTAAACATTTACAAAGCTCAAAATAGGTCCATTAATTGCAAGAACATGGTTCAAGAATCATGTAAATAGGAATCACAAACATATATCAATCTGAATATGAATTAAATCTTTAATTCCTTGAAACTCATAAACATAACTCAAGTAACTCTACCTCCTTCAAAGCCACAAACACAACTCAATTCTCTCTAACATACAACATTATTTATGTAAAATTATATGCGCTCAACATAAGAGATCAAGCAATAGGATGTAGTTCCTTTATATAACACCCAAGTAACAAAACATGTTCCAAGTTAAGCAATGATCACATACTAAATTGCAATCTCAAGCCCTAGGTTACATGATTGTGAGGAAATCTCACTCAAATTCAAGAGAAGAGTTGTAGGAGATGAATTAACTTACCTTGAGCTTAAGTCTTTCAAATTCCTCTCAAGTTTCCTAATCTTCTTCCTTGCTAACTCTCTTATCCTCTCTAACTCTCTTCTCCTTTAACCCTCTCTCAAGAGATATTACTTCCTTAGCATTTTGTAAATCAAGGGTTAAAACGATAAAGATATATCTTATGTCGAATAAGACGAAATTTAATCAGTTTAATCATTCCAAATCAATTTTTTACAGGAAACCATATTATGATCTAAAAATTATACTGATCTCAAATATAAAGTCAATTTCAGATAATTAAGCCTCTAAGGCTTCTAATTTCTGATCCAAACATTATAGTTGTAACAGATATTTCCCTTATTAGACAGATATGAATCTATAATCATAAGATTCACGTAATTAAACTTTATTTCACATAAAATTTCACAGTAAGCATTTAAATGCACAGAATAAGGGAATGAAAGTATACCAGAAACATATATGAGGGTCGGGTTATTACACCCGAATTCTGCCGTTCTTCTTCGGCACCGAAACTATATTGGCCAACCAAGTTGGGTATTCAGATACCAGTAGGAACCCTGCGTCAATTTGCTTGGTGACCTCTTCTTTGATCTTAAGAGCCCAGTCCGGGCGGATCCTTCGGAGCTTCTGCTTAATAGGTAGGGCCTCTGGGTCAAGAGGGATCCGGTGCTGTACAATCTCAGGATTGATTCCAGGCATGTCTTCGTAGGACCACGCGAAAACATCTTTGAAATATTTCAATAAAGTGACTAAGCGCTCGCGCTCTTCTGAAGACAATGTGGACCCGATCTGGACCAGCCACGGGTCCTTCTCAGTACTAACATTAATTTCGGTGAATTCATCAACCAAGGGTTTTACAATCCTCTCTTACTCTTAATCAAGCAAATATTGCAAAATCGGAGGAATTTCTACCTCGTCATTTTCATCAAAATTTTGAAAATCGTGATTAATGCAATAAATTAAAGGCATAGAAAAGTACTCGGAAGCCACAGCCGTACCATTCTCATTAATAACATCCAATCCGCCTGATTCCTCTGTTACAACAGACTCAAAGAAAAAAGAAAAAGACGACCTAGACAGGACAGTGGCATCCGGGTTATCACCCCCAAGAATACCGGACTCAAACTCAGACGAGCTAGAACCTGATTCCAACTCCACAGACGTAGTGGAATCAAATTCCGGCTCACTACCTGACCCGGTGTTGCTCGATAAAAAGCCCTCCTCGTAGTGCCAGACAAGGGAGGGTGCGACGGATGTATCCAGAATGTTTGAAGATGGGCCCACAACCGCTTCATTCCCAATCATGGACACTGAGAAGTTATCCCCCAAGCACTCCTGTACGATCTAAGGATCTGAGAGCAAACAAGCCAGTGCTACCCCCATCTCAATTTCTATGCTCTCGGAATCCTCCTCCTGCTGCAAATTACTTCGGTGGTGGTCTGCTCCTCAGCAACATCATCCCCGGACAATTACAAGTCAAAGAAAATCTCAAATCCTGGCAAGCGCCGCCTCTTTGCATTTAGCCATGGCTCTAGAAAGCCGCAGAACGGGAAGTCTTCACCCTCCCGGACAAAGTGTCCATTCAGGGTCCTCTGGATAGGCCGGTGCACCAACTCATAAGGCTTCCCGACTTGCTTGGCTCTGGCTCTTCTGACCATCTCTTTTCCTTTCCTTGCCCAATCCTCTTTGGTAGGCAGATAACCTAAGCCAAAGGAATATGGGTTATGCGGCACTTCGGCCGATGGTGCAGCGCCTTTCCGGCCACTTCGCCCTAATCTTATCCCGGGGATGTGCTGAAGCTTGTTCATAAGGTAGACAGACTATGCACTGACGTATAGCCCCTCATCAATAGCTAGGATATTCTGCACAACCCGGGCCTCAACTAGGGTAAATCCTAACAAAAACACATCCTCCGTGCCATGCTCAATCTCCAGAACTAGTGTAGAAACCTCTGGCGACGGATGGATTGAAGAATTTCCAAAAACGATTGCCACTCCCTTCCCAGGGGGTACTTCAGCATTTGGTGTAGGGTGGAAAAGACAGCCTTCACCTGGTGCAGCCACGGCCGCCCCAGGAGTAGATTGAAGGTTGCGGGAAAGTCCAAGACATGAAACTCAATGTCCCATTGCCCCAGACCAACCTGAGTCCGAATCTGTATAGTTCCCATCACCTCTCGGCTAGTATTATCATACGCCCGTATCACCTGAGCCGTAGGCACAAAATCCGCGGGCTTCAATCTGATAGCATATGAGGTTCTCGACGGACACACGTTGATAGCAGATCCTATGTCAACAAGGACCACCGGTACCCACTTCTCTCTACACTCGACAGAGATATAGAGCGGTTTGTTATGGTTTGAGCCCTCAGGCGGCAGTTCCTTATCAGTGAAGGTCAACATCGGAGAAGCTCCTCCCGAAAAAACCAGCCCTACCAACTGTTCGGGTGTGGTATCGATTGAAAATTTTGCCTTGTCCATGGCAGAAAGGACAGCCTATCTGTGAACTCTTGAGGCCATAAGCAGTTCCCAGATGGAGATGTCTGCTTGGATCTTCTTAAGCTGTTTCAGCACAACCTCCTCCTCGAGCAGTTTTTCTTTCTGCCTCTCCGCTTCTTTGTCCTTTCCGGACGCCTCTGGTTGATCTAAGTGTGGGGGCTTGAAATACCACTCACTCCTCGTCATGTGGTCTACCTCTTCAACATACCAGGTATCATCCGGTTGATTATGCCCTCAATCCTCGTTAGTGTAGGCAAGACATAAGTCATCGTCTTCTCACCACATCCCGTCGGCAACCGACAAACAGCTGTCCGATTCCGTTGCAACTATTCATGTGCGCACAGCACATTCCGTCCCCGCAGGGGCTTCGACCTTTCTAGCCCTCTCAAGGTCCTCGATCTTTTCTTGCTCAAACTGCTTCAGTGCAGTCTGCTGCTCAGTATCTTCTGTACTCGGACTACTTGGATCCTGAGCAAAATTCTTAACACCGGTGCTCTCTGGCGATCCCTCCTGATTCTCAGCCATTCCGGCCACTACTGATGTCCCAACTTCTAATTGCCCCTGTTCTGGCTGAGGTTCTTCAACAACATCTGGTTGGTCACTAAACCACCCAGTATTCTCTGCCGATCCATCTAAGTCGAACCAGTTAATGTCCACATCCCCTAAGTCCTGCTCTTTAAAGAACTGCAGATTTGCAATGTCTTCTTCCAGCTCCACTAGGTCATCTAACCCTTGACTAGGTCCATCCTCCCGAACCACACAGATCTCTACCCCAACCAGCAATTCTACCATCGGCTAAAACTATTATAAAAGCTAAAAATAAAAAATAAAAATATATATAAGAAAAATTAACACGTACAACCCACGTGTTTCACCATTAATATTTTAAAAAGGATTTATTACATTTTATACTCTTAAATTATAACTAAATTATCTCTTTAGTCCTTGAATTATTGATTGTGTCCATTAGGTCCCTAAAGTATATGAATCAAACTTTATTTAGTTCTTAAACTATTGATTGAATCTATTAAGTCCCTAAAGTATTTAATTTAAACTTATTTTGTCCCTAAAAGGATTACAAAAATAAAATATAAGCCCATAAATATTATAAATTAGTAAAAGATCATATCTAGTTAAAATTTTATTTCAAAACAATCTTAAATTTTTATTTTGCCTTTGAAAAGTGGAGGTCAATTAATATATTGAATTTTCTTTATAAGGATAAGGATAATTATCTATAGTATTTTCTTATTTATCTTTTACAATGTATACATGTTTGCCTTTATTTAGTATTATATGCTAGATTTTGTTTATAATTTGTAATTGATTGTTTTTAAATTTTTCGCTAAGTTTTTTTTATTACTTAATTAATGTATTATTTTGTTCTATTATTATTTGTAGAAAAGTGTTATTATTTAAATTATTTAATTCTACTTCTTCAATATATTTACTATTCATATAATTTATTGGCAAGATTGAAAAATCAGATCTAATATTAATTTAAACGAACAACAAAATAAAATACCTTTTAAAGATAAAATAAAAATTTAAAAGATTTTTCTGTAATAAAATCTTAATTGGAGAGAATCTTTTACTAATTTATAATACGTATGGGCATATATTTTATTTTTGTAATCTTTTTAGGGACTAAATATGTTTGAATTAAATATTTTAAGGATTTAATAGATTCAATCGATAGTTTGGGGACTAAATAAACTTTGATTTATATACTTTAGGAACTAAATATATTTAATCGATAGCTCAGGAACTAAATAGACAATTTAACGATAATTCAGGAATAAAAAGTGAACCAAACCCCCCCTCCCAAAAAAATAAATAAATAAACAAAAAAGGTAAACTACCAATAAATCCTAATAGTTGAACTTAATTTCCATCAAGTCCTATTGAAAACAAGTTTTAGTACAATCGTCACTAAAAATAATTTTTTGTGACAATTTTCTTACATATGTCGCTAAAAATTGACAATTAGTACTTTTTTGTCACAATTTTACAAATTATCGTTAAAACTTACAATTAGTGATATTTTCTGTGACAAATTTTTCAAATTGTCACTGAAACTTGAACATTAGTGACAATTTTTTGTGACAATTTTTTTAAACTGTCACTAAAAATTATAATTAGTGACATTTGTTGTGATAATTTTTAAACTGTCGCTGAAAATTAATAATTAGTGACATTTTTTAATAGTGTATGATAAAAAAAATGTCATTAATTATCATATGACTTATTGGACAATAAATCCACTTAATAGGATCTACACGTAAGTCTCAAAAAATAATTAATTAATTAATTAATTAAAGTGTCGCTTTGTTTTACCAAACAGAAAACAAGCCAAAACAAAAAAGGGTAAATTACAAATACACCCCTGAGGTTTAATTAAAATATGAGTTACCCCTTGCGGTTTTAAAAATTACATTCCACCCATGAGGTTTCTAATTTCATAACAAATCGCCCCTTTTATTAATAAATCATCAAGTCAATTAACAGTTTTGAATGATGTTAGAAATATGTTTCAATTACTAATTTACGTAATTTTATTATTATATAGGAGAGCAATTATGAATTTTACTTTTTTAGTTAATTCTATTAAACAAAAAATTCTAACAAGGGGTATTTGTAATTTTTCAAACTACAAGAGACAATCTGTACTTTAAGTAAACCTCAGGGTGTATTTGTAATTTACCCAAAAAAAAAACATGTACTCACTGAAGCGGCATCGTTTGGTTGCATAGCAAATCCTGATCATCCGATCATCCATGTTTCTCTCTCTCTATTTCTATCTCCACCAATCGTCCCTGACTCTCTTCCCTCTGTTTTATCTCTCTCTAAACCCTAAATCTCTAATCTTTGATCCATCTGAGAAACCCGAACCGTTGGAATCGTAATTCTAATAGAGAAGATGAAGACGAAGGACAAACAAACCCTAACACGAAGCAAATGAATGAAGCCCAAACCCCTAAACCACACAAGACAAAGCTTCAGATTGCTCAAATCGTCTGAATTCCATCACGCATCTTGAGATTCAAGTATTTATTTTTCTAAAATCCTCTTTCTAATGATGGATAATTACTTCAGATTGCTTGAAATTTGTTTGATATTGCTTGAAATCTATTTGCAATTGCTTGATTATTGTTGTTGTTGTTGTTGTTATGATTATTGTTGTTGTTGTTGTTGTTGTTGTTGTTGTTGTTTTTAGTATGGTTTTTTTTTTTTTTTTTTTTGGTGAATTTTGTACACATTATTTCTGTTTGAAGGAGTTTTTGCTGGGAAAATATGGGGAAGGGAAGGGAATGAGGAAAGGAAGGAAAGCAATTGGGGACGATGATCTGGCAGATTTGGCATTGCCAAAGCTTGTGCTTCTTTTGGAAACTCTTTCCAAAATTTGTCGATTGCAGCTCCTTTTGGCAGCCCACTGTGGATGCTCTAACGAAAAAAAAATAGCGGCTAAAAAAACAATTAAAGGATAGGTAGAGCAAGATATGTTGAACTTGAAATGTTACTAGGAATGTGTGATAGGGCACCTAGCTTTGGTTTTGGAAGGTATCGCTTTTGAGTGTTGAAAAATTTAGAGAGAGTTTTGTTAAGAACCAGAACAAATGGTTCAACACATTGAACTGGGAGGAACAGGCCTTAGAGCTATCTGGTTTTGTTGAATACTACAATTGTCCTTTTTTAGCCGGTCTTTCGAGGCAAAATATAATGAATTGATACTTAAAATGAAAAGTTGGAAAACCTGAGTTTGATCAGATAGTTAGGGCTTAGAATTGTCTTGCCTCTCGCTCTATCGGTGCTCACATGTTTGCTGGTGCTGTTGATATGCCTATTCTTCTTATTATTATTTAGTTGTACCGAACCCAAGCATTTAATTCTTAATGCCCAAACCCAATGGGCAACATAGTTCAATGTTTTTTACCTTGCACGATAATTCCTTTTAAAAAAATGTGAGATTTTGAAGAAAAAGTCAGGTGAAAGATTCTGCTTTTTGAAAAAATTGTAGAGCTCTGCTCACTGTGCATCATTAATCCAGCAAATCTCTCCCTTCTCCGTTAGATTATAACATAACTCTTATTAGTTATGTTCATGTGCTTTTTTACTAATTTATAAGGAGTTGTTTTAGTGGTCATAATTGAATTCCCTGTTTATTTGCTATTGGCTTTCTTATCTAGTGCTCATATGCTTGTACTGGATTTCATGTTTCTAACTGTCACGACCCAAACCCGGCCCTATGGGTTTAGTATCAGAATCGCCAAGAATCCGTGATTACAGAAGGCACGCTTGATATCTGAATACAAGAAATCTGAGGCTGGCGGAAGCCAATGCAGTAAATAAACAATGTCCAATGAGCTGTGATAGTCTGTATGCAAAAAGATTTTCCATACATATGCATATTAACAGTCGGTACAGAACAGTATATACAATATTTACAACCACTCAATATAGGGACTTAATCCCTACTCAACAGTGCAGTAAACATTCAGTCTATACATTCGATTCAGTTATTACAAAACAGTAAGACAGTACAGTAGGGGAAATACTAAAACACCCCTAAGCCTTGGCAAGGTAGGCTCGGAACCTCACAGTGAGGCACATAGGCTGGCTTGACAAAACTGAAGTAACCCTGACGCTTCTCGCCGCGGTCTGGTACCTGTACACCTACATATGTATATGAGCAGTGAGCTAAAACCCAGTGAATAATATAATGCGTAAAGGGGTTAAGAATAAATATCCTTTCAGTATTAAAACCAGTCATTTCAGTCAGTTTGTCCGTCATTCAGTTTGTGGCTCATATTTCAGGCCATAACAGTCATTCAGTTAAAATAGTGATATGTGGTACATCCCTTGGCGAATAAAGATAAAGAACGGTAGATCTTAAAAGACCGGGTCTGACTAGACCAAACAGTAAATGATGGCCATCAAGAGTCTGATAAAGATGGCGAATAAAGATACCAATTGAGAACAAGACAAGATGCTTGTGGATTCAAGAGGTGGCTCCCAGTAGCACTTAGTTCAGTAGATTCTAGAGGTGGCTCGATTGTAGCACTTTGCTCCTTATCGAGAATCCGGATTCAAGAGGTGGCTCCCACTGTAGCACTTAGCTCCGTAGATTCTAGTGGTGGCTCCCAGTGTAGCACTTTGCTCCATATCGGTAAATCCGAGTGGGCATCACAACAAGAATGAGTGGTTCCCAACTTGGGAACCGACAGAGATCTCTCTGTCACAGTATGTGGATTCAAGAGGTGGCTCCCACTGTAGCACTTAGCTCCGTAGATTCTAGAGGTGGCTCCCAGTGTAGCACTTTGCTCCAAATCAATAAACAGTAGGTGCCAAGGATGCCCTAGTACAGTTCAGAATATAACTCATACGTTCATTTAGTATACAGTGTCAGTTCAGTGGACAGTTCAATTCAGTAAGCAGTGTCAATTCAAGATGCAGTTGATTCGGAGAAAAGATCAATTCAAGAACGATGTCAATTCAAGAACTGGGCCTCGATACCAAGATTCGATAAAATAGACAACTCAATACTTGAAGTAGCTTCAATAAAGTAAATGATTGAAAGATAATCATTTTTGGACATATCTTTACACAGTTGTTACTCACGAGTTACGGGCTCTGATATGCTAGAGCGTCTCCTCGGTAAGCCAACCCTACACAAGATATCTGAGATGAACACACACTAAGCTATACAATTGGGGAAGATCAATAACTTACCCTAATTTGCCTCGGTGTTCTACATCTATATCCTCATTAAGATGCCTTAAACTAGGCCTAAGAATGCCTAGAATGGGATGAGGATGCAAAGATGCACTTAGAAAGTACTTTACAAAATTTCTTTGAAAATAAGGGCCTCGCCGAAGCGAAGCCTTCCTTCGCTCGAGACACCTTCCAAAATCAAATTCATCGCTCGAGCGATAAATCCTTCGCTGGAGCGGTCTGATGAAACAGTAAAAATACTGGATGCTGAAATTTTACGCTCGAGCCACCATTTCTTCGCTCGAGCGAGCTCAACAAACGATGGTCGCCGGCGAGAGGCCAAATTCGAATTTCAGATTTGTCTTCCAAGCGAACCAAGCATTCTACCACTCAATACTCGACCTCTTGGGCCCAAATGGGAAACACATCTCAAATCAATATACAACAAGTTTCCAAGCTCAATTTATGAATTCAAGCCCCAAAGGTGAGTCAATTAAAACCATTTTCAAACCCATTTTCAAGAACAATTTGCAAACATGCAATGCATGAACTTTAAACCAAAACCAAGCTTCAAATCTTGCTCTAATGAGCTCCAATCTTTGAAAACAACTTGAAAGCATGGACTAATATAAAATCATGGACTTGCATGCACAATTTATCATGAATTCAACTTCAAAATGCATCAATTCAAGCATGCATGTAACATTTGAGCTTCAATTTACTATTTATGAGCAAATTCATGACTCACTTCCCTATAATCATGATACATGCAAGATGGAACTTGAAAACAACAAGAAGATGATGATTTCCTTACCTAGAGTGTCAATTACAAGTCTTGGGAGCTCAATTTAGTAATCTATGTTATCAATCTTCAAGTTTCTAAGCAAGGTTAAGCAATGCAAGAAGGAAATCAATTCTCTCCCTCTCATCTCTCTCTAATTTTCGGCTATGCTCACAAAAATGGCTGAGGAGAAGTTTGATTAGGTGTTAAGGCTCAATACTAACAATAAACAAAATGTCCACTATGGGTGGCAATGTGGTAAATAAGTCAATCTTTGTAATTAACTCGTTTTAATCTAATTTAATCATTCCTAATCAATTTTCAGATAAATATATCATTAGAACACAAATATTCTACTGATTATAAAACACTAAACGGTTCCTAGTTCGGCCGCCGA
Source organism: Camellia lanceoleosa (assembly GCA_025200525.1). NCBI lineage: Eukaryota > Viridiplantae > Streptophyta > Magnoliopsida > Ericales > Theaceae > Camellia > Camellia lanceoleosa. The sequence continues at coordinate 91,042,059 of CM045763.1, forward strand.
TAAGGCCTTCAATTAGCAGTTTAAACATATAAATTCAAACAGATAATCAATCAATTAAACAGATACAATATGCAATTCAATAGATAAACTTATCCAATTTCAGTTTCGACTTCAATCAGTCCATTCAGTACTTCAGTTAAACCAATTATCAGTCGTTATCAGCTTAGTTTAACAATAATCAGTATATAACTCAGTGGTTGTTCGGTAATCGGTACGAGGGTTGTTACACTAACCTAGATAAAATTATACCTAGGAGATAAAGAAATTGTTGGAACAATCTTCTGTGTAAAATAAATAACTTGAAACCAATCAAACAAATAAAAATAAATTACTTACAAAATTTATTTTACCAAAATGAATAAGCCCAAAAAATACATCAAGTTAAGTATGCGACACTCTGTTCTTAAGACAGATTCACCCCGCTTCAGTACTTACGGATAAATGGTATTTATCTCCCAGGATACAATGATCTTTCACAAATTGTAATAGCACTCCAAACAATTTGTACGGTGAACAAACCTTGTGTTCTATACTCTCTGAATTTTTCCCTAAAGATAACATGAAGAATAATGCAAGCAGAGTGCAAAAACGAGAGAGAATAAATTCTTTGAATTTAAAAAACTACTGGAAATGATCTCCATTTATACACAACTTGTGACAGTTTGAACAGGTCCGAACAAGTCTGATTTTTGAATTGAATAGATGCAAACAGTTTTGAATAGATAACTGCTAGGTGGTTTGAATCTGTCCAGAAACTGCTGGCAGTTTTCAACCTATTGGAATAGTTAATCTGTTGGGAATTTCGAACTGGAGAATATGGACAGAAAATTTGAATTCAAATTTGGCACAAAATTTGAATTAATTTCATTCTGAAAAATTAATTTTCTAGACAAGAATTTTTGAAAAAAATTCAAAATAAATTTTGTCCAAAAATTATTATTAGAACCGACCCGACCCAAAACCCACACCCAGCACGGCTTGGCCGGCCGGTCGGACGGCCAAAGCGGTGGCGCACACATGTGTGGTGGTTTGGGCTAAGGCCTACTTTGTCCATAACTCCTCCCTTCTACAAACTTAGGGTACCCCTACCCAAGTGCTGTCACCTAGAACTTATATACACACATAAGTTCTCTTCAAGTTTCAATGTGAGACAACCATTACAAGAAAACCCACATTTTACTTCTTTAATTGTCCATTCCACGAACCCGAAAACAACGTCAAATTCCCATTTACTCATAAATGGTTTTGACGAATCATCTTCACCGTGTGACTTACCATGCGGCAAGGATCACATCATCTCTTTGAACCCACCCCAAAAGACGTTTGGAACCCACTCAAAGTTGGCCCAAAATAAACTTATAAAACCATATTTTTCCAACAATCCCCCACATGAATGGAATTTGACGCAGAAAAAATGCAACGACATGATCTAATTACAGAGAGTACAGAAATTGAGAATATTATGCAAAGGATAGGTAGCTTTTGGCTTTGAACCTTCTCTCGTGAGACACTATCGGATTTACTAGCTAACCAGTGAACATAATGTCTTGAACTGTTTAGCCGTTTGTGTAAACCAAGACAATAGAACTCACACAGTATATCACCAGACATAGTTTAGTTCTCACTATTGTATTCATTTTGGCCTTGAACAAATTGGACTTTCATGAGTGCTCTAGAGAATTGTAACCCTTCAAAAATCTTATAGAACCAGCTCAGTTCACACTCATATAGGTGATTCTTATGAAGAGTATCATGTCATACTCCACTAGGTATTCCTAGATATAAGAATTATCAAAAGTATTACTTAACCTAAAACGCTACAGACATCACTATTTCATCATAGAAATTGGTAGGAGTTTGACTCCCCAATGATCTTTATGAGTTATACACAACTCGGTTGTCCCTTTGAACCTAAATCTTGAAATCTCCAATTAACTAGGTTGGGTTGCCGTTGTGATAACTCTTATTTAATAGGCTTAAGTCCCATTCCCCTTGATGAATTCTCAACTAACTCTCTAGCTAACCCTTTGGTTAGTGAATCTGCTATGTTGTCTTTAGACTTCACATATTCAATAAAAATAATTCAATTAAAAAATAGTTGTCTCACGATGTTATGTCGACGACGAATGTGTCGTGCCTTACTGTTGTACATATGACTCTGTGCTCTACCTATTGCTAGTTGACTATCACAATGTATGCATATAGCAGGCACCGGTTTTGGTCATATTGGAATATCTTCAAGGAAGTGGCAAAACCATTCTGCTTCTTCCCCAACTTTATCTAAAGCTATAAACTCTGATTCCATAGTAGACCTAGCAATGCAAGTCTGTTTGGAAGATTTCCAAGATACAACCGCCCCACCAAAAGTAAAGACATACCCACTGGTGGATTTTGAGTCTTTAGTATCCGATATCCAGTTTGCATCACAATATCCTTCAAGTACTACTGGATATCTAGTATAATTTAACCCAATGTTACAAATAAGTCGGAGATATCGTAGAACCCTTGTAATTGCTTTCCAGTGTTCTACTCCTGGATTACTCGTATATCTACTTAATTTACTTACTGCATAAGCTATATCCAAGCAAGTGCAGTTCATCAAATACATTAAACTTCCAATGATTTGGGCATACTCTAATTGAGAAATACTTTCATGTATATTCTTAGAAAGAAACAAATTAACATCCACAGGTGTTCTAGTAAGATAATTATCATCTTTGCTAAATTTGTCAAGTATTTTCTCAATGTAATGAGATTGTAACAAAGCATAACCTTCTGATATTTTGGTAATTTTCATACCAAGAATTACATTATCAATCCCTATGTCCTTTATGTCAAAATGTTTATTCAACATTTTCTTGATAGTTTTAATCATGTCATTATTACTACATATAATGAACATATCATCCACATAAAGACATACAATTACATAACCTTCGTTTGTGTTTTTAATATAAACACATTTGTCACATTCATTAATTTTAAATCCATTTGACATCATTGCCTTGTCAAATTTCTCATGACATTGCTTTGGCGCTTGTTTTAAACCATATAATGATTTATCCAATTTACCTACTTTCTTTTCTTTTCTTTTCTTTTCGTGAAACAGAAAATCCTTCTGGTTATTCTATATAAATTTCTTCATTTAAGAAAGCTGTTTTTACATCCATTTGATGAATTTCTAAATTGTACAAAGATGCAATGGCAATTATCATTCTAATGGATGTTATTCTAGTAACTGGTGAGTATGTGTCAAAGTAATCAAAACCTTCTTTTTGTCTATATCCTTTAACCACAAGTCTAGCCTTGTATTTGTCAATTGATCCATCTGCTTTAATTTTTCTTTTGAAAATCCACTTGCATCCAAGAGGTTTACACCCTGGTAGCAAATCCACCAATTCCCAATTATGATTTTGCAAGATGGATTCAAATTCACCAATGACAGCCTCATTCTATAAAGATGCCTCAAGACTGGACATAACTTCTTTAAAAGTTAAAGGCTCATTTTCTAATAAAAAAAATTTAGAAAATCTGAACTAAAAAATTTTGAGGTTATAGCACATTTACTACATTTAGGTTCTTCTTCCTCATTTTGATCTGCTCTTGCTCTTTCTCTTGTTATTGATCATGACTAGTAATAGCATCATAAGTTCTTTTATTAGAATTATTCTATTGTCCAGTCTTGTTTGGAAATACATTTTCAAAGAAATATACATTTTGAGATTCAATAATAGTATTTGCATGCATTTCGGAATGTTCTGACTTATGAATCAAAAACCAATATGCACTACTATTTTTGGCATAACCAATGAATATGCAATCAATAGTTTTAGGATCTATCTTAGCCTTTTTAGGACTAGGAATAACCAGTTTAGCCAAACATCCCCACACTTTTAAGTATTTGTAGGATAGAACTCTCCCGTGCCACATTTCATAAGGTGTTTGATTCACTTTTTTTCAGGATACTTTATTTAAAATATAATTAGCAAAAAGTATTGCTTTCCCCCACATGTTCTGAGGTAATCTAGAACTTATTAACATGGTATTCATCATTTCTTTTAAAGTCCTATTTTTCCTTTCAATAACTCCATTTTGCTAAGGTGAGTAAGGAGCGGTGGTTTGATGAATTATTCCATGTTCTCTACAAAATTCAACAAAAGGTGATTCATATTCACCACCTCTATCACTTCTAAGTTTTTTAATTTTCTTACCAAGTTGATTTTCAACTTCATTCTTATATTGAATGAAAGTTTCCAAAATTTCGTTCTTAGTTCGAATTAAATAAACATAACTATATCTATTATAGTCATTTATGAAAGTGATAAAATATTTTTTCTCATCTCTAGTTTAAATTGATTTAAAATCATAAATGTCACTATGAATTAATTCAAGTGGTTCCATACTCCTTTCAATTGAATGAAAAGGAGTTTTGGATAATTTTGCCTCAACACAAATTTCACATTTATGATTTAAATCAATGTCAAATTTAGGTAAACATTCCATATTAATTAATCTACACAAAGATCTATAATTAACATGTCCTAGTCTACCATGCCACAAATTTAAAGACTCAAGCAAGTAGAAAAAAGATGTATTTTTATTAATAACGGAGAGTACAATAGTGATTACATTTAGCTTGAAAAAGTCATCAGACATGTAACATTTTCCTACATACAATCCGTTTTTGGTAAGCACAAATTTGTCACTTTCAAAAACTAGCCTAAACCTATTTTTACTCAACAGAGATTCGGAAACAAGATTCTTGCGAATGTCCGGTACATACAGCACATTGTTGAGAGTGAGTTCCTTTCCAGATGTCATCTTTAGAATAATATTTCCTTGTCCTTCAACTTTAGAGGTTGAGAAGTTACCCATAAAAAGTTGTTCACTGTTATCCACCACAGAATAAGATGTGAACATTTTTTGGTCGACACAGATATGGCGAGTAGCACAAGTGTCCACCCACCATTCTTTAGAATTTCTGACTAGGTTTGCCTCAGAAACAACTGCAGAAAGATTTATGTCATCTACACCAATGAAAATTTTATTCACTTCGATCATATTGGCTTGAGTAGGCTTCTTGTTTGATCTTCTTTTGCCTTTGCATTTTGCTACGACAATCTTTGGCCTGATGTCCCTTTGTCACAGATATAATATTTGCCATTAAACTTGTACTTTTTAATTTCTCCTCCTTTAGATAGCATGTTTTGCTACCATATTTTAAAATCAGTTCTTAAGAATTTCTCTGGTTTTTCACCATGATTGACCGGTACAGTCACAACAAGAGAAGGGGTTAGAGCAATGGCAGTCACCATACTAGTACTCGTTTGAACATTAGTTTCAGTAGCCATGAATTCTAAATTATAACACAAAATTATAATTATAATTTTATACTACACAGAAAATTAAACCATACACACAGAATTTAAAATTCTGTAAAAATAAAAGAAATAAGGATTGTAACTTTTATTTCCAATTAATTAGCAAATAAAAAATTATTTAAACAAATTAATTCCACACAGAAAAATATTTCTATAACACTTTAAAAATTAAAATACTGAAAACAGAATTTTAATTAATGAAAACTCAGAAATTATTTCTGAAAACCAAAATTAATTTCTAATCAACTTTACAAATAAATATTTTAAATTGTTAATGACTACCAATACATTACTACTAGTTCTCAAAGAAAATAAACAGTATATTACTACTATTTTTCAAACAATATATTACTACTATTTGTTTTTCCAACCAGAATACTTTTTTGTAAAACCACAGAAAATAATTTCTGTAAGAAGAAGAAAGGAAGAAAAGGAAACAGACGAAAAATTCTATATAAACAGAATAATTCGAATTTGTCTTAAGATTGTTACAACAATCTTCTATGTAAAATAAATAACTTGAAACAAATTAAACAAATAAAAATAAATTACTTTCATAATTTATTTTACCGAAATGAATAAGCCCAAAAAAATAAATCAAGTCGAGTGTGTAACACTATATCCTTAAGATAGACAAGCCATGCTTCGGTGCTTACGGATAAATTCCGTCTATCTCCCAGAATACAATGATCTTTTCACAAATTATAGTAGCACTCCAAACAATTTGTACAGCGAACAAACCATGTGTTCTATACTCTCTAAATTTTTTCCTAAAGATAATATAAAGAATAATGCAAGCAGAGTGCAAAAACGGGAGAATAAATTTTTTGAATTTACAAAACTATTGGAAATGATCTCTATTTATAAGCAACTTGTGACAATTTGAACAGGTCCGAACAGGGCTTATTTTTGAATTGAACAAATGCAAACAGTTTTGAACAGATAACTACTGGGCAGTTTGAATCTATCCAGAAATTGCTGGCAGTTTTCAACCTGTTAGAACAGTTAATTTGTTGGAAATTTTGGACTGGAGGAGGCACAAATATGAACAGAAAATTCGAATTCGAATTCATATTTGACAAAAAATTTGAATTAATTTCATTCAGAAAAATTAATTTTCTAGACAAGAATTTTTGGAAAAATTCAAAATAAATTTTGTCCAAGAAATTAAAATTAGAACCAACCCGACCCATAACTCACACCTAGCGCGGCTCGGCCAGCCGACAGTGCAGGCTCATGTGATGGTTTGAACTAAGGCTCACTTTGTCTATAACTCATCCCTTCTACAAACTTGGGGTGCCCCTTGAGACCCAACCCAAGTGTTACCATCTAAAATTTATATTCACACATAAATTCTCTTCAAGTTTCAATATGAGACAACCATTACAAGGAAATCCATATTTTACTTCTTTAATTGTCCATTCCAGGAACCTCAAAAACGACATCAAGTTTTCATTCACTTGTAAATAGTTTTGACGAACCGTCTTCACTGTGTGACTTACTATGCAGCAAGGAACACGTCACCTCTTTGGACCCACACCAAAAGACGTTTGGAATCCACTCAAATTTAGGCTCAAAGTTAGCCCGAAATAAGCCTATAAAATCATATTTTTCCAACAGAAGTCAAATAAAGGTAAGAAAATAATGAAACACATAAATTGGGTTTTGTGAGAAGGGTGGAAGCCTCTTTAACGATCTCAAATGTAGAGAAATATACATGAAGGTGGCTTCCTGAAAAAAGTCCTCCTCGTGTTAATATACTTGTAGTATTACCATTCCAGATGAACTTATAAAATAAAAATAAAAACATTTATAGTTTACGAAATATTTCTAATTGTGTTAACATACTTGTAGTTTATGAAATAAATGAGAAAAAGAAAACTATCGGAAACAAATTCTGATGCTCATGAAATATTTTTACAAATTCATTATTTGCTCTAAGCCCTTCAACAAATTATAGCTTCATCATGAAGTGTTTTCTCATCAAGGATACGAAATTTGGTTGCCTGCATGTTCACCGCAATCAACATACAAATTTATGTTTAGGAGCAAAATTTGGATGTGTTATGTCACGAGCATACTCACTCTACTAAATTTGTTGATTTTCATAATTTTTGTATTAACCCAATTGAATCTATAAAGTGAGATATTCCAAAGAAATTTGGGTATGTCAGACTTGTTTTGTGCACATCGTGGGAAGCTCATATCTATCATGATTGAATTTGGATGAGTTATGTCACGAGCAAAATTTGGATGTTTTTTTCTACACATAAAAGACAATTTTGTAGATAAAACAACGGAAAAGGACAAAAATGAAGCGAGAATATTTATGCAGTTTATAAAGTTCAACCTCCCCATTTATCTAAAACAAAGCCTAACTATCTTGGGCTATGTATTTGAACTTTGAAAAATGTATCTAACACAAGAGAGTGACTGATATTGGAATGTTGTGCAGATGCATATCATATTCTTGTTGACTGATAATACAAAGGTGATAGCTTTGGGGCCAAAGTTCTTGGAATGCTGCAAAACACTTAAGACAAATGATTGCTTTGAATGGCATTTGTCATTGATCATTGGGTGAGATGATCAAATCCCTTCCCCTCCGCTCTGGGAACTAGACAAGTAGTAGTTGATGGAAAAAGTACAGGGAAGCACACCCAGAATAGGACTGCTTATACATGCCATTACTGATTTACTATTATCACATTTGATTTGCACCATTATGTAATGTGTATCATCAATGTTTTGCTATTTAAATTATTAAGAAAATACGAGTCCATATCATCCTTAAATGAACAGATCTGTAAAATTACCCGTTGCAAACCAAACGAAAACTTGTCCAGCTAGTAAAATGTTTAAATGTAATTTATACAACTTAACTTATCAAAAAAATGTAATTTATACAACTTACCTTTAGAGAGATCCCAAATCGGCCTATGTACTCCAATACCTGTTTTGCTCGCTCCTTTGGACTGTGGGAGACTATGTCTGAAATAGATAGTTCTATATTTTTATCAGACTGTAAACTATAAATTACTTTACACGGACTAATGGCTGCAATGGCAAAGCAGGTTGCTATAAAATAAAATAAAAAAATTAATTTGATTATCGATAATATATATTTGATATAAAATATTTAGAAATGAAACAGTGAAATATTTACTGCTGGTCTGGGTGGCTACTGATTTGAAAATCTCCGGATTAGATTTTAACCAATTCGCCCTATTCACGTGCAACTTAGAACACGAGTAAGAAATGATTAATTAACAGAAAATGATAAATATATAAATATGTAATTTGGTAATTATTAATGATGAAAAGTTGAACTTCATTGTGGACCCAACAACACGTTCTAAAGTAATGTTTTCTAGTGGTTATATAACATACTTTGTGATGTGAGGTCTCATATTCAACTGTTATAGAGAGCAGTTTAACCCATTATAGGAATTGATTGTGTGTAGTTGTTGGGCTTGGTGGGTTCAGTTATTGGTTATTAGACTTTCTAGTTATTGCAAACTAGTAGTCTATCTAAATATGTAAATAAAAAAATTAGTGTTCTCTTATTATAAAGTGAGTACACAGTTACATAATAGGGCGGACTTGCCAGATAGCTCCTCCCATTTGACCCAAAACGTCCAGCAGTTTTTCTTTATTTTATTCATTTTCCTCTATTTTCTAGGAAATATGCTAGATTTTTTCTTTTTCTCTACAAATCGAGATCAATATATTGGAATGATAATAAGACATCTTTGTATATAGGCTTCGTTTGGGAAGCCAATAATGTTTTTATTTGCCCACTTGGCTGCTAAGAGCTAATTAAAGTTTCAGTTTTTTGGACTCTCTAGAGTGTCTCCGATATCTTTTTAGTAAATTTTTAATTATTCCACAAAATCAAACTCGCTAAAATTTTCTCTCTTTCACATGTTCTTGATAAAAAGCAAACCTTGCTCAGCAAATTTTTAGTAGACTCCAAAAACTCTCAAAGTTATCACACTTCATATAAGAATAATTTATTTGACTAAGAAACAATTATTTGGAAAATGATGTGTGGATATCATTTTTCATTTTTTACTAGGTACATTTAGTTGGATAAAGGATCATATTTAGCTTATGAAATGAGAATTAATGGGTAAGGAATAACAATTTTTTAAAACTAATATACACTCCATGCTTATTCCCACATTGTTTGGGATCTTCAATGTAGATCAGTTGAATGTTATCATCACAAGAAAACTAAACCCCAATATATAATCATATAATACACATAGAAATATTAATTTATTAGCAAAGCCAGCAACAACAAATGCAAACTTCCAAAGAGAACCAAATATAATCTTGGTAATAACAAAAATTGGTTCAACAGAAATTGGCATGGGTACATTAGGCCTATCAGAAATTGGCATGGGAGACCTTACGATGTTAGGTAATGACCTGACTCTGTATATCAAGCTCTCACACCTTCCCTCATCCTCATGTGTGATCCTTTCTTGCATGTGACTAAAACATAAATTAAATTGAACCAGGAGCACAAATAGACAGGAAAAAAAGTGCACAAACAAATGTAGTGGCAATTACACAAGCAAGGTTTAAAGTGATGTCTCATGGAACCAAAACTTTGGTATCATGTTTTTTTGGGTGAAACTTTGATATCATGTTAGATAATCAATTGTCCCAAAAGCTTAAGCTATTAGAGGATGTCCCAAGAAAGTATATTAAACTCTTGCTTGCTTCCTGTTTATTGCGCAGCTAACATAATTATTTCTTAATAATCATGTCAATAGCAAAATGCTCAATACATAGGAACACTACTGGGAACGGTCTTAACTCATGCACTAGTCAATCCTGTTGGCTCTTCATCTTAATTATGAACTGATAAAAAAAATTCCTGACTAAATCTTCCTTGCAATTGATGGCTGTAGGGTTTTGTGATTTAATTTCTTAAACTTGATTTGCAAGACCATGAACTTTCTTAAGTTTTGTCCACCACTAATATATATATATATTTGGGAGTCATTAACTATTGAATTGTATTCTTGGTCCTTTAAACAACTCCCTCCATATATCTTTTTAAAGGATGGTGCTTACCATGGACAGTATTACTTACAGCTTATGTTTTTGAAATTTTGTATGTCAAGGTCACTTTTTGTATCTTCTCCATCCATATTCAATATAACCTTTTGTTAGGTTGAACCTCCCATTACAGTCCCCATCATGGGTCATATATATTATTCAAGGTGGGTCCATGACAACGTGTGTAATTTTTAAAGAACTATCCATGTTTCTTCCCCACTTTCATTCCCATTCCCAAACTATTTTTTCACTCTATATTTATAATTTGTATGAGTGCCAACAAAAACACATGTCCTTCCCTGTTTCTCCCCTTTTCATTTCATTCCCAAACTCTTTCACTTTATATTAATAATTTGTATGAATGGCAACAAAAAAAAAAAATGTCCTTTTGCTTTTTATAGAAAGCAAAATAAAAATGATCCACAAATGTAATTGTTAGTGCATTTTAATGTTTGACTATCTATAAGGTGTATAATTGTTAATACCACATGAGTGCTTTGAGAGTATTCTATAACTACCTCTAAAAGTGGGGAAAAAAAAAATTTATATAATAAAAAATAAAATTTTTATGAATGCTGTAGCTGCAAACATACCATTCATTGAAGATGAACTAGAATCATACTTACCTTAATATATTAACTATATTGCCATTACGTTGACTAAACTCACAATTTCATAGTATCACCAAGCTTGTACATTAAAAACTGAGACCTCAAACTTCATAAGACCATCTATGTACTAAGTTAAAAAATAAATATGTTAAAGTATACACAAAAATTAAAATGGGACTCTTGTTAAAATGTTGGCCATGTAACAGCTCCATGAAAAACTCCAATGGACTAGCTAAGCTAAAATAAAATGAAAATGTGAAAGGCATAAGCATGGGGAAAAAAAATTAAATGGAGCATATAATTTTTATAGAGAGAAACTTATTGTGTAGATATAGAGGGAGGGAGAGTGAAGCATTGTCCATATTGTTTTCCTGCAATTATTACTAGAGTCTAATTTTCAAGGCAATATCACAGCCAAATCAATATTCCTTGCAGAAAATCATTTTCCTAACTGATTGAGCTATACAATTAGACTCTCTCTCTCTCTCATAGGAGAGAGCAACCTACCTAACCAACATGTTCATTTGCCATGAAATTTCAGTGAATTGTAGCTCTGCGGGTCTTTATCTAAGTTCAATAGTGACTGCATCCTAACATCTAACCCCACCATAAGTTCGTATTGACAACACTACTCTTTCTAGCGGCCCCATTTAAGATGAATATGCAGTGTTGCTATTTTGAGCACTTATCTAAATAAATAAATATGTGCCTTTAGAATTACTGATTTTGCAGAACAAAATTGCATTGCTTTGATCCATAACTTCACATCTTACTATCTTGAGTTTTAGTCTACTAAAGTGACTTCTGTTTTATAAACTTGACTGTTAAAAGAATGAGATTTTTCTATTAAAATTTGCAGTTCCGATTCGTAGCTCGAAATTCTTAGGCTCGAATTTGGCTCGACACCAAAACGACGTCGTTTTGGTGTCCTTTTTTTAAAAAAAAAAAAATTCCGTGTGTTTTCTGAAGATGAACAAGAAGAAGAAAGAAGAAGAAGAGGAGGAGCTGGGTCTGGCTGCTGGGTTCATAGAGAGATCAACCAAATCCAAATCAAACAAAAATCCAAATATTTCTTCATCTTTATCTGTATTTATGTTGACCTGGAAAAACAAAAATCCAAATATTTCTTCATTCTCTCTCACAGTTTGCACTTGGTTGATCCTCAATCCAAATATTTAATTTTTTTTCCTTCATCTTCAATCCAGATCAACATCAACAACAATCCAAATCACCCGAGCAGAGAGAGAGATCAACCAAATCAAACCCAAATCAAACAAAAATCAAACCCCAATCATCCAACACAAAAAATAAATAAATAAATAAATAATCAAAAAAACTTCTCAGATCGAGCCAAAAATTTCTCATATCATCATTTTTTTGATTGTGTTTTGCAAACATCATCTTCAGATTCATCATCTTTTTTTTTTTTCACATTTTTCTGAACTGAAGAAGAAGAAGAAAGCTGAAGAAGAAGGAGCTGAGTCATCTCCCTCTACACTCCTCCAACTCCATACCACCATAAACACAAACAAACAGACTCATGATCTATTTTCTGAGTAACCTTACAATTCGATCTTATAAATGTCACACCGTAATACTACTACTCATCCTTCAAACCCAAAACCAAATCAAATCCAAATCTGGGAAGCTAACAACAAATCAAACAAATTAAACCCAAAACCAAATCAAACCCAAATCTGGAAAAGCTAAACCAAAAATCTGGAAAAAAAAAATCAAATACAAATCAGTCAAACCCAAAAATCAAAAAATCAAAACCAATCAGCCACAAACCAACAGAAAAAATAAAACAAAATCAATCAAACCCAAAACAGAGGGGGAAGAGGAGGAGTGCAGGAGAGAGAGAGAGAGAGAGAGAGAGCCAAATCAAACCCAAATAAAAAATCTGGGAAAGCTAGATCTACTTAATTTGATTTTCATTCTTTAAGGATCAAATCTTTCCAGATCCGGATCTGCAGAGGAAAGCTAGATCTACTACTCTTCTCTTCTCTCCTCCTCTCTCTCTCCCTCCCTCCTCTTCTCTTCCCTCTCTGTCTCTATGTTCGAAAGAATGAAAAAGGAAAGAAAGAAGAAAAAGAAAAAAAAAAAAATACACTGCCCAAAACGACGTCGTTTTGGGCAGTTCGAGCCTTTCGAGCCTGAAGCAATTCAAGCTACGAGTCATTTTTGTAAAATTTGATAAATTTAATGTTTTGGGATTCTAATACTTGATTTGGTGTGGCAGGAGGTGCATGTGGGTATGGCAATTTGTATAGCCAAGGCTATGGCACTAACACTGCAGCACTAAGCACTGCTCTGGATCAAATGCAACAGTGACCCACAATGGTGCCTCCCTGGGACCATCACTGTGACTGCTAGAAACTTCTGTCCACCTAACCCTTCCCAATCTAATGACAATGGTGGGTGGTGCAACCCTCCCCTCCAACACTTTGATCTGGCAGAGCCTGCTTTCTTGCAAATTGCTCAATACAGAGCTGGAATTGTTCCAGTCTCTTTTCAAAGGTAAGGGTTGCTCTCTAATTACCTTCACAACTTTGCTAGTTGCACTGAACACAGAGAAGGGTATGGACCCAACACCACTCTCTATGTTTCTCGTGTCATGTAGAACTTTTTATATTTATTTTTCTGCCACTAGTATTATGTACATATACCCTCAACATTCCTAAAAGTCAAACAAATTAACTAAAAAATTAGTCAAAGCAATTTGCTTAATCTGTGCTAGTTAATTTGACTATCGAATAAAGACCAATGAGTTTGTGATGTCTTATCCAGTGTGATACTTGGATCGAGTCTTACTGTTAGTAGTTTCTCCCTTCTTTAAATTAACTAATGAATATGGTTGTGTGGTGGTCTTGACAGGGTGCCCTGTGTGAAGAAAGTTACCTGATCCTATGTCTCTCAGAATCTCATACCTTTCCATGCTTGTTTATCACCAAACACCCTTACCTTACAACAATAATAACTGTTTTCGTTTTCTTACTCACTCTCCCTCCCCTCCCCTCCCCTCCCCTCCCCTCCCCTCCTTCCTTATATCAATCAATCAATTTGTATTTGTTGAGAGCATTCCATTTTGTTTTCAAATCAATAACTGTAAAGATATCTTCTGTCATCAAGCCTTTCCAAAGTCCAAACCAACCAATGATTTGCAGGTCCTGATTCATAAACTAATTTTATCCCTATGTCCTGATTGCTGATCATTGAAAGTAAAATTGATAAACTAAACATCATCTATATTCAAGGAAAGGCATTCAGTCCCCACTGTGAGGAGTTTTTTTACTTTCATTAAATCAGATGCCTTTGATAAGTTGGTCATTCAGACAGGTGTAAACAGTATATTGACACAGTTTTAAATTCGGATGCATAATTTTGGTCTGGACTTTGATGTTTTACATTATACACAGGAAGATGTGCATTGCATTCAAGTTGTCTATACTCCATATGGCATAAATATGAGATTAAATATGGAATTTTTAATCAGATTGGATGCCTCTAGGGTTGCAGATTGCTTTTCTCGGAGAGAGAAGGTTTATCAGTTGCATAGAAGGGAAAGACAGAGAGATTGAAGGATCCATACCTTGAGGAAGAGGCCAGATGGAGGGAGTTGCAGACAACGCTGAAGAAGAAGATCGATTTCGCGCTGAAGGAGCAGATCGATTTCGCGGGAGAGACGTGTTTGAAGAAAGAGCAGAGTACTTTCGCCGGAGAGACGAGTTTGGAGAGCCTTCAATCACTCTCCAATTGGGGAAGGGATGAGCGAAAATAGGAAGCCCTTTGGGCAGCCCATTGGAGTGAGAATTTAGGGTAAGAGCACTGCTGGAGAGCTCTAATCCAGCAGCTCTAATGCCAGCCTTCAATCACTCTCCAATTGGGGAAGGGATGAGCGAAAATAGGAAGCCCTTTGGGCAGCCCATTGGAGTGAGAATTTAGAGAAAAAGCACTGCTGGAGAGCTCTAATGCCAACTCTAATGAGTTGGCATGAAGGAAATAAAAAAAATAAAGAAAAGAAAACAAGACACAATCTATCACTGGACTTCATTGTCAATACACTAGTGATGGATTTAGAATTCATTTTTTAGAGCTCTAAATCATTTTTGTTTAGGATAATATTAGTTAAAATAGCTAACAGGATTACAATTGTGATTGGGAGCTTGAATTTGAGCCCCCCGAATTTCTTGATTTTTTTTTTTTCAGAAGAAGAAAATCAGAGGAAAAATGAGGAGAAGAAGAAGAAGAATTGGAGGGGAGGGGGCCAACAAAATTCGGCTAGAGAGGCTAAGGCAGACCTGAGGCGACGGCCTGAGAGTAGGCGGGTCAAGGCGACGAGTCATTGCTACAACGATTGAGTTTCCAGTTTGGTCAAGAATCTGACGATGAACCTCTCTTTCTCTCTCTTTCTCTCTTCCCCTCTTCTGCTCTCTTTCTCTCCCTCTTCCTCTCTGCGACGAAAATGGAAAATGGAAAAACGACTAGAAAATAGAAGAAAAAAAAGGGGAAAAAAAAAATGCCCAAAACGACGTCGTTTTGGGCATTCGGGAGGAAAAGTTTCAAGCTACAAACCTTTATTCAACAGGATTAATATGCCTCTTCCCTTGAAGTCGCTCTTACTCACCCTCTTGGAAGACCCAAATTGGCACCCCGCCGCGAGGGGAGGGAGCGGCCGTGTGTGTGTAAAATAACAGGATTAATATGCCTCTTCTCTTAGAGTTGCTCTTACCCTCTTCGAAGACCCAAATTCTAGGAGGGGCGAGCTGGTGTCACCATTAGAAAAAGACATACACATGGATTGAAAATAAGTTGTTTGATGAGTTTAAAATTGTGTTTAATTTTGAATTTTTAATGAGTCTAGTACGAGTTGAGTTCGAGTAACTTGATTGTTTGTAATATAAGTAAACTTATCGAGTTGAGTTTTTTTTTTTTTTAAATAATAAATGTTATACACAGTATATTAAAATTATATTCAAACTTGATTTGTTTATGTAACTTTTGAACTAACTTTTAATAAGTCAAACATGAGTTAATTTTAAGTAACTTGATTCGTTTAACATGAGTTCAAATGTTATGAATAATTTTTTGTGTCGACTTTTTTAATAATTTTTTTTTTTTTTTTTTTTGCTTTTTAAATGTACCTAATTTAGATACACTTAAAAAGTAAAATATTTATGAATTTTTTTTAAAAAAAATCACTAAATACATAATACTAGTTGAACCCAAACAAAATTTAAAATATATATATTAAAAAAAATCTAAATTATTCTAATTTATCCACCATTTACATATTATTAAAAAATTGAAGAAAAAAAAAAACACATAATGCTATTTTACTTAACTACTTACCATTCTCACTTGTCATCGTACTTATTATTAAAAGTGACAAAAGAAATATATATTGAGAGAGGGTGCGATGTGTCCCTATCTATCTCTATGTTATATAAAGAAAATAGAGTTTTTAATTCACAAATCTTATAAGAGTTCTAATATCTTAATTTTAATTTTTTAATTTTTTGATTTAAAAAAAAAAATCTCAACATTTTTTTATTTCTCTTAACTCACAAGCTTTTTTGACTTCTCACACATCTACTGTCGCACTCGTTTCAACTTCTCTCATACACTATAATTAGTGATGTAATTGTTAAATTATTTTTATAAAAAAATTTAAAAAAATAATTTGTATATTAAAACCATATCCAAAACAAATAAAAATTCTTTTTAAAAAATAACATGTTGCAATTGCAAAAAAAGAGAGAGAAAGAAAAAAAAAATACACTGTGCATTTCATTAATAATGCTCAAAAAATGTGCCAAGTGTTTGTGTAAAGACTTGACATATATCCACTCTCAAATTATCAATATAGATGAAACCAAATAACTCAATTTTAATGGCTAACAAATATTAGAAGCCCGACCATTGAAACCTAATAACTATTAATTAATAGAATTTAGCAATTGAAAGGCCAAATCACATCTTTTTGTCTTCTCAAATGTTTTCTTTTGTTGATTCATGTATTCATTCTACTAAATTGGACGTGTGGAAATGTGAGAAATATTAAAATTATATATTGAATTATGTAATTGTTGTGATGAAAAATAAATGTCGTATTCTCCTTCTATGGCGATTTATCTGGGTATACTTCCAATTAAAACGTCAGGTGTACTTCTACATTATCATTGAATGTTACTTTCACTTTTTTAAATACTTTGTCTCACAATTGTTTGTATTTTGTGTTATAAAATTTATTACATCTGTGTTTGCTAAAACTATTAAATGGACCTAATGCAAGAAGTGCAGACTATTTCAATGTCATTCTCGGGATTAGAAATACAAAAATATATACAAAAAGTATATGAATAGACAAGATTTTACAAAATTTATTTATGAGTCTCACTTCTTAAAAATCCTATAATTAATTTATTTTTTGTTTTATATTTTATGTTTGGTTTCAATACTTTTTTTATATAATTTTTTTTATTTTCTTTAAAATTTTATTTTTTAAAAATAAATAAATAAATCATTTTCTATTTCAAACAATTTTATTTTTGTTTTTATTTTTTATTTTTTCTTAAAGTAGTTTTAGTTTTTGGACAATTACTTAGTTTTAGTTTTTGGGCAATTACTTACTCTCTTCTTTTTTTTTTCTCTATATGTTGTAATTTTATGCATTTTAAGTATATGATATTTTTACTAATACATGCACTATGAAAAAAGTATCATGCGTAAATCAAGTAAGAAGAAAATAAATAAATAAAATAATACGATGAATGTGGAGCAAAAATCAAATATCAAAATTGCCAAAGCAAGTAAGTAAATAAACCAGGAGAATAGAATGTTTAACAATAGACATTTGAAAATTTGCAACAAAGTTTTATAACTTTCCTTTTTGTTAAGAAAATTTTATTTGGTATTAGCTAAATAAAATGTTTTTAAAATAGTTTTTTTTTTATTTTGAAATTAAAACTATAGTAAATTTATATAAGCATAATTGCTAACCACATTATATTGATTACCTTTTTCGGTCTTATTTTTTTAAGTATTTATATAGAAGTAAAAAAAAAAATAAAAGTCGTTAAGAATAAATTTTTTCCTTAATTTAGTTATAAATTTTGCCCGTACATTATTTTTAAATTTTGAATAAAAGTAAACATAAAATAATTGATTGAAGATGTTGCATTTGTTATATTTCTTTTTCTGTGTGCAAAAAATAAATAAATAAATAAATAAGACATTTAAAAATCACAGTTCATATATATATATAAATAATTATAAAACACAACCCGTGCATAACACAGGTAAAACAGTAATTTATAGTTATTGGCTTCGTTTGGAAAGTGACTATTTTTTAGACTCTTTGGCTATTTGGAAGAGAGAGCTCCGCGGAGATAGGTCCGCCGAAGAGAGATTAATGAGTCGAAGTCGTGTTTCTTCAGTCCGTGAGTGAGAGATGCAAGAGATGAGAGAGATAATGGTAGATGGTGTGAAATGAGTTATAAGATGGGTTGAATCCGTATTCCCAAGTTGAAACAGTCAAAGTGTAAAACGGTAATTACACCTCATAATGCAACCCAGCTGTACAAATAGCCTCACCACCCAGGCTTTTTGGCTATTTTCAAATTTAAGGTTATAATAGTCTGGATTTCGTTTTCCCAAACAATGCCATTAAAATGGCTTGTTGGTGTTGTTTTATAATCGTTGAAAAAGATTCGCATGTTTATAACCATTGGATGACCTATCGAAATCCTTCCCAAATCCTAATCTTCCGTTTGGATTGAAGGGTTTGGTGAAAAAAGAAAAGCAATTGAGAGAATAATATTTATCATCACTTATTTTTATGATTAATAAGATGAGTAATTGTGAGAAATGAAGACTAAATCAAATCACACCAAATTAAGTTTTGTTTCTCACTACGAATGGTGAGATTTTGTGAGAAAATAAAATTATTCTTTTAATCATAATACATCCAAAAAAAAAATTAAAAAATCACAATCATTTCTTTTTATATAAAACTCTAATTATTTCTTTTCTTTTTTCACATCTCAATCCAAACAGATTGTAAATCTTAAACCCTTCGATCTGAGGGTACCTGTTATGCTCCAAGCACAGCAGGATGTGTTTTGCGGACAAACGGTGCCGCCTTGGTACTCTGTTACTTTTTTTAAAAAAAATTTATTTTTTAGGGTCTTTCTTTTCATTTTTTTTTCCTGGTTTTTTTAAAACACTTTTTTAAATTAATACTAAAATTTCTAAGTATTATTTCAAGATTACTTACAACAGTGGCAGGTAATTGTGCTTTAATTATTAAACAAATTAACAACTGAAATGTATATTTTATAGGTTTTAAGCCTTTTTTTTTTTTTTGGCCTAAGTGGCTGCAGCATAAAAGTTCACCTGTAAATACAACTCAAATAGGTTTCTAATGAGACGAATCGAGAAACTTTAGTCTATTTTCACTTATTTATTAAGATTTTAATGACTTTCAATTCGAACTCAATAAAAATTTAATAAATTAAACTCAAGCCGAGTTAACTTAAATTTGACTCGAGTTTAAGTCTATTCACGAGCCTTAATGAGTAAAAAACATTATAAATTTATACTTGTATATATGAGACTAAATTTATAATTGAAACTTTATTTATACAATTATATATACAATATATATAAATATATTAAAAAAAAGTCAATATTTTACCAAAATAATAATATCTACACCACTATATATAAATGTATTATTTATAATTAGCTATACATTTTTTAAATATATAAATAACATATTTATCTTATTTTTATTCATATTTTTGTATTATTTAATATTATATAAATAATATATTTATGTTATTATTTAAATAAATATTAAAGGAGCCGAGGTTTAATGTGTTTGAACTTTTTATTAATATTTTAATGAGCTTGAGTTCAAGCTCGAACGTAATAAAAATTTAACGAACCGAGTTCGAATGAGTCCTTATTGAGCCGAATTCAAACATGTTCACGAACGGCTCTATTCATTTGCAACCCTAAACTCAAATGATAATGAATAATTACATGTTATTTTGGAACTAGATTTTCTCTAGTACACAAAGTGAGTTGGACCATATTGTTTGGCCCGTGGGTCTCACCACGAGTTCTCTGTGACGGTCCCATTGATGTTTATCGATTTTGTTTTGATAATCTAAACCATTTATATTATAGGATTCGTTGTGTATATCATCCATATAAAAAAATCAGATTAATCAGACATGCGTAATCCCATTATCTGGCCATTATTTCATTAAAAAATTGTTTATTTTTTAAAACATAAATGTGGTCTTCTTATAGATTAGAGATGTTTAATTGACTTGATTTTTTTTATGAATGATCTATTTGACGAACCCTGCAATATGAATGATTTGGATCATCGGAATAAATTCAGAAAATGCCCCCACATGCTCACAACATGGTGGTGTGCCTCAGAGGCACAACACCCTCCCAAATTTCGAGTTCTACCTCAATGATTCAAACCAACCATGTTAGTTTATTACATCTGTCAACCAAAAAATAAATAGTTTAGTTTTCAAATAATATTTATCTTTTATTTTTTGACAAATAAATGTCATAAACTAAAGGGGCTATGATTATCGAATTGATTTTATTTTATTTTAATAAATGATTTATATGTTATGATCTAAAAAGTTAACAATTCAGATTGACGAGGTGAGCCATGTAATGAGCTTTACGGGAAACAAACATCACGGTCCAAATTGAAGAATCTTGTTGATTTGATTAAAAATTAACCAATTAAGATATATTTACTTATCATCTTAGTTTAGTGATAATATTTGGGAAAATTACTTTTCAGTGGTTCAACCAAAACATTAATACAAATTCATGAAAAAAATTATAATTTAATTATTAATAATTTTACCACTTATTTATAATTTTATTTTAAAATATACACTAAATTGAATTTTTCCCATAATATTTTAGGAGTCTTTATCAATATTTTAAACATAAGAAAAGGTCATTTCAAGCAACACCGCCCAAATAACATAATATATAAGGGAAAAAAAGGACTTTTTAGTGAGAAGTCTTTTAAGAGTTCTAAATTCTCATCTTAATTTTTTTGATTTTTTTAATTTTAAATAATTACTTTTATTTGATAATCTCATATCGGGAAAAGAAGGGAAAAAATAAATTGTTTTAGTCATATAAAGAAAATCTTCTTGTGAGAGTTTTAATATCTAATACTAATTTTCTTAATTTCAAACAATTAAGAAAATCTCCATTAGCTAACTTTTATTTTAGTGAGAAGCCTTCTAGGAGTTCCAAATCCTCATTCTAATTTTCTTTATTTTAAATAAGTACTTTTATTTGATAATCCCACATCTGAAAAATAAGAGGAGAAAAAATGAATTGTTTTACTTATATAAAAAGAATCATATATTTTCATCTCATTTAGTAAGGAGCCTTCTA
This sequence comes from Camellia lanceoleosa, assembly GCA_025200525.1. Lineage (NCBI taxonomy): Eukaryota > Viridiplantae > Streptophyta > Magnoliopsida > Ericales > Theaceae > Camellia > Camellia lanceoleosa. Next base: position 91,063,579 of record CM045763.1, read on the forward strand.
AGAGTTTCAATATCTCATATTAATTTTCTTGATTTTCTTAATTTTAAACAATTAAGAAAATCTCCAGTGGCTAATTTTTATTTGATAATCTCATATTAGGAAAATAAGGAAAAAGTGCATTGTTTAGGTTGGGATAGTTTAGGTTGGAAGCTTTTATCATAATTTAGGTTGATGGTTCACCAAACTATACGGTGAAAATATGTCTCTCCAATAGGAGGTCAACTTATATAATTTAAATAATTTTTTTAACAATTAATGTTATTATTATTATTATAATAAAAAGGTTTCGAAATTTGGAGGCCGTCACCCATCTCCCCCAATTGGATTCAACTTGCTTGTATGACTACAATTAATTATATTTTTAAAACAATATTTTGCTCCAAATGCAATGATACAAGTTAATTCCACGATTATGACAACATGGATGACAATGTAACAAGCCACATGTCAGAGATGAGAAGAGATCAGTTGATTGACTTTGATTTATTTTCAGTTTTATTAGTAACATTCTGAACAAATTAAATTTCGATTTACTTTGAACTAGACTATCGTTTATAATCACTTAATTTTATTATATTTAATTTTTAAAAATAAATAATATATAATTTTATAAATAGATTATATGTTTTTATTAACAATAAATACATTGAAATCACATGAACATAACTTTAGAATGAATTTAATTTTTTTTTTTAATATACATATGAGTTTACAAAATGATCAAGTATGATAAATTTATCAACCTAAAATATGTCTCTGTAATTCTCTTTCACTAGCTTCCATTTACCTTTTATTTTACAATTCCACATCAGAAAAAGAAAAAAAAAAGTGAATAGTTTTACTTACATAAAGTGAATCTTATACTCTCATTTATATAAGCAAATGAGATTTTTAGTGAGAAGCCCTATTATACTCATTTTTTTGATTTTTTTTTTTAATTTTAAACAATTAAAAAAATCCTCATTGGCTAGCTTCTATTTACCTTTTATTTTACAATCCCAAATCAAAAAAAAAAAAAAAAAAAAAAAGGTGAATTGTTTCATTTATATAGAGTGAATCTTATGCTCCAATTTATATAAATTATTGAAATTTCTTAATTTTAAACAATTAAGAAAATCCCCATTTGTTAGCTTCCGTTTAACTTTTATTTTACAATCTCACATCGAGAAAAGAAGGAAAAAGTAAATTGTTTCACTTATATAAAGTGAATCTTATGCTTCCATTTATATAAGTAAAAGAAAATTTTTAGTGAGAAGCCCTATAATCAATTCTAATTTTTTTTGTTTGTGTGTTTAAGAACACATGTACAATACTCCTAGCATATCACCCGTGTTATGTGAAGGTGCACTGTGAATGTGCTTTTGTAAACATAGTTTCAATCTGCAATTTAATGTGCATATCCATTTAACTTTTATTTTACAATCTCACATCGAGAAAAGAAATAAAAAGTGAATTGTTTCACTTATATAAAGTGAATTTTATGCTCCCATTTATATAAGTAAAAGAAGATTTTTAGTGAAAAACCCTATAATAAATACCAAATTTTTTTGATTTTCTTAATTTTAAGCAATTAAGAAAATCTCCATTGGTTAGGTTCAATTTAACTTTTATTGTACAATTCCACATAAACGTTTTGATTTTAAAAATAATTTTGTATGAGGTTTTGCAACTCTCATAATATTTAACTTTAAAATAATTACAATCTCACATCGAGAAAAGAAATAAAAAGTAAGTTGTTTCACTTATATAAAGTGAATCTTGTATTCTCATTTAATATTATAATATTGTGCATGTTTTAGTTCAAGATTGTTTAAATTTTAAAATAAAATTTAAAGGTTTTAATTAATTAATTTTGTTGTAAGTTGGTTGGTCTTTTAACTTAGCCGATTAAGCTTAATCGTTTTCAGTTTGACTGATTCACTGGTTTAACTACGGATTTAGCTGTTTTATCAAAATGTATTATTTAGATTTGTTTGATTTAAAATAAATTAAGATTGGCCTTATTAAAAATTGAACGACTGAGATTGCTTGATTAGAAATGAACTTCCCGTTTAAACAACTGTTATCTTTTATTTTATAATCCCGCATCTGGAAAAGGAGGAAAAAATGAGTTGTTTTATTATAAAAACCTTATGCTCCCATTTAATATTTTAATACTATGTATATTTCAGTCCAAGACAGTTTAAATTTTAAAATTAAAAAAAAATTTAAAAGTTTTAATTAATTAATTTTTTATATAAATTGGTTAGTCATTTAACCTAGCCGGTAGGGTGAACCATTTTCAATTTGACTAATTTGCTGATTTAACTAGAATTTTAACAATTTTATCAAAAATATATTAATTAACTTTATTTAATTCAAAATAAATTAAAAATTAACCTAATTAAAGATTAAATTACTTGGGATAAATTACAATGACACCCCTTGAGATTTGTTGTGAAAACTCATATTTAATTATTCTTAAAAGAAAACAAATAAATAAATAAATTAATTAATTAATTATATTCAGAATCTACCTAAAATATATAATAGTGTAAAAATTAATTTTAAATTATCCCCATTCAATCACTAACAAAGACCTTATTAAGAATAATAATTTATCAGATGTTCAATATTTATTGTTATAAATTATTTTAACAACATACAAAAAAAAAAAAGAAAAAAAAAAAGAGGAGAAGAATCAGATTCTCGGTGGCAGGAAGTGCCACCTGCTAACTTGCATGTAAGCATGGAAAATTTCATTCCATCATGGTTCTTGGGTTGAGTAGATTTGTGGCAAGAAATAACAAAGAGAGAGAGAGAGAGAGAGAGAGAGAGAGGGGAAGCTCTGCATGATTTATATATATACCCAACAAGGACTGAGCATACTCTCAGATGCATACAAAAAGAAGGCATAAGTATATACATGCATGCCTTTGGACGGGTAATGAGAGACTTAAAAAAAAAAAAATTTAGTAGAAGCAGAAGAAGAGAAGAAGGTTAAGGAAGCAAAATTTTTCTACTATTTCATCACCCATTTGAATCCAACTATTAAGTAAGAAAAAAACCCTCTTAACCTTCTCATTTCTTTTTATTAATGAAGTTTTCAGATTATGTTCTTGTGATTAAAATGACTACTCATAAATAGAAATTTTATATATATGCATAGAAATTTTATGATGTGTATATCAAGTGTTTGAAGATATTGATAGTCTTAAAATCATCTTATTATTGTAAAAAAATAAGTTTGCATGTGTAGTTTATACATTTAAAGAGAAGATTGAAAATAATCTGTCTGTTTTGAATCTGCTAGAATGTTTACCTGAATTTTTAGACAATTTTATACTCAAAATTTCGAGATGATTTCTTCTACAAAGTTGTTGAGAATGATGTCTAGTTCATTCAGGAATTTTGGCAACAATTTTTGAGCTTTTTACAAATTTATACAATTTTTTAACTAAATCTGAAACTGTGTTGAAAATAATCTGTTTTGAATCTGCCAGAATATTTGTCCGAATTTTTAGACAATTTTATACTCAAAATTTCGAGATGATTTCTTCTAAAAAGTTGTTGAGAATGATGTCTAGTTCATCCAGGAATTTTGGAAACAATTTTTTAGCTGTCTACGAATTTATACAAATTTTTAACTAAATCTGAAACTGTGAGACAGATTTTACTATGTATTTGAAAATTTATTTAAAATTCTATACTAAGCCAAATCTGGTGATTTCTAACTAAAAGATGAAATTTGAGAAGTCTAGTTTCATGATAAATTTTTAGATTATAGATTTGATCTATAAATTTAAGCATGGAATTAATGTAAGGAAATGTGACAAATCTGTGTCATAAAAATTGCTGAAAATTTTACAAGATTATTTACATCTTATTTTTTTGAAATTCTTTTTGAAAAATGACCTAAACATCCCTATTGAGTATTTTGTTCGATTGCACGAATTTTAGTATTGTGTAAATAATTTATTTATAATTTTTAATACCTAAGTTACAATCTAAAATTTTCTGGACAGGATAAAATCATCACTTCAATATTGTGTTGGTCTAATCCATCATCTATTATAAATTAGTAATCCATGTATGAGTGTGTTGTGATTTATTTAATATTGTGCTAGTCTAATTTTGTAAATCAAAAATTTGTGCATGTATGTAATTATGTTTTATTTCTTGTATCTAAGTTATTATGTTCATACCATGGTTTAAAGTAATTGTCTATTAAATTTTGTACATTGAATTATTATTGTGTGACATGTATAATGTTTTATGTTGGGAGTTTTTTTTTTTAGTAGGTATAACATTATTGGTGATTGGGATTTGAATAATTTGTGTTTAATATATAAATTAATCGAAATGAATAATGGTATATATAAAGTTACTGATAGAGGATTAATACCGGGTATTCAAGGTAAGCCCTGATTTTTAATAATTTTTAAGTAAATTGTGACGCGAAACCCTAAGATGGCACGGGGACTATTTGAACCCTTATCGGTACTTGGTTTTGGAATAAGGGTGGATGTGCGAGTGGCACGCAAGGAAGTTACGTATCCCTGACAGACCGTTCTCTTGGGGCAGACCTTTCTCTTGGGGCAGACCACGGATGTCACGGCTTGAGTATATAACTCCGGGCGTGAGCATCTTTGGTAGTTCTTGAATATTTGACCAAGGGGGGTTTCCAAATTAACCGTGGCCATGACTTAGTGGTTGGTAAGTTAAATCTCTTTGGTGAGATTTCAAAGGTCACCTAAGTTATTAAAATTATTTGAATTATTTTAATGGTTGTAATTTATGTTTACGATTATATTATTATCTCGTGTTTATAATTTCATTATTTTCTCTAAAAAAGAATGGTATGTTGGTTATGTTTTCTTACTGTGTTGCAAAACTCATGGCATATATTTTGTTGCCCTGGCATTTCATGCCAAATTATGTCGAAGAAATGACTCAGACTGAAATTGGAGCTACTGCTAATATCGAACCTTGGCTAACTTAGAGTCAAGATTTTATCAAAATAAAATCATGTTATCTCTTGTAATAGTATTTAACAATGTTGTGACATTGTGTGTGAACTAGTAGTTTTATTTTGTTGTTGAACTTTGACTATGTACGAATTTAAAATTTCCTAATTAGTAGTTAAAATTTTATCTAACAAGTTATTGTTATTTAAATCTTATGATGTTTCAAAAAAAAAAAAATTTTGGGGTGTCACATTTGTATTTAATATAAATTTCTCCCTCACATTTTGATAATTACAACACCCTCCTTGAGGTTTATAGTCACAATACAAATTAACCCTTCCATTAGTTGACTATCAAGTCAAACTGAAATTTTGGGAGCTTCTATTAACACACACTAAACCCCCTTTATACACACACTTAATGAAGGGAGTATGTAAAAAGTGTAGTGAGGAGGGATATGTAGAAAGTGTATATTGTGTGTGTAAATAGAAGCTCCCTGAAATTTTGGCTTATTTTCACAATTAATTTTCTAAAATACCATATTTACCCTTTCATCTTTATACCTAGTTTTCTCTTTCTTCCCTCATTTCCACACACCTATATACCACAATCCACTATTACTCTGCAAACTACTTACCAGCCTCTCACTTATAAAAAAATACACCCCAACTAAAATAGTACACCTAACACTATTGAGAGTTTCCACCATGAATTTTAGAAGCCATGAAGCTGAATCTTAAACCTCCAATTTTCAAAACTGAAAAAGCAAAAGTAACTTGGGTACACCATCATTAGAATTGAAAATTTTCCTTGCATCATCTGGACTGAAACCAAGCATAGTGGTAAAAAAAAGCATAATATGCTCCATTTCATATAACATTATAAGTAATGAATGTAAATTTGATCATATATATATATATATATATCTTTTATGTATGTCATTATAGAAAATTTACTTTGAAAGTAAATATGGTTTGTAAAGATTTGAAGGTTGAATGGAATAGAGACCCTCCGTTTTTCATCCATTTTCTTCTCTCTCTAAAAACAAACCCATCAATGAAAATTCACTAATATCAAAACAAAATCAATAGCAGCAACAATGAGCTTATCCACCCATTACCCCTGTATAGGGGCCAAATATCTTATGTTATCCGTACTCCTCGTGTCCAAACTACGCCTTCCTTCGATCGACCTAAGAACACAACGAATGTGAGCTACCCGGCGGTGTGTTGCCGGAAAACCCCTCCGACAGTTAAGTCAACATACACGTAGAGAAAGAGAGAGAAGAGAGGGGAGACAATGTGTTAGTTTTTCTTTCACCAGAAGATGTTCCATCCCTCAGTATGGGGGCGCAGTCACGCTTATATACCTTCTACGCGTGCCTCTGCGTCCATTCGTCTTTTGACGCGTAGACCTGCTCTCTTATCCCACTTTCCCACGTGTCAGCACAAATACAGTTAAACACCACCTAACCAAACCGCCAAACAGCATTGGCGCAAAAGGACAGCCTGGCGCCACCCCCTCTTCCTACGACCGCACTACTTCCGAGACATGCAATGCTCTAAACTGAGCTCTGTCATGACCGAGCTCAGCCGCTCTCCGTTATAATTAAGCTCCGTTATGACATGCATTACTTCTACTGCGGCTCAGTCGCCCTCCGCTATAACCGAGCTCCTGCTCGGTTGGATTGGTCTGCGGAGAATCTGACCCACCTAACTCAGCGAGCAAATAAAGTGAACCGGGCCCGCAGTCCGAAATTACCTCGACCAAATTGGACCTGGGCCCCGACCAAGCGCACTACCACCGGATTAACCCAACCTAGCTCGGCCCAAACTTGTCCGCCCATTACCACAGCCCAAAGCCAGATTATGAAATCTCCCTTTTAATTGCCCCTTAATTTTGTCCACATTTGCGTGACTGAAATTACATTACAAGGCCGGGCTAGACTTTTTGCTCAGTGGTTCACTTTGCTTGGTTTAGAAACTTCAAAGTTGGTAAACAAAGTCAGCTCGGCAACTTACTTCTTGGTGAGTAAAATCAGCTCAGCAACTTCCTTGGCGAGCAAAATCAACTTGGCAAGGACCTTCAAAGTTAGCGAGGAAAGTTAGCTCGGCAACTTGTATCTTGGCGAGCAAAATCAGCTCGACAAAGCACTCTAAGGTCAGCGAGCAAGGTCCGCTCCGCGACTTGTTTCTTGGCAAGCAAGATCAGCTTGGCAAGGAACTCCAAGGTCGGTAAGCAAAGTCTGCTCGGCGACTTGCTTCTTGGCGAGCAAGATCATCTCGACAAGGAACTCCAAGGTCGGCAAGCAAGATCAACTCAGCAATGAACTACAAGGTTCGCTCTACGACTTATTTCTTGGCAAGCAAGATCAGCTCGGCAAGGAACTCCAAGGTCGATGAGCAAGGTCAGCTTGGCGACTTGCTTCTTGGTGAGCAAGATCAGCTCAGCAAGGAACTCCAAGGTCGGTGAACAAGGTCAGCTCAGCGACTTGTTTCTTGGCGAGCAAGATCAGCTCGGCAAAAAACTCCAAGGTCGGCGAGCAAGGTCAGCTCCGCGGCTTGTTTCTTGGCAAGCAAGATCAGCTCGGCAAGGAACTCCAAGGTCGGCGAGCAAGGTCCGCTCCACGGCTTGTTTCTTGGCAAGCAAGATTAGCTCGGCAAGGAACTTCAAGGTCGGCGAACAAGGTCCGCTCCGCGACTTGTTTCTTGGCGAGCAAGATCAGCTCGGCAAGGAACTCCAAGGTCGGCGAGCAAGGTCCGCTCCGCAACTTGTTTCTTGGCGAGCAAGATCAGCTCGGCAAGGAACTCCAAGGACGGCAAGCAAGGTCAGCTCGACGACTTGTTTCTTAGCGAACAAGATCAGCTCGGCAAGGGACTCCAAGGTCGGCAAGTAAGGTCAGTTTGGCGACTTGTTTCTTAGCGAGCAAGATCATCTCGGTAAGGAACTCCAAGGTCAATGAGCAAGGTCCGCTCGCAACTTGTTTCTTGGCGAGCAAGATCAGCTCGGCAAGGAACTCCAAAGTCGGTGAGCAAGGTCCACTCCGCGACTTGGTTCTTGGCGAGCAAGATCAACTTGGCAAGGAACTCCAAGGTCGGTGAGCAAGGTCCGCTTGATGACTTGCTTCTTGGCGAGCAAGATCAGCTCGGCAAGGAACTCCAAGGTCTGTGAGCAAGGTTAGCTTGGCGACTTTCTTCTTGGCGAGCAAGATCAGCTCAGCAAGGAATTCTAAAGTTGATTAAAACCATCAACAAACCTCTTGCCGAGTAAAATCCATCCGACAAAGAATTCCAAAGTTGATAAAATCATCAACAAACCTCTTGCCGAGCAAAATCCGTCCGACAAGGAATTCCAAAGTTGATCAAAACCATCAACAAACCTCTTGCCGAGCAAAATCTGCCCTGCAAGGAATTTTGATCTTTCCGTCAAACCATCAACAGCACTAAATCCACTTGGTGAGGCAAAAATATAACAATTCTCAAGAAAATGGTCTACTTGTTTCATTGTACCAATGGCAAAAAGGGTTACAAAAATAAAACTAAGAACAAAACTTTAGATTGGCAGAGTTTGATGTTCTGGAAATGGATCGGCCATTTATATGCTGTGAGTTTTATGCCTATTTTCCTCGGCCTTCTTACAGACGTCTTCCAAAAATCGAACTCCTTATATCTCTTCCATGGTGGTTTGCATAGCCATTATCTCGTCCGACTGCGTGAACCTTTCGCACTACTCTCTTATTCTCTACTACCGGACTTGTCATCACGGTAGTTGCGACTGCATTGTCTTCGACTCAGATGTGCTCATTAATGTGTTGCATGAGCAATTCTATGGTCGACGGTTGATTCATTGTGAGCGAGTCTCTCAGTCAATGTCCAATTGGAAGAGCGCGTTTATACTGAGTAATGACAAGGTTGGTTGGACAATCAAGGATCTCGTTGAAAATTTCTCAATACTTAGCGTTACACGCCTTCAAAAAGTCGCCTAACTCCATCTTTACTCTCAAGAGATGGTCAATTTCCTTAGGCGTTTTGGCATTTGTCTTAAATCTAGTGACAAATGCCTTTGCCAACTATTGCCACCCCTCGATGCTCTCCTCCGACAGCCTCTCGAATCATTTTAGGCCCAACTCGCCTAAATTTGATGGAAAAACAAGGCACATGAGCGCATCATTTCACCTGTGCCCAGCCATAACCTGCCGGAAGTGGTTTACGTGCATATATGGATCAGTTTTTCCGTCATAAAGCGTGAACTTTGGTTGATGGAACCCGGGGGGGAGCAGTGTGTTCTCGATCTCTACGGAAAAAGGGGTGGCACTCAGCCTTGCCAACTCTCTGTTTGATGGCGCGCGTGCCGCCAAACGTGGTTATGGCATGACAACCTTTTCACTAGCTCGCTCTTTAGGGACCAGCCGCTGCAGTGCAGGCACCCTCTGCGCCTCCTGTCGGCGAGCGTACTCCGTCAACACATCCCTCAAGTCTTTCGAACGGTCAGAGAGAGAATATCTCGACGCCATCGTCGGGCGTGAGGGGTGGTAACTACTGTCCTGCGTGCGAGATATCGTCATCGGTGCTACGTAGTCTCCAGCTCTGAAGCTTCTCGTGACGGAGAGTGAAGGGGTGTGAAGTCTATTAAGACTGCCTGAACGGCGGGAATGGACGTGGTCACTATGGTTTCCTAATCAAGCGATGCCCTTTCCCTTCATCTGGCGTCTCATGGCCTCCATCTCCGTCGTCATTTTCTTGATGATGGTATCTTGGTTTCTCAGCTTGTCTTCCAAGTGTTGAGTGTGTGAATCTTACTGTCGGCGACGCTCCTTTGGAATGACAGAATGCCCAAAACTCCTTGCGCTCTGTCTCGTGCATCCCTGGGAAGTCCTTGTGTAGAGGTCTCCAAATCAGCTATCGTCGGAATGGCAGACAGGTCATCTCTGCGCCGAACAGACTCTGGCGTGATGTCGTCGATGGCAAATAGCGGAATGTCATCGTGGTTCTCCATAATAGATGACCGGAGAAGTTTGGAGGACGAGATTTTGTCTGTCGAATTCCCACAGACGGTGCCAATTGTACGAGGGCCAAATATCCGATGTTATTCGTACTCCTCGTATCCAAGCTACGCCTTCCTCTGATCGACCTGAGAATACAACGAAGATGAGCTACCCGGCGGTGCGTTGCCGGAAAACCCCTTCGACAGTCAAGTCAGCACATATTTAGAGAAAAAGAAAGAAGAGATGAAAGATAATGTGTTAGTTTTTCTCTCACCAGAAGATGTTCCATCCCTAAGTATGGAGGTGCAGTTACGCTTATATGCCTTCTGCGTGTGTCTCTGCGTCCATTCGCCTTTTGACGCGTGGACCTGCTCTTCTATCCCACTTTCCCATGTATCAGCGTAAATACAGCTAAACACCACCTAACCAAATCGCCAAATGGCGTTGGCGCGAACAGACAGCCTGGCGCCGCCCCCTCTTCCTACGACCGCACTACTTCTAAGACATGCAATACTCTGAACTGAACTCTGTCATGACCGAGCTCGACCGTCCTTCGTTCTGACTGAGCTCCGTTATGACATGCATTACTTCTACTGTGGTTCAGCCGCTCTCCGCTATGACCAAGCTCCTGCTCGGTTGGATTGGTTTGCGGAGGATCTAACCCACTTAACTCAGCGAGCAAATAAAGTGAACTAGGCCCGTAGTCCGAAATTACCCGGCCAAATCGGACCTGGGCCTCAACCGAGCGCACTACCATCGAATTAGCCCAACCCAGCTCGGCCCAAACTCTCTTGGCCCAGTTTGCCCGGCCATTACCACGGTCCAAAGCCAGATTATGAAATCTCCCTCTCAACCCTCACCACCAACAGCATCCACAAGAAGCAAAACCATCATTAGATCTAAACTCAATGACACTGTATTTGTGATTGTCCATTATGACTACTGTCGCCTCATCACACTGCCACCACCGTCTCTTTTCTCCTCCAACTCCTCCACACCACATTATGGCCTTCGATTTAGTGGTGTGTAAAACGCTTTTGCGGGCAACCACCATTCTCGATCCCCTTCTTATGTACTGCTTCGTTCTCCCTCACTCTGTTTCTGCAAGTCCAATTGATCCAACCACCACTACCACCCATTATCCCTTACAAAAAAATCCACAGGACTTCCAAAAAATCAACCCATTTTATCTTTGATACAAGATTCTTGTTTTGATTCCATATATGATATAAACTAATAAGCTCTGTACTGTAATTGATCTACAACAAATCAACCCCAACAAAAAATCAACAGTAGTGTTGGTGGTTCTGTACTATCAATGGTCTACAACAACAACTTTAATCTCTTAATTGGAGCCACAATGGTGCATCACATTGATATGGGTGTTATAGAGAAAAAAATACCATGATTGTTGCGATGAGCATTACAGTGGTTGATTGGGGTTGAGGATTGGCGGTGCTTTGTGCCTGTAGTTGTAAAGGTGCTGCCATCGGGGTTGATTTGGATGGAGGGAGGGGGGGAGGGTTGGTTGGAACTTGGTAGTGAGAAGGACAAATGAGAGAGATGAAAGAGGGTAATTGGTACAGGTCAATATAGTAATTTTACAGTGCTAGTACGAGATATTGTGGTCATTACGTATTTTACATCCCTTCTGTTAAAAGCCTAACACTGACAAAGAATGTAATGTAATTTTTAAAATGTAAAAGAAGATTTTGTATTAAATTCAAATATCAAAAATGTTATTGGATAAAATGTCACTGTAATTTATCCAATTGCTTGATTCGAAATCTATATCTATCTATACTATATATTAAGCAAAAGGGGATTTTAACCCCCAAGGCTTGTGGGAGCTCCAATATTTCAATCCTAATTTTCTAATTTTTTGATTTAAAAAAAAAAAAAACTCAACATTTATTAATTTCTCCCAATCCCTATGCCTTTTGGGAGATTTGGTCAAAACCCCCCTCATAATTAAACTTTAATGCATTAAAGACCAACATAAACAAAATTCCTTGAAATTTTCAACATATCTATCTATCTATATTATATTATCTATATCTATCTATACTATATATTAAGCAAAATGGGGTTTTAACCCCTAAGGCTTGTGGGAGCTCCAATATTTCAATCCTAATTTTCTAATTTTTTGATTTAAAAAAAAAAAAAAACTCAACATTTATTAATTTCTCCCAATCCCTATGCCTTTTGGGAGATTTGGTCAAAACCCCCCTCATAATTAAACTTTAATGCATTAAAGACCAACATAAACAAAATTTCTTGAAATTTTCAACACATCTATCTATCTATATTATATTATCTATATCTATCTATCTATATCTATACTATATATTAAGCAATTCAATATCCCAATCGAAATTTTCTCAATTTATTATTTATAAAAAAAAAACTCAGCATTTATTAATTTGGTCAAAATTCCCTGATCAACATTTATTAACTTTTTTCAATCTACATGTCTTTCTACATGCCTACATTTATTGATACAATCCCCTGATCAGCATTTAAAATCATGTCATACAAATAATTATAGATACAATTTGTGTATAATTACTGGAGTACATTTTTAACTTCTCCCATACACTATGGTTAGTAATAAAATTGTGAAATTATTTTTATAAAAAATCTTAAAAAACATAATTTATATATTAAAAAAAATTTAAAATAAATATTATAATTATCCCGTGGATAGGCTAGTAACTTTGATTCAAAATAAACTTTTCGTCCAAAGAATGACCTAATTAATATCATCCGTGTCTCTCTCAATGTCTATCTCCACCGATGCCTCTCTCTTCCCTCTTGCTAAAAGGCTAGCTACTTTACCCTCAGTCTTCCCCGCTGGCTGCTACTGCTACATATGAAGAGCGCTGAGCCCTCTGCAAATTGCTAGCCTTTTAACCAGCCCGTAGCCTCCACAGCCCATTACCACCAAATTGCGTCGCCGGCCTTTCGCCTCCTAGCGTCACCGCCTTCCGTCGCCAACTCCCTGCCTTCCGTCGCCGTCTTCCATCTCAGGTATACTCGGTCTCTCTCAGATCAATCTCTCTCTGTCTCTCTCAGATCAATCTCTCTTTGTCTCTCTCAAATCTCCTTGCTCTCTTTGTTTTTTTTGTCTGGGAAGGTTACACAATTTTTGCCACAACTAATTGATTGTTTGAAATAAGCTAATAGAAATTAGTGTGAGAGATCTGAGATATGGAATTTGTAACAAATCAGTGTTATATATGGAGCTGTTGGAGCTTGTGGTGTCACCCTCCAATATGATTGCTGTTTATCCTAGAGAAGGATTTAGGGCCATCTGTATAATCAAACTTTCCTTGTAGATTTCATAGAGCCAAAACCTGTTGGAGCCTCTGAATCGTATGCTGTTATTGGGATATATACACACATTCTGTTGCTTAAATCAATATAGATAAGTTGGTTAATCTTTGGAGATTGAAGATGACTAGTATAGAGAAAAAACACGCTAATATGTTTAAAGAACTTGTTTGTTCTGGGTGGTGGTGATAAAATTGAGCATATGGTGTTTGCTTAAATGCCACAGAAACAAAGATTTGCATTATATAGTCAGCAACCATTTTCCTAACCTTGAATTTTTTGTGCATGACACTTCTCAATGGATCTTCAGAAAGAAAACAATTTGCATATTTAGTTTAGGCCTAACCTTGTGAGTGTTTATGAGACTATCAGAATTTGTAGCATTTGCCATGTAAAATACCAAGTAAAATTGCAGAATGCAGGTACTTGAAGTTTGGAATTTGAATTGAAAGGACCAAATATCCATCATCTACATATTAAAAAAATCATCTGCAAGGTAATACTGAAATGGTTCAATTTCCAGCACATAACATAAATATAGATAAAAAAAAATACGGCAAAGGTGTAAAATACAATTGAACTGTTGCTTCCAATGATCATAACCAGAAACGTGTTCAATTTCCATCTGTTGCCTCCATACTAGTACAATAAACTCTTCTCCCCTGCTATTAGTGATTAGATTAGAAGCCAACTAAGACTTAACTACATTATGATTAGTCCTCATATTACATCTGGAAAACTATGTAAGTTGCTGTGATAGTTATATGTACACATATACTCTCATTAGTTGGTTATACTCTCATTAGCTATGATAGTTATATCAAATCTGATATTTTTTAATATAACAAAGTCACATGCATATAAACACTACTATGATGTTTCAATTTGCAATTCTAATAATTGAAAAAATGTAGTAATATATAAATCCTTGCTGGTAGTATTAAATCCTTGCTTGCAATTTTTAAAATATGTTTTGGTGTTCAACCTATTAGCTTCTTGGTTGCTGCCATATTGCTAATAGTAATGTAGAACTCAATACCGTCCAATTGCTAGGTACTCATTAGTTGGTTTTGGGTTTTCTATTGTTTGTTGCCAGTCTCCATTGGGTGACTCTAAGTTTAGTGTGTGATGTCTTCCTTGAGATGTTTAAATAGCATGTGTCCGAATAGGTGTTAGCTAATGCATCTGGGAAGTAGCCTTGTTGTGTCTGCTTTTGGAGTGTGTTAATGGAGCGGAATAAGAGAATTTTTGGGATTATAGATTCATGGACCTTTCCATGCCTACTTTCAGGTGTTCCTTTCTGAAGCTCACCAAATCTTTTAATCTTCTTGAGCATTGAAAGGCCATTGTCCTTTGTGTGCATTAATCCTTGGATTTCTTGTTCTGTTGTGGAAGTCTTTCATTCATCATAACTAAAAGAAGAGAAACAAAACGTCAATAGAATCCGTTGGAGTGTGGAGACTTTGAGCACAAAAATGTTATTGATTCTCAATATCACCAAGAATTTCATGTATCAGTTTAGCACAATATATAAGGAAAATCTCAATTATGGAATTTTTATTTCAAGTAAAATGTCATCTCTCTTGGATATGCTTTGGGTTGTGGGCAGCCACTTATTAATGGTTGAATTTGTAAAAATAAAAAAATAAAAAAAAATAAAAAATAAAAAATAAAAAAAAATTATTTGTTGAACATGTATATTTTTTAAAACATGTTAAAGAAATATTATTGCAAATTTACATTAGTAAAATATCAGCAATTAGTAGTTTTTGTTTTAAAAATTGGTTAAGTTAGTTTGAATGATTAGTTAAAATAAAAAGTGTGGTTGGAGAACACGATAGCTAAAGCAATTAGATAAAATAAAGAGTATACTATTTTTGTACTTTAGCTAGCGAAAAATGAAGAGCATGGTTGGAGTTGCTCAAACCCTAATCTCTATCTTTGATCCATTTGAGAAACCCGAACCCTTGGAATCGTAATTTTGATGGAGAAGATGAAGACGAAGGACAAACAAACCCTAACACGATTCAAATGAAGCCCAAACCCTTAAACCACACACAAACCCTAACACAAAGCTTCAGATTGCTCAAATCGTCTGAATTCCATCACGCATCTTGAAATTCAAGTATTTATTTTTTTGAAATCCTCTTTCTCATGATGGATAATTGTTTAAAATTCGCTTCAGATTGTTTGATATTGCTTGAAATCTATTTGAAATTGCTTGATTATTGTTATTGTTGTTTTTAGTCTGTTTGTTTTTTTTGGTAAATTTGTACAAAAATATTATTTTTTGTTTGGAGGATTTGTTGCTGGGAAAGGGATGGGGAAGGGAAGGAAGGAAAGCAGATGGGGATGATGATCTGGCAGATGTCATTGCCAAAGCTTGTGCTGCTTTTGTCAACTCTTTCCAAAACTTGGCAATGGCAGCTCCTTTGGCAGTCCACTGTGGATGCTCTAACCAAAAAAAAAAAAAAAAAAGGAATAAAGAATAAAGAAAAAAACAATTAAAGGATAGATAGAGCAAAATATATTGAACTTGAAGTGTTACTAGGAATGTGTGGTAGGACACCTAACTTTGCTTTTGGAAGGTATTGCTTTTAAGTGATGAAAAATTTGGGGAGAGTTTTTTTTAAGAACCGGAACAAATGGGTCAACATGTTGAACTGGGAGGAACAGGCCTTAGAGCCGTCTGGTTTTGTTGAATACTGCAACTGTCCTTTTTTAGCCGGTCTTTCGAGGCAAAATATAATGAATTGATACTTAAAATGAAAAATTGGTAAACCTAAGTCTGATCAGCTAGTTTGGGCTTAGAATTGTCTTGCCTCTCGCTCTATCAGTGCTCACACATTGCTGGTGCCGTTGGTATGCCTATTTTTCTTCTTATTATTTAGTTGTTCCGAACCCAAGAGTTTAATGTTTAATGCCCAAACCCAATGGCCAACATAGGTCTATGTTTTCTACCTAGCACAATAATTCCTTTTAAAAAAGGCAAGATTTTCAAGAAAAGGTCAGGTGAGATTCTGGCTTTTTGGAGAAATTGTAGAGCCCTGCTCACTGTGCATCATTAATCCAGCAAATCTCTCTCCCTTCTCTGTTAGATTATGACATAACTCTTATTAGATATGTTCATGTGCTTGTTTGTGATATTGAAACTAGTTGGATTTTTACAAATGATTTACTTGTTGCTGATTGAATGCATGTTGTTTTTATTTCATTTGTTTACTTTAATTGCTTTGGAAAAGGAGGAAATCACACAAGAAAGGCAAGTAGAGTAAAAAGGATAAGAATATCTTAGAATTTTCAGTGTGTTTTTATTTTATTTTTCAGGATGAGTTGGGAAATCAAGCTAATCTGATTTATTTTTGTGGTTCTACATGTGTAGGCTTCGAACCTTGGGTCCAACTTTTCAATGGCTGACTCGAGCGAACCCCAAAATCAGCCTGAACCAGGTCTGCTGCTATATTTAGCATGCATTCTTTTTTTTATTAGCTTTCGACTTTCAACTAGTATTTACTTGTCTTGTGTATTTTACAGTCTGCAATTTCTTCAGAAAACCATCAAAAAACAAAAACATTAGGAAGCGAACATTTGACGAAAATGAAGATGAAGCTGAAGATTCGAAAACTGAGAGTTCACTGATACATAATAAGAAAAAGCCCCCACAGCCTGACAATAAGCTTCACTTCTCTACTGGACCCTCCAAACGCTCAATGCCCTCTGAGTCAAATGTAGAGTCTGCCACGCCAATCTTTCAGTTTGAGTCTTCGAAAGAAATTCAAGTTCAAAATGATAGCAGGGCAACTGCAACTCTGGAAACTGAGACTGAGTTCGGAAAAGATGCTCGAGCAATCAGAGAGAGAGTTCTAAAGCAAGCTGAGACTGCTTTGAAGGGGAAAAGCAAGAACCCTGGGGATGAAAAGCTGTATAAAGGTATTCATGGTTATACTGATTACAAAGCTGGGTTCCGAAGAGAGCAAACAGTTTCTGCGGAGAAAGCTGGTGGGTCACACGGGCCTCTTAGGGCTTCTGCTCACATTAGAGTGTCGGCAAGGTTTGACTACCAGCCAGATATTTGTAAGGATTATAAAGAGACTGGTTACTGTGGGTATGGAGATTCTTGTAAGTTTATGCATGACCGGGGGGATTATAAGTCGGGATGGCAGATGGAGAAGGAGTGGGATGAAGCTGAAAAGGCAAGAAAGAGAAATTTGGCTATGGGAGGGGATGACATGGATGAGGGGACTGCAGACCATAGCGATGAAGATGATGAAGATGCATTGCCGTTTGCTTGTTTTATATGTAGGCAGCCTTTTGTAGATCCTGTAGTAACTCGGTGCAAGCACTACTTCTGTGAGCATTGTGCATTGAAGGTAAGCTTTTTTTGTTTATTTTTTATTTTTTTATAAATTTTTTTGTGGTCATAATTGAATTCCCTGTTGATTTACTATTGGCTTTCTTATCTAGTGTTCATATGCTTGTACTGGATTTCATGCTTCTAAGCTAGATAGAATTGTTCCTAGGAGATAAAGAAATCAAATAAAGTAAGAAAATAATGAAACACATAAACTGGGTTTTGTGAGAAGGGTGGAAGCCTCTTTAACAATCTCAAATGTAGAGAAATATACATGAAGATGACTTCCTAAAAAAAATCCTCGTGTTAATATACTTGTAGTATTACCATTCCAGATGAACTCATAAAAAAAATAAAAACATTCATAGTTTACGAAATATTTCTAATTGTGTTAACATACTTGTAGTTTATGAAATAAATGAGAAAAAGAAAACTATCGGAAACAAATTCTGATGCTCAAGAAATATTTTTACAAATTGATTATTTGCTCTAAGCCCTTTAACAAATTATAGTCTCATCATGAAGTGTTTTCTCATCAAGGATACGAAATGAATTTGGTTGCCTGCATGTTCACCGCAATCAACATACAAATTTATGTTTAGAAGCAAAATTTGGTTTTTTATGTCACGAGCATACTCCTTCTACTAAATTTGTTGATTTTCAGAATTTTTATATTAACCCAATTGAATCTATAAAGTGAGATATTCCAAAGAAATTTGGGTATGTCGACTTGTTTTGTGCACATCGTGGGAAGCTCATATCTATCACGATTGAATTTTATGTTTTTTTTCTACCAAACATGAAAGACCACTACCCATGTTTAGGACCATTTGTCCAAACAGAACAAATTTTATTGTAGATTTCAGAATTTAAAAATTTTCAATTCAGTCTCAGGCACTCAAAGATTCTTTATCCAAACATACATATTTGATGTTCCTAATCTTTTATATGGAGGATAGGAGTATGCTTTATTGCTAAAAATTGGATGTCTGTCTGTCTTTTAAGTAAAAGTAAATTATTTAATCACATGTAAAAAAATAGTGCATGAAATGAAAAATATTAGACAAGAGGGAGGAATGTTTCCCTTGTGTTTCTCAGTTTTTATCTGTCACTAAAAAGGAAACATGGAACTGTACCTTAGTCTTTGCTGACAATTTGAAGTGAAAGATAATAGAAGATAAATTGATGAGACGATAAAGTTATCCCATTTCAAGTTTACATAGCATTTAAAATGAGCTCTTAACATTGCCTTTATAGGATAATATGTAAAATTTAAAGAAATGAGAGTTTCAGTACTTTTTTTTTTTCTTCCTGGAAATGATTTTTTTTTTTCGTATACAAATTAGGATTTCATCAAGGAAAATGTTTTAGACCCTCAACTTTGATTTGTTACACGCCCAATGATATAGGGCCCAACTCTCTTGCCCCACATCATTGTGGGTCTGAAAGTGTGTCTCTAGCATTGCTCTTTGATCAAATGCATCCCAATGATATAGGGCCCAACTCTCTTGCCCCACATCATTGTGGGTCTGAAAGTGTGGGTCTCTAGCATTGCTCTTTGATCAAATGCATTGGTACAAATTAAGATTTGATCATTTTTAGTGTTATGCCATGTTGCATGTTATTCTTCAAATAATAAGCTTTTTGACTCTTCTTTTGTTTTACAGCATCATGCCAAGAACAAAAAATGTTTTGTATGCAACAAGCCTACCAACGGCATATTCAACACTGCTCACGAAATAAAGAAAAAGATGGCTGCCGAGGGAAAATAACGCGTGTGTAAAGAAGTATTTGGTTACTGCTTTGGTTTGTGACCATGTCTGTTGATTATGTTTTCATTCACCCACCACTTATTGTTGAACACTGTAAGGTTTTCACTGGGTCTCCCTTGATGCATTAGTTTCAGAATAACATTGAAATGCATACATACATTCACTACTGAGCTACTGTAATATAACTTTCTGATTTATGTTTTTGTATAAATTCAGGCATGTGAGTTGATTTTTAATGTTTTTTTCTTCTCGTTGTAGATTTGGAAGTAATGCTACTGTTCTTTTCTGTATTAACAAATGTTTTGCCTCTGATCATCAAAACAATTTTTAGTTTCCTTTGCTGTCAATGCAGCCTGTATGATTATCACATGACAATTGTAAGGGTATAATTGTAATTTTGTTGGTAGGTATAGTCGTAAATTCCACCAAAATGACATAATGTCATTTTTGCAATTGTTGATTTAATGGGTGTTATGCTTTAAAGTAAAAGATTCTAATTGAGTTGAGTTATATTATATGAACAGAGTTTTTACATAATTTTTGTACAAAATGAAGATGTTGAATTATGGTGCATGTTGTTGAATAGAAAATCTTTCCTTTTACTCCTCTTTTCCTACTAACCAAACAGAGGAAGGTCCATCTCCCTACCTTCCTCCCCACCTCCGTTCCTACCTCTTCCTTTTCCTTCTTTCGTCTGTATTGTGTTTGGATCTTTAGATTATGGAAAGTCAGTACTTGCTACTTTCTTTATATATGCACCATATAATTGGAACTGCCCGGACTTTGAACTAGTTTGGACAGGCCTCGGCTTGAGTCCTTTGATGGGCCTATGGGTTGTAATAATCTTTGTTGGAAGTAGTGAACCTAACCATTCTCTGCTGTGCCAACAAAAGAAAAGGACAAATATATTTCTATATATATATATATATATATATATGTGCCTGTTTGGCACAGCTGGACTCTATTTGGTAGAACTGTGGAAAGGTGCTTATAGTTTATACTTAAACAGCTTATAGCTTATAACTTTCAGCTTAAGCTGATTTTCAGCTTATTTTTAAACCATCTCCTGCCCTACTCAAAGAATAAGTTGATTTCTGACTTCCAAAAAGCTATAAGCTATAAGCTAAACAAAACATATCAAAATAGTTTAAATTAAGCTGAAAGTTGAAATAAGCTGTAGTTAAGCTCTGCCAAACAGGCACATAATCAGCTTATTCTAGTTTTCAGCTTAATTTAAGCTATTTTGATGTGTTTGATTTAGCTTATAGCTTATAGCTTATAGCTTTTTGGAAGTCAGAAATCAGCTTATTCTTTGAGTGGGGCATGAGATGCTTTAAGAATAAGTTCGAAATCAAATTTTGTCGAAAAGTTATAAGTTATAAGTCGTTTAAATAAGTTTATAAGCCATGTACTCTACCAAACAACACTTATATATCAGGATAAATTACAAATATACTTCCTGAGGTTTGTTTAAAATACAGATTAATTCTTGTGATTTGAAAAATTACAAATATTCTTTTGTTAAAATTTTTTATCTAATAGAATTAACTAAAAAAATAAAATTTATAATTGTTCTCCTATATAATAATAAAATTACTTAAATTATTAATTGAAATATATTTCTAACATTATTAAAAATTATTAATTGACTTGATGATTTATTAATAAAAGGGCGATTTGTTATGAAATTAAAAACTTTAGGGGTGAAATATAATTTTTAAAATCACAGGGAGAGATTCGTATTTTAATTAAATCTCAGGGAGAGTATTTATAATTTACCCTATATATTATCAACTGGTGCAGTTTCTTAGAAGCTGTAAGTTAGTAATTATAAAGTATAAATTAAAAAATATATGTATCTTCACAATAATCAGTTTATTAAAGTTAATTTTTATCAAATAAGTTGTCGGCAAAAATTATAGGAGATTTATGTGTACATCTTAATAGGTAGACTTATTATTTAATAGATTCTATGATAATTAATGACGTTTTTTACTAAACACTATTAAAAAAGGCACAAATAGTTTATTTTCAATGACAATTTGAAAATTGTCACAAAAATGTTACTAATTATAAGTTTTAGTGACAGTTTAACAAAATTATTACAAAAAAGTTACTAATTTTTAACTTTCAGCGACATCTTAAAAAATTCATCACAAAAAAATCACTAATCATAAGTTTTAGCAACAAATTATAAAATGTGACAAAAAAAAGTCAGTAATTGTCAACTTTTAGCGACATGTACAAAAATTTATTTTTAGTGATGATTTTATTAGAATTTATTTTTAATAGGATTTGATGAGAATTAAGTCTAAGCTATTAGTAGTTTACCTAAAAATTAAACTAAATATGTGACATAGGCTTGTAGAATATATATATATATATACAGTGGCGGAGTTAGGGGCACTTATTGATTACAACATTAATTTTTTTTTTCATAACCAACAATAAGAAGATGATAATAATTTTTGAATTAATATTAAGTACAAAAATTTAAATAAATTATTACAAAAGTATTTCACATAAAATTTTATAATTAATTTCGAGTAAAATCAAAAAAAAAAATATTGCGTGTAACTAGTGTATTATAGACAATATAAAAAAATTATATATTTAAGTCGTAAAATAAATTATATAATGGTAAGATAAATTAAATTTTTACAAAATTTAAGTAAAAATTTCATATAATAGTGATATCACATCATTATTGACAAATGATATCACCGACTAATAGTAAAACAACATATGAAGGGTGAACTCCACATGCAAATATAACTAATACTCTAGTAATTTTTACATATATATAGTGAGATTAATTATATTTGCATATTAATAATGATGGATATTACCTTTATATTGAGATTTTTTTACAAAATTTTCATACATAAAAATATAATTTGTTGTAGTCACTTTATTTTTAATAAAACAATCACTATTATTTTCATAAATTTAAAAATACCCTTGGAATTTTATTCTAAATATTATTTTTGTTTAAAATTTTATTTATATACATATGTGGAAAAAAAAAAAAAATTCAAGAGAGGCACGTGAACTCCTTGGTCACCATGTGGCTCCGTCACTGTATATATATATATATATATATAAAGAGTAATGTTAGAGAACTCAAGACTTTTATCAAACATTCGTATCGGTGTAGGTCTCACATTCACATGAATTCCACACATCCAGTGATTTTTTGGTAAAAAATTTGACAAAAATTTTAAAACCCCTAGTATTTTTCATATAAAAAAAGGTTATAAACGACCTTTATAAATTGAATCGAACGTGTCCTAAGTTCTCTTGAAATACATGAATCATATGACATGACTTGAGCTAATGAGCATACTTTTGGATTGAGCTTAGCAAATAGAGTCCAATAGCTATTTTCTTGTTACAAATGGCTTTCCAAACCACACTTCATGTTCATGGTAATTTAGATGGACACTCAACCTTGAAAGCAATGTTCAAATTGATTCCCTTATTGTCTTGACTTGAAGTTATCTTTAATTTTTGACCTTTTGTCCTTGGCTCTGACCCATACAGTGTACGTAGTTTCTTTTCCTTTGTGGCAAGTTGAGTTTCAAATGCCTATTTATTTATTAAATTTTGTTTGGAAAGTTATTATTTTTGCAAGTTATTTTAATTTTTAACTATTTTAGTAGGTTAAATTTTTATATTTGGAAAGATAGTTAAATTTTTTTTTTGTAGTTGAATGGAATACTTGTAATAGAAAAAATAAAATGATTATGGATTTGATGTGATATTTTGTCTTATTAACTATTTTATAGCCAATTTTATCATTTTATGAATTTTAGCCCAAAAAAATACTAAAAAATCCGACCTGCGAAACACCCAAGTCTAATTTTTTTTTCTTTACTAGAACTAACTCTTAGGAATGATCTTGATTGAAAATTTAAGAGGCGTAATCCCCTACCATTCGAAAAGCAAGAGATCAGAAAGATTTGGCTTCAATCAATTGGAGTTAATAGTTGGCCAAAATTCTTTCAACTTCACTAGAAGGTTAAGCAAAGTGCCCCCTTCAAGTTACCCTCTTTGATGTACCTAAAAATAAAAAGCAATAAAAAGAAATAAAAAAAAATATGAATTCTATTCATGATCTCTATATTTTGAAGATTCTCTATTGACAACATAATGTGGATAAGTTTGATGATTCTCCATACTTTTAGCGAGAATAATTTTTGGTGTGCCATTGATTTCAAAACCACTCAACTATATTCTGTCAAAATCTCAACCTAAACTACTTTTTATTTTTTTAATTTTTTATGATGCCGAATTTATATTCCAAACAGCCTTGAAAAGACGGCAGTGAAGTGTTAAGATAGGCCATATGTTACAAAAAGCTCCCAAATCATCTACAAAGATGGAAGAATACAGGGAATGCTTTAGACTTAAGCTAATCATCATTTTCATTCAAATATAAGCAAATAATAAGGATCAAGCAATAAATGTTTATACCATTCATGGCTTTTATTTGAAGAAATTAAAATAAGTAGAAAGATGTGAAAGAAATAACAAAATATGGTGATGTAAGTAGATATGTATTTTAATGCAAGTGAAAACGAACTTTAATTGTACTACAATACATACTCCACTTGAACATTCCTGTTTTATTTTTGGTAATTTGATTTTATCTACAAAAGAGGACAACATTTGGCATGTTTGTTTTTTCTTGACTAAGGCTAGTTAGCATTTCTTGATGATATAACATCACTCAGAAGTTGTTTGTGACAGGTGTCATGCATGGGGGACCCATACAAATGGAGGTGGCAATATGCCAAAGGCTAATTATATTCTTTTAACACCGCCCTAGGATATGGTTGGATTGGTCAATTTCTTCTTCAATCATCCAATAATGCACACCACCTCTAGGATAACTCATAATGCTAAAAGGATATTTTCTATTAGACAAGAAAAATGATACACAAACTTAAGTTTGTACAAAATTTCATAATAGAGTAATTTGGTAATAACATTTTTAAAAATTATATTTTATATTGATGGGTTTTTAATTTAAAATGACATGACTCAAACTTTTAATTTGATTATAAATTTATATAGTGTTTTTGTTTAAGAGAGGATATTGTTCAAAAAAATAAATAAAATTAAGAGAAGATATTGGTCAATTACGAGGAAGTTGGATATTCTTTCCGAATCTCTCTTGTTTGAAGACACGTCTCTAATATACGATAAATTTTAGGGCAAATTACATATGCCTCTCTCGAGATTTAGCTAAATTACAGATACGCTCTTGAAGTTTTGAAAATTACAGATACCTCCTGAGATTTATATTTTCATAACAATTTATCCCTTAATTTGTTATGCAAATAGTACCTTCAGAGGAGGTATCTGTAATTTTTCAAACCTCAGGGGGTATCTGTAATTTTACTAAATCTCGAGGGGGTATATGTAATTTACCCTAAATTTTTAAGGGAGACTTACATATAAATCCTAATAGGTAGACTTATTATCTAATAGATCATATGATAATTAATGACGTTTTTTTATCAAACACTATTAAAAAACGTCATTAATTGTTAATTTTCAACTACAGTTTAAGAATTTTGTCACAAAAAGTCACTAATTATAAGTTTTAGCGACAATTTAAAAAAATCGTCACAAAAAAATTCATTAGTTTTCAACTTTCAGCAATAGTTTGAAAAATTTGTCACAGAAAAACATTACTAATTACAAGTTTTAATGATAATTTTTAAAAATCGTGACAAAAAAAGTCACTAACTGTCAATTTTTAATGACATGCGAAAAAATTGTCACAAAAAATTATTTTTAATGACGATTTTAATAAGACTTATTTTCAATAGAATTTGATGGGAATTAAGACTAACTATTAAGACTTATAGATAATTTACCTTAATTCTAATTATTTTGTTATAGACAGAGACAAAGAGGGGGTGGATAAGGAAGATCTAAATAAAATATTTTTATTTCAAGTATAATTTTTAACCGACGTCTAAAGATTTATTGAGTTTTTGCTTCACCATTAACTTTGCTCAAATTACTTTCTATTTATATAGACAACAATGGGGTGCATTAATTTTTGCAAGATGTCCAAAGCAAATCAATGATTGACCTTTACTTAAGCACAAATGTTAGATAAATCGAATTGAAACATAAAAGTGTGTTTTGCAAGCTCATATTCGTTTTGGGTATAGAATTTGTCACAGTTAAAATAAATTTTAACTACACTGTATAATTTTTGTATCTTTGTGTAATATAATTCTATTTACCTAACATTTTTGTTATTGGTACGATTTATCACTTTTAACATGGCAGAAGCACTTAGGCAACACAATGTGACAGGAACAATAAAAATGGCACTAAGGGTTGAAAACTTTGAATCTGATCCTTCATATATTTAAATATTTATAATATTATATAAAGTATACAATTCAGAAAAATTTTAAATTTTGTAACTTTTTTTGATGTTTCAAAATCGCCCATATTGTCAACTGTTTACGAAATTAACAATTATCAAATTTAACTTATCTTTTTCATTCATCAAACCATAAAATAAAAAAATAAATAAATGTAAAATTATAAAGGCATCATGTTTGTACCTACCATTAATAGATATGTATATTGTATTCATTATATGTGGTGGGTATTAAACTTTGCAAAGGCTTCATGAAGGTTATCCAATAGTACTACTTCTTACTTGGATCATTAGGATATGTATAGTATAGCCATTTCTTGGTACAAAAATGAATTTCTTATTCACACCTTCCAAACGCAAGGTTAGGGTTATAATTCTATCTTAAGTTTTTTTTCTTAGATAAAAAGAAATGGAAAGTGCTTCTTTCTTGAATTTATCTTTTTATATTATATGAAGTGTACAATTAAGTTGGTCTGAATAGTTCTAAAAACGCTGTCGTGTTTGCTTAATTTTTAATAAACGCTTATCACAATTGATGAGTTTGAAAACGGCTTATGTGAGAAAATTGTTCATGTCAAAAAATTAAACTGATTTCACTGACAGTTTCTTTTCATCTTCTTCATTCATAAATTATTTTCAAATTTTTGCACTGCAAAGATTCTGTCTCAAAATTATTTCTCAATTAAATGATTTATCATTTTAACTGTGTGGTAAATAGAGGATTAGAAACTGAAAAATAAAAATGAGATAGAAAAATAAAAGAACATTTGCACTATTAAAATAAGATTGAAAAATTATATCATTTTGATGTATTATGACTAGTCAAAATATGGGTTTAACCACACACAATTAATAAAATGACAAAAATAATGACAGTTCAATGCAAGACCCAATAGCCCTAAAAACTGAAAACTGCCAAGAAGATGGTCCCAGAAAATGAAGTTGGGGTCAAAGAACTTTTATGGGACTTTTGGTATTACCTCCGGTCCTCGGATTGACTAGATCGGCTCTTTATGAGTTCGGGTTTCGCTTTTAATAATCAATTGCTCAATGTAGAACTCGTCAATATTATATACCAGAAAAAATCACGCTGATCAAATATTGATAGCTATCTCACTGGATCAGTTTTTTGTCAATCATTAATTTGTTCATCGTCTTTTTTTTTAATACAAAACTGATTTGATCACATTCCTATCGATATCCGATCAACTTGATTTTTTACAAACATATAATACTCGACGAGTTTTATATATTGAACAGTTCAACTTATCAAAACGAGACCCGTGATAAGCCTCTATGGGTCAAATAATACCGTCCAATCCGATTTCGGACCGGAGACCAGCTGCATCCTTTACGAAAACAGGACAAAACACATAGTAGGACACAACAAGTGTACCAACAAAACCAGGCAAAAGTCCTTCGGCCTGTACACCCTTAAGCCTTAATAGTTTCTCAATTGGTGGTTTTTCTTTTTATTTTTATGGACAAATTATAATGGTAGGTTTTGAATTTTGTCTCGTGTCATTTTAGCTTTTATCATTTTAATTAGATTAATTTTGATTCTTAATTTTAAATTTTATATTAATTTAGTCCAATTGATAATGTCGATTATGATTTTTGAAGGAAAATGATCATTGAGTTAGTTAGAATTAACTTCATCGAGTTGAATATCAATTTTTCTTATAAAAATATGACACATATCGCTCATGTGTATATTTTTTCATAAAAAATACTAACAATTTAATTAATTAGATCAAATTAAGACAAAATTATATATTTAAAATTAAAATTAAGTTAATTGAAATTATAGGAATCAAAATGATAAAAAGACTGAAATATAAGAATCACATATATAATTTTCCCATTTTTAATTATTTTTAAGGCAGCATGTCGTTTGCGTCAGTTTAAAAGTTAACTTATTCTTAAATCTCCAGCGTCAATTTATAAGTTAACTTTCTTAAATCTTTGTTTATAAAAAAAAAATTGGTTGAAAATTTTTACTAAAGACAAGAATGAACAAAATTTTATCAAAAAAGCTATTTTGTATTCTTTCTTTTTCTACTTTAAATGGACTTAAAAAAATAAAAAAATAAAAAATAAATCAACTTATAAGTTTGAGAATTTTTATTTCGGACAAATTTTGGCTCACCAATGCGTTAAAATTATAACTAATTCATAGATAAAAAATAACAACTTATAAATGCAAATCAAACTAAATAAAAAAATTAGAGTAAATGTAATTACAAACAATGGCAAAAGTTGAGACGATTTCCCAGTAAATTATTTTTGTTTAAATTTGGTCACAACTAACATTTTGGATTAATTCCTCTTTATTTTCAATGAAACAAAATAATAATAAGAAGAAGAAGAAGAGAAAATTGGTTATAAATCTAATTTAAGGAAGGCATAAGACATTAGGTCCAATGGATATTTTTTTTATTAGTGAGAGATCCACCATTTGTGAAATTGTTTGGTGAGAAATCATTTTACTTGTTTTGAAGGACATTTTGTTTTCAATTTTACCCCTTAATTTATTTGTTGATTTTTTTTTATCTGTTGACTTTCATTGACTATCTGCTCAAAAACTTTTCCTATCTCTGCTTAAAAAAAATTTTATCTGCTCAAATTTTTTTCCTATCTGCTCAATTTTTTGACTATGTATGTAATTTTCCCCGTCTATTCAAAATTTTACTATCTATTGAAATTTTACTATCTCGATCATTGAATTTTTGTACCTATCTGCTCAAAATTTTCTTTATAAAACTGCGGACTAATTATCATTTTCAACCGTTTTGAGCAATAAAAGTTCAAGAACTCAAATTTTAAAATCTTCTCTTCATAATAGTGGTCTTAACCTAGCAATCACCATATATCAACATGGTCAAACTGAACTCTAAACACCTAATTGACAACAAATTTATC
The DNA here is from genome assembly GCA_025200525.1 of Camellia lanceoleosa. NCBI lineage: Eukaryota > Viridiplantae > Streptophyta > Magnoliopsida > Ericales > Theaceae > Camellia > Camellia lanceoleosa. Next base: position 91,092,299 of record CM045763.1, read on the forward strand.
AAAACACAGCTTATAATATTTAACCAACATATAAACAAGACCAATAGGAAATGTCACAATAAAGTGTACATGCAATCCACTATATATGAAATCAGTAAATTAAAACAGAAACCTACATAATCACAACCTACCTTTACAAATTAATTAGAACAAAACTTAGATACCAAAAGACTTAGGAGCAAGAGGATAGAAAGAATTAGCAAAATTTCCCAAAATTCAAGTTAATCGAAGAGTCACTGAGTGATTAGACATAGAGAAGTAAGTTTTCCATTGACATACGAGTAAGAATGGATGTGTAGAGTTGATAAAGGAAGGGGGAGAGAGAGAGAGAGCGAGAGATAGGGGGAAAGAAGAGCGATAGAGGTGATTTTGGAGACATATCTGCGAAACCCTAAACTTAGGGTTTCGCATTCGATGAAGGTTTGCGGAAGATGAGAAGTAGGGGATTGGATGGATGAAAGAGAGGACGAGGAAAGCGAAAGGGTTGGTAAGCAGAGAGAATGCAAGGATGGCGGCTATGTGGCAAAGGTAGTTGGCGGCGATGGTGGAGGAGTAGTGAATGAGGACGGAGGAGCAACGATGGAGGATGGAGGATGAGCGACGGAGGACAACGACGATGGTCAGTCAGCGTGAAGAAGTTGAAGAGAAGATATGCACTACTAGAAAAATGATCTTTTGCTACTATATAATTTGCGACCACTTGATTAGCCGTCGCAAATAACCAATTGATTCATCTTTACCGCTTTTCCTTCCTTATATTTGCCCTAGCACTACAAGAAAATTAGAGTACAACCACGCTTTTGTTATGGCGTTTTTTAAAAACGCTGCTTTATAGGTTTTCAAAATATTTTTGTAAATAACTAATTTTAAAAACACTCATGCTTTGGTGTACGAGCATATTTTCCGACCCACGCTTTTTCATTCTTCTATTCTATTTCACGCAAAGAATTGATGGATCTAGGTTTTCTATCTCTTCATCACTCTTTCTTATGGTGAAAGGTCACTAGATCGAGCCAGAGGCTCTGATTCACGATCCGGTTCTTCCATCTTGGCTCAAAGCTCTCGATCAACCGATTTGAAGATTAATTTTGTGAGTCCTCCGATTTTTGATTTTGTTTATATACAAACTTAGATCTACGATCTCAAACTGCTTTGATATATATATACTAATTTATGTCTATTGATCACGATCGATTTTTATTCTATTGATCGATTTTAGGCAAATCTCGATTGATTGATTTTTAATTTATTTATCGCGATCGACCACTCTTCTCTGGATTTGATCGATTGATTGCTTTCGTTCAGATCTGTAAGTTTAAGTCCCTATGCGAATATTAACATCCTCAAACCGACTCTATTTCTGACTCGTTTGTGGTGATCTTTATGCTTGTGCTTTGTATGCAATTCTAGGGTTAGTCTATTGAGGCTAATCTCTATTGCGTTTGTGTACAGAGTCACGTAACCACCATCACAACCAGACTTTAGAAATGAATATCCACTCTCGTGTTAACAACGATATTGCTTTTATTTAGTTATGTTTTCGATATTTCTTTTTACTTGGAATTTTCTCGATGGCTATCATGGAAGTTCCTTTCTTTAAGGTCATTGATCATGTTTTTACTTGATCTCCTTTAGATGTCTCAGACGGTTTTAAGTAATGCTTCATGCCTTCAATAACATGCATCCAGAATGCTATTTTTATTATCTTTTAGCTCCAAATCGTAGAGGTGGCTTTATTATTGTCTTTGTATTTCTCTTGTTGATATTAATGAAAATTATTAGAGCAAATCGTAATGGTCAGATCTTTTCAAGGTTCAACTACCGTGAGTGCCACCATTCATGCATATTAATCAAAGTTACTGGTCAGATCTTTTTCAAGGTTCAACTGTGGTCAGATCTTTTGCATCTTCCAAAATGCTTTTCAAAGCTTCAAGATGTTTACATTTGGAGCATCATATACATCCTGTTTTTGTTTGTTGCTTGTCAAGAGTTAGCTTTCACTGTTGTCATTTTAATAGTCCAATCCAAGGCTCAAGATGCAGTAACATAATAAAAAGAGGTGTTTATAAAAGTACATTCCTAGATTTAGCAGAGGCACTTATGCTATTCAACTTGTATGTTGTTTCCTTTTCTTTTTCCTTTTTATCCCTTCCACATTTGACTTAGTTTCATGTTTTACCTGCTCTGCAATTTCTAATTTCAAATGCCATTGACGTGGCCATAGATATTGTATACATGATGACGACTTGGCACAATTTTTTATTCACTTCTACCATTGGGTTAAAATTATGATAATGAAATAAAATACATAATTCAAGTTTTATCACCATACAGATTGGAAATGATGTTCCGCCATGTGTTTTAAGGCCAAATAGAGCACCAATGGCTCATTTCAAGAAGCTCCAAATATTTAAATGTTGGGCCTGCAATATTAAAGACACTCCTTCACACTTCTGTCCTTCTTAAACTGCATGGGCCTTGCTAGTGAGAAATCTAAGGCCATGGAGCTACATTTAGTGCTCTGACATGATCATTGCACTCCCTCCTTATATAGACGAACTCCATTAGAAGATTATAGTGGCAAAGACTTCTTCTTCTTTTTTTTCTTTTTTTTTTTTTTTGGTACAATAAGTAATTGCTAGTATTATTATTTCTTTCATCCACCTAAAGGCCTTCAAAATATCAAGTTTATTGGGGCATGGTATAGATTATAGAAATTGATTGATTAAGCATGTACCTTATTGGAAGTAACACCCTTACCCTTGATGTTGTGGTCATGGAATGTGGTATGGTATTGTTACTTATCCATGACAGAGTTGTTGATTTGATTACCATGAAACAAGAGAGAGACTTTTCTCTTCTTGAGATTCGGGACATAATTAAGACAGACATTTTCCTCATTTGCCATACATGCATTTTGTTGTTGTGACAACTTTTTGCGATATTTGCAATTATACAACCCTTAGTTTACATTCTTATGTTTTTCATTTCGTTCCGCAACATTGGACTTGGTCTTTTTCTCTCTGGATTATCTTGTCTAGCCACATATTAATTTGCTAGTTTTTATAAAAAAGTTATTCAGACTACATATAATTACCTATATAGATCTTATCCACCACTTTCCTTTGTTTGAAAAGTCACTTGAGTGATCTTGTTTAAATTATGAGGTTCTTTAAAAACATCACAACATGACCAACAAAAACCAGAAACAGCAAACATTAAAGATCCCAAATGGAAGAATAAAGTGATCCACAGACTCAGTAGTATCGCCAAGTCCTTAAATTTCATTGCTGAGAGAAATTGATTGTGATTGTGATTGTGATTTGTTGTTTTTATTTTTTGTTGAATGCAGATTAAATGAGTATAGTACTACTTTGAAGTCATTGAAGAGTCGCTTGATTTCATCAGATTCAAAATTGAGTGAAAAGCTTGTGGCAAAGGTCCGATTTTTTCCTTGTGACCTTGTAGTAGATCTTTCTGTCTTGTTATTTTTGTTTAAATATCAGTGGATTATCTATGTTCTATTGTGTAGAATGATTATTTGGCAAATATGCTTACTTCATGAGTTTGATTTCTTAACCTTTGTCAGAGTAAGGCGGATGATCAGCTCGGTTGGAGGGTGCTTCAACATGAGAAGCTTGCAATATTAAGGGAGAAGCTTCGTCTTAAGAGAGAACAATATCTGCAAGGTTGATCGCCTCAAGACCGTTGCATGAAATTTACCTTGAGCAAAGGCTTCAGATTTTACTTTGTGAGCTTGTTTGACTAATTGATTTTTTTGTAGGGAACACTAAGATTGAGAAGATGTCATATGATTTAAAAGTCAAATATGAATTGCTTGAGTCAGCCATGACTGTGGTATGATTGATTTTCATCCTATTTTTGGCTTTTATTAGATTAATTAAACTATTAGTACTATTCTCATAGTCATCAAATGGATTTTCTTTCCGATCATGAATGAAGATATTTGTCTTGGACTTCTTCTCATTGCAGTTGGAAAGAAATCGTGTGGAGCAACTGGAAAAATTCTACCCAAATCTTATATGTACGCAAAGCTTGGGGCATGTGAGTATTGGTTTTATAGTTAGTCAGTTTTTTTTTTTCCCCATCTCCTGGTTGCTTCTCTTAATCTTTGGTAATTGCAATACAAATCGTTCTTCAGTGGAGACATATCTTGACCAAGATATCTTCTTCTCTAATTGATCAAAAGATATTGTGTTTAATGCTTAGAATAATTATGAACTGCAGATGGCGACATTACCTTGAACGTCTCCACAAACAATCTGTTGTTATTAAACAGGTCTGCAAGTTGTTCCCACAACGTCGGGTAAGCTTCTCAAAGATTGGTTAATCTGCATTGGCTAAATCATAAAATACTAAAGCAAATTTTGCTTTAACATGCTAGATGAATAGTTGTTTCTCCTGACGAAGGCACAAGGGCAACAATATCTGATGATGATGATGATCAAGTAGATAGCGACACCAACATTTTCGTTGGAAGTTTTGATAAATAGGTATTTTACTATTCTAGAACTTGAATCGATGAAAGTGTTTCTCAACAAAAAACTGTTGCAGATATATATTCGTATAAATTATTTGTGTATCGAGCTGTGAATTGATGCATATCTTGAAGAGGAATTGATAGATTGAATTGTCCTCTGTTTTTGGTTTCTTAGCTTTTTGTATGAGAAATGATCAGATATTTTCTTTAAAGCCTGGATTTCCTTGAAATATGTTAGTTCGTGATCAACTTGTGAAGCCCTAGCAATTTTAATGCTTATTTAAGATACAAATTTTTACATTTTAGTTTTGTAGTATTGGACTGTCTAAAAATCAATTGCAACTGATACTATTTTATTCTTCTGAATTAAGTGCCAAGAGTCAACAACATATTACATTAATTGTTATTGCATGTTTCGTATTTACAGTATGATGTGGATCTGGTATTTGTTAGTTATTTGAACTCAACTACCAATGCTTATAATTTATACTTCCTCTCTTACAGCAAACGCGGGCTGAAACAAAGCTGCCTCGAGCAGAGCACTACTTTGAACAGTAGGAAGCTCAACGAAGAGATAGAGAATCTTTCTCATGAGTATATTTTAAATTTGAGTGTGCGCGTATATATATATAGATATATATATGACTCATTTACTTTCTTTAAATTCCTTGTACTTTTTCTGAATGAATTTTATAATTCATTTAAACTTCTTTCCACATGGAGATGATATATGTGTTAATACATCTATTAACTTTTTATGATGATGCGAGTCATGCGACCTTGTTTATTTAGAATTTTTATTAGTATTGGATATACATTTTGTATAGAATAATTTAAACTTGCTTAGGTGTCACATCACTAGCACCATGCAATTTTTATTTTTTTTTTTTAAAAAAGGGATATAAGTTTTTCTTGGTATTCTAATTTCTAATTCTATACTTTCTTGTTTTTTATTATTATTATTATTATTATTATTATTATTATTATTATTATTTTGTTTTTTTGCGACGGTAACAAGATGGATGCAAAAAACCATGTTAGCATTTTTCTTTGTTTATTCTGACGGCAAACTTGCGGTCGCAATAAGTAGTTTAGGCGTCGTGAATAATTTATGATCGGTTTTGCCGTCATAAAAAGTATTTGCCACCTCCACATTCACTTAATTCCCCATTTGTCGTCAAGATGGCCGTCAAAAAAGATCTTTTATGATCAGATATTTAGTATTTGCGACGGCATATAGCGGTCGCAAAAAGTATTTTTTTTAGTAGTGATGAGAAAAGGTGTGAGGGTTTTCAGGGTGTGTAACATGTATATATAGATGGGTATTCATTTTGGGCAAGCGTGTCCTTATGGGCATAATGTTTTACTGTCTGAACTTTTGAACAAATAAAATTTAAATTTGAATTTATAGATAAACTGTCCTAATAATAATAATAATAATAATAATAATAATTTCATCGTCTATCAACTTGACACGTTGATATGTCATCAGCCAATAATGTTAGGCCAGAATTTAAATTAATAGTCCCATAACAAAAAGTTTAAATTAATAATTAATTTCCAACTCCAAGTTTTATATTTTGGCTAAAAACAAAGAGCTAGTGTGACTCAAATGCATTAGCTTTTCCTTTCCTCTTTGGAATTTTCTTTTTTTTGGAATTTTTTTTATTTTGAAGTAGGATCATTTGTCCCACCAAAAGGAAAAAAGCCTCTATTTGATTGACTTTTCATAATTTGTTTTTGAAAAAATTTAAAAATTAGTTTAGTAAAAAAATATAAAATAAAAACACTCATTATTTTCATATGGTTTTTTTCTTTTTTTGAGGGAAATAATTTTATAGCTCAAGTTTTTTTCATCACTTTTGAATATTGAACTTAATTTTTTGAATGCCCTAAGCGCATATTTTAATGTAAAATTTAAAATAATTATGACAACTATTTGAAAGAATTATGACAGTTATTTGGAATACTTAAAATCCAAGAATAATGAGTTACGTATAGGAGTGTTTTAGGTATACAAAGAATTTTGTGATATGCTGTTATTCATTCTTCTTCTTATCATCTTATTTCTTTTTTGTATTTTTCTCTTTTCAATTTTCTAATCCTTTTGGGAAATAAAGAATACTGATAAAAATTGTAAGGCAGAGAGATAGAAAACGACAAGGTGGAACATTGTGAAGAGATGAGATTGGTGTGGACAATATCTATTCACAAAAGTTTTGTTTACTTCTATTGGGATTTTTAGTTTAAAATATTTGATATTAAAATTTTATAAGATAAAAAACATGTAATATTTTCATAATAATTGGGATCTCTCAACATTTTTACAGAGAATTTCAGCATAAAGAAATTTCAGCTCTACAAATTATTGAGAAACCTTAACTAATAAGAAAAAATATATTAGACATCTCCTAGGTTTGAGAGAGATATTTCCCTAATTTTTTCTATCTTATTTATTTATTTTTTTGAAAATATTTTTATCCACAAACATGAAAAACATTCACAATTAACATACTTCTTAATATCACAAGATTTATTTGCAATTTGAAGTTTGTTGATATTTAAATTATTTAACAAAATCATGATTGACACTACAATGAAAATATGTTGCATAGTGAATACAAATAATTTTTACTGAGTAGAGCATAGGTGTAAAATAAAAATGGATTCCACGTGTAGATTTTACCATTTATTTCCCATATATGACCAATTCAAATAAATTATCTGTCACTGTCTCTTAGATTCTCAAAAATATGATTGTCATTCACACTTTTGGATCTAATTTTAGGACGGTTATTCAGTAGTCGGAGACTACAGTCACTTGCTTTTAACAAAAAAAATGTAATTGTCAATTATGTTTTTATTAAAAATCTAATTATCAAACATGTTTTAGTTAAAGTTTATAAAATAAATTAAAAGCAACTTTTGGTAATTTTATACTATTTTGAAAAAAAAAAATGTATTAGGTTAAGGAGTTGGTATGCAAAATTATTAACGAAAGCAACTTGATTTGTTCTATTTATTTGTGGCAAAGAGAAAATATTAACCATATGTATAAACATTATGATTAATACATTTACATTTTACATTTAATTTTAAACTAATTTCGAAATTAGTTTCTTTTTCAACTTATTTTGGAGTCTACCTGATTGTGTGGTTGTTAAATATTCTTTTAACATTTAAAAATATTATTTTGTAACCATAATTTTTATTTTTATATTTTATTCAAACTATAATAAAAATGTGATTACTAACTACTTATTGGCAAATGATTGACCTCCTCTCCAATTTGAATGTTCAAACTAGAAGTTGAGTCTACTGCTTAAATGTTGGCTACGTGGGAAAGTCTACAATGTGTACATTTTAAGAAGGTGTATGATATGTATTTATTGTGTATTTATATCGTGCTATATTATAAAAAGTGACTTGTGAAACCGGTCATTCAACAAGTTACATGAAAAAATCTTAATTTTTTTCAAATATCATAACAATATTATAATAAATTATAATAATGTCATAATATTCACTAAAGTATCATAACAAAAACACTATTAATCATAACAATATGACAACGATTCATAACAAGTGTAATAAATTATTATAACATTTGAATCGTAACATTTTTTTATTATGATTCACCATAACAAATCATAATTTTTAATAGTATAAATCATAACTTTTATTAATGAATCATAACCATAACTTTTTTCTCCACAGTTATAATAACATTAAAATATCATAACTTTTACAAATGAATCGTAATATAGCACGCTGATTGTAATTTTGCAAGTGTAGCCCATTGGACATCCCAACATTGTAATAACTTTGTCCATATCTTCCAAATCCCAAGGAAAAGCAAGAATAAATTATTAAAAGATTCAACTGGAGATTCGCAAAAGGGGCACACGTTGTTGATATTGCTACTTAATGCTCTAATCCTTTGTAAATAATTAGCAGTTTTCACTCTCCCTTTCCATTCCAACTAGCCAAGAAAATGAGCCTTAGGTGGAGCCACATTACCCCCATGATAGCTTAGAAATAGGCAACCTAGGCCCCTATTGTGCTTCCCCCCATTTCCTGGATGCTGCCACAGTCTATGTATGTCAAGTTGGGCAAAGAACCAAACCCAAATGGAATTGAACCGCTGGGATTGTCGCCTTGTACTCAAACCCTCAACAAGGCGGTGCAATTTATGAGCAACGATGGAAGCTCACGTTAATTTGTTTCGAGAGAATGAGTATAGCTATAACATGTTTCAAGTAGAGATATGGGGTATCAAACCGAAAGTTTAATTGTACGTAAACATCGAGCTTTTGCAACATTTGAGTCGATCCTAATTTCTCCGTAAAGCTCCGTGAGTGAATCGCTTCAGAGATAGCATTTGGAGATTCGAAGATCAAGAATATCGCTCGGTACTTGGCAAAGAACATGAGAGTTTCGCATCAAAAATGTAAGACTTTGTGGGATGAGAACAATCAGTAAAGAAAAAAAAAAAAAAAAGAGGTTAAAAAGGTATCCAATTTTTTTTAATAAAATTGTTTAATGGTTCAAATTAATTTATATATATCTAATGGTTTAAAAGTAAACGGTATATGATGTGCACAATTTGATCATGTGCATGTTCTAACGCCCCCGGCTATGTTAGTATTTTTGTAAGCTAATGATACAAATTATGTTCATATATATAAACTCAATACTAAATCTAAATAAAAAAAATCAACCCAATATTTAATAGGTCAATAGATAAAATTTAGAAAAATTTACTCATAAATCTCATATGGAAGAATATTGATTTATTTAGTTTTAAGAGTTTTTTTATGAACCAATTGGTCATTTTTATTTTGAAAATTTGTATTTATATGATTTGGTGTTATTTGAGTTTAAGTAAATGACTTTTTGTAATTTATTTTTCTAATTTTCTAATTCATTTTTGAGATAAGAATAAAAATGTGAGATGTGCAATTTTTATTTTTGAGGAATTGGTGGCTGAAGCGTTAGTAGTTGAGCGTTGAAATTTACATTCTTGTTATTATAGTTTTCTGATATTATATTAGAGTGTTATGTTTAGAAAAAGTACATTAAGAAGTTTTTGTATGTTACAGAGTCTTATGTTTTTTTAAAAAAAATACACTAGAGAGTTTTTTTTTTTTTTTTGTTACGTTGTTACATTTGAAAAAAGTACACTAAAAAGTTTTTTAATGTATTATATTAGAGACTTACGTTTGGAAAAAGTACACTAAGGTTTGGGGTATACTAAAAAATCTAAAAAGTCAAAAAGTCACTATCCTATTTAAGTCACATCATCTTATTTAAATCACATCACCTCTCTAACATATCACATCAAACCCAACTCATATAAACCAATAAGTCAAAAAGTGCACTTTTTTATAACATCCCAAACCAACCCTAAGACTCCGTTTGGCAAGGAGGTTTGGGGCTATTTTAGCTATAAAAGACAAAATAGGCTATTTTAGCCACAACAAACAAAACATTACATCCAACTCATAATCATTACACTCTTTTCTCACAAAAAAAGTCAAAAAACTAAAATCCTTTTCCAAACCAAACTTTTTAGCCCAGGCTAAAATAACTAAAAAAGTCAAAAAGTCAACCCACTTCTAAAGAGTTTTCGTGTGTTACATTGTGCTATTTTAGGAAGCTGGTAAAAAGCCAGCTTTCAGCGTTTTACCAATTTTGAGTCACATCATCTCTCACCTAACTTACCCACAAAAAGACAAAATAAGTTAAAAAAATAAAAAAGTCAACTTTTTACGAACTTTCCAAAACACCCCTGATTGGAGTGTTACGTTTGAAAAAAAAAATATACTAAGAAGTTTTTTAGAATGTTACATTGTTACGTTTTAGAAAAGTACACTAAAAAGTTTTTTAATGCGTTACTTTGGGTCTATAAGAAAAAAGAGAGGACCAAATAGTTTATAAGATCACTATTTAAGATTTATTGGTATTTCAATTTTAGCCTTTTAATTTATAATTTGGTCTATACTTCTTCAGGTATAACACACCACATTGTATTTTTTTAAAATTAAATTGTATCTTATTTTATTATTATAATTATTTTTAAAATTAAAAATTAACCCGTGCCTTTCTAGATTAACCCCATTTTTTCATTAAAATGGTAAAAAAAAAAAAAATTTATTACAAAATTGAAAGCTATCCCAAAAAAAAACCGAAAGGGAGGGGGTTTCAAATATCTCAATTATTTACAATTTTTGATACAATTAAAAAAAAAATCAAATATACTATTTTTTTTAGGGGTTTTTTTTTTAAGGTCCCTGATATTAAGACTTTATAGTATAAAGGATATCTAATATTTTCATAATGTCTAAGGTCCCTCAATTTGATCCAGAGAAATTCTGGTTCAGAGAAAATCTGTCCAGAGAAATTTCAACCCAGAGAAATTTTCATCCAGAGAAATTTGAAATTTCTCTGGTTTGTTTAATTTTTTTTTTATTTTCTATGTTTTGAAAATGTCTCATCCAATTCCCAAAATGGTACAAATCAGAGTATTTCTCTGGTGATTTTAGGTACATCATACATGCAATCCACAAGCAATTGTTAAACTAAAGTTGGTAACACACCAAGGCTACAATTCTTCTCTGAGTTTCCATACAATTCTTCCTCAAGATAGGGACTGAAGGGTTCACAGATATTACAACACCAATATCGTTTATAATTGAATTATTTTCAAAGAACCTCAATTTTACTAATAGGTCTCAAGGAGAATTGTTTGTAGGTATAGAACCATCTTCATCAGGCAAAGATCAATCGTTGAAGTTGTCTCCAAATATATCTCCCATTCATTTTTAAAAGTTGAAGTTCTTCTGTGTAGCTTTCAAGCTACCCTTTGATATCAAATAAACTTTACCAACCCACCTCTTTGGCATAAGTCAAACCCAGTAAAATTTATTGACACAAGTCAGTGAAATTTCAAAAAAACAAACTCAGAGAAATCTGTTTAATATATATATATATATATAGGTTGCTATTGTTGCGTATTCATTCAATGAAATGATCTTCTCTTTTGCTTTGAACCAAATTTCTCTCGGATTGGTGAAGAGAAATTTTCTTGTTTGAACTGAAATTTTTCTGGATTGGTCCAGAGAAATTCTCGAGTTTAAATTGAATTTTCTCTGGATTGGTCCAGAGAAATTCTATGATTTGAACTGAAATTTCTCTGGGTTATTTGGATTGAACTAGTCCTCAATGTTGCCCAAAATGCTGGAAACAATATACAGAGTTTTCGCCCAACTGTTCAACCTCCATACCAACTGCCTCCAAATTACAAAGCCCATGGGTCAATTATAAAGAATGAAGCACCAGCACGAATAATTCCAATTGTCTTTGAATCCTTATCCGTTTGGGCAATCAAGGCAAGAGTAACTGCAAAATGAGAGATCCGCCGTTACAACAATGCTCGGGGAGATGGGAAGGTGTTTTTCTTTGACCTTCTTGCAAATGGTTTTAAAATTTGTTGAAGAATTTGACAAAAAAATATACCCAAACAAGACGGAAAATTTGAAATTAGTGAAATTTTCACTTGAAAATAAAAACATATTCATCAAAATCCCAGAACTCATATATTCAAAATTTGAACTATAATTGACAATTTAAGATATTTTTATCAATTAGACCTCTGATTTGGTCGGATTATTTCAAATTCAAATGATATTAGAATTAGCTTTCATAAGTCAAAAAGTTCAGATTTAACAAAAGATGGAAATTCCAATGAGAAAATAAATAAATAAATAAGATTTGTAACAGTTTTGTTCAGCACTGATTTGCTGAACAAATTAAGGTGATTGTGGCATTTTTAGCAGGAGGTGAAATGCGAGCCACCTGCTTCAATGCCGTTGTTGATCGTTTCCGACGGGTATGGTATGCTAGCCGATGCTCACGTCCTACTTGTATCGCATGTGAGTTATTTTCGTTGGAGTATGGATCTTAGATTACATAAATTCCACAAAGAACATCCAAAGTTCATTGCCAGGCCAAAAAGCAATCTCGATCAATCTGGAGATCGAGGAGGACGTTGCCTATGGGGTGGGATTTGGGGGTAGGGGAAGATCTTGAAGCTTTTGTTCATTTGGTTGTAGGAGAGAGAGGAATCGTGGGCAAAGAGTCAAATTTTTCTGATATATGTTTAGGGACCTTAGATATCAAAAAATAATTTTACGGATCTCTTTCATTACGAAAAGTAGGGAAGGGACCTTAGACTAATTTTCTCTTTTTTTTTTATCTTGTAAAAATAAAAAAATATAAAAAAGTTAATTCCCCAAGGAGAGAAAATGACAGTTATAACCTCTTGCAAGTTACCACTAAAATACAAAAGTGTCTAATTTCAGGCCAAACCATAGATATCCTAAAGTGCTATTCTTATTCCTTTGCCATTTCAACACACTGTTACTTAACTCAACCACACAGACAGGGAGAGAGAGGGGGAGATATATAGAGATTTATCTGAATCGAGAGAAGAACGTGGTTTCGAAGCTACTCGAACTCTGATTCTTGTTTTTTGAATTGGGTTTGGAACAGTTTGAAGAGATTGTGGATTTTTCTTTTTCTTTTTCTGGGTTTGATTTGCAGAGAAATAATGGAGGCTCAATACATACGAAAACACCACAAGCACGTACCCAAAGACAATCAGTGCACTTGCTCTCTCGTCAAACACATCAAAGCCCCCGTTGATCTCGTATGTCTCTCTCTCTCTCTATATATATATATTTATATTTATGTCTGTATGTTCTGTTTGGTTGATTGGGAAATGGAATGAAAGGGAGGAAACTTGGGGATTTTAAATAATTGTGATTTGATTGGTTTTTGCTTAATTTTGTCGGCAATTTGTCTGGTTGTGCTGGGTTTTGTGTTTTTTTTTTTTTTTTTTTTGGGGGGGGGGGGGGGGGGTGCAGATCTGAGAAATTAAGTTCGATTTTTGGATTCTTGTTGTTTCATTTGTGAGGGTGTTTGTTGAATTTGAGTTCTGAGTATTAAGTTTGTTGAATTTAAAGGCATGAGTTTCCTGAGTGTGAGTTTATTTTTCAAAGAATTTTATTTTTATTCTTTGTGAAATTTTGAGTTGGTGTATTTGTTTGTCTGTGTTTGGTTTCCGAGAGAAAATTCTAGTATTACTTTGGCTGGATTATTCATAATTAGCTTCATTTCTGATGCTGTTTGTTGAATTTGAGTTCTGATGAGAGTTGGGTTAGATGAATCTTAAAGGCATGTGTTTTGTGATTTTAAGTTCATTGTTGGAAGAGTTTTATTTTTTATGTTTTGTTGAAATTTTGAGTTGGTGTATTTGTTTGTCTGCGTGTGTTTGGTTTCTGAGAAAATCGCTCGTAAAGTCACGAAGTTAGAACTGAAAACTACTGTTTTTTTTACCTCTTTCCCCAGCTACTATATGGAGGTATAGTAACCGGAAAATGTCTCGTAGCTCAAATTTTGTGGCTCAAAAGTGGCTCAAATGGCCAAAACGACGTCGTTTTGGCAATTTTTATGTTGTTCTGTACTCAAAACGACGTCGTTTTGGCCATTTGAGCCACTTTTGAGCCACAAAATTTGAGCTACGCAGCATTGTCGATAATAACCTCATAACCATTTATGATTGTCAAACCGGTTAAAATTTGACTATTTGAGCTGTTTTCTTATCAATTATTGTTTTCAAGATTTAGCTGTACTTCTTTTGTCTGATGAATTATGTTCTTCTGTTAGGTTTGGCATGTCTTTTGTGATTTGCAGTTTATATTTTGGAAGAATTTTATTTTCACTTTCTGTATTTTGTTGAAATTTTAACTTGGAGTGTTTGTTTGTCTGTCTGTGTGCATTTGGTTTCTGAGAAAATTGCTTGGAAAGTCACAAAGTTAGACATGAAAACTACCGTTATTTTCTTTTCTTGTTACCTGATTTGGAACCACGCGATGGACTGACCCCATGTACTGCTCTTGCCTTCTTGCTTGCTTGGTTGCTAATCCCCTTCCTTCCTTTGCTCTTAGTTTTTCCTCCCCCCTTAGTTAGTAATCCAATTATTTCCCGAAGAAAGACTTTCCTTAACACATATTATACCTGAAAGTTTACAATGGCTCCATTCTCCATATTTTACCTTAAATGACAAGCCAACTCCCTCAGTTAGCTTTCAGGAAGTTAAGGAGAGTTAAGATTGTCAAATGTTTAAAATTTGACTATTATGAACTGTTTTCTCACCTCATGACCATTTGTCACATGTCAAATGTTTAAAATTCGACTATTTTGAGCTGTTTTCTCATCAATTTTTGTTTTCAATGTTGAGCTGCACTTCTTTTGTCTGATGAATTATGTTTTTATTTTTATTTTTTAATTTTTTAATTAGGTTTGGCCATTGGTGAGGAGCTTCGATCAGCCACAGAGGTATAAGCCCTTTGTCAGCAGATGTATCGTGCAAGGTGACCTTAAGATTGGTAGTCTCAGAGAGGTGAATGTGAAGTCAGGGCTTCCCGCCACAATGAGCACCGAAAGGTTGGAATTGCTTGATGATGAGGAGCACATCCTCGGCGTCAGGTTCGTTGGTGGTGATCACAGGCTGAAGGTATGGATTTTTGTATTATTTTCTTTTATCCTGTTCACTTTATTGTCTAGCGTTAAGACAACCCATAATTTTGTTGTTGTTCATGGCAATAACTCATATTTCTGTTTGTATAAATGAGTTTTATGCCATTTTGCTTGCAAATGCATGTGTGGGTAGACGCCATGTTTGGATGATGTTATTTGTGAGGAGGATTTGGTCTTTTCTCTTCGTAGCCTTTGAATACTGAGGGTGGAAGATGATGAGGAGTTGTTCGATCATATCATTCATGTGACAACTTATTGCTTATCCCTTCTACTTGGGATATCTTTTCACTGGATCCTTGCCATTTAATGATTTGTACAACAATTCTAGCATATTTGGTTTAAGAAATAAGGATAGACTTGAAAACATTCTCTTAATAATAGATGGTGTACCTTTGCATTTATGGGTAATTGTTCTGTTCTTG
This sequence comes from Camellia lanceoleosa, assembly GCA_025200525.1. Taxonomy (NCBI): domain Eukaryota; kingdom Viridiplantae; phylum Streptophyta; class Magnoliopsida; order Ericales; family Theaceae; genus Camellia; species Camellia lanceoleosa. The sequence goes on from CM045763.1 coordinate 91,107,824, forward strand.
TGTTGCATGCCATGCATATAAGAGAAATAGTGAAAGGCAGCTACTTCTGCCAACTGGAGTTTATTGCTCTTCTGCTTTTTGTTTCGAGGACTATTTCGATAGAAATCTCCAACTTTACTGTTTTGAGCAAGCAGCGACGAACCAAAATTCTATCTTTGGAAGGGCCAAAAGCATGACTAAAATTTTCACCAGCCAATTGATATAAACTATTATATTTTTCTTAGCTTAAAAATGATAAATATACTAAGAAACCAATATCTATTCAACATTACCAAAATATGAACAAAAAGATCCCAAAATATTTTATGTTTCATCTCAACTTGTTACAAAAACATTGAATAATTTTTTGATAATTTCAGATTTAGTCCATTATAATTAGTTGGGCTTCCTGGATATATAAGAAAGCCATTAGTTAGGTACTATATATACTGTATAGTTATGAAATTTTAGTAAGGACATTCAAACCGTGATTTCTTTAATTTGTTACTTAATCGTGCAGAACTACTGTTCAATCATTACCGTCCATCCAGAGATGACTGATGGTAGACCGGGGACGCTAGTGATCGAGTCATTTGTGGTGGATGTGCCTGATGGAAACACTAAAGATGAGACCTGCTATTTTGTTAAGGCCCTAATCAACTGCAACCTCAAATCTTTGGCCGACGCAGAGAGAGAAGGGCAATGCAGGATCGGGCTGGACCTGTCAGTCGGGTCTGAGTTGGTCGGTTAGCACTATTTGAAAGAATTCTAATGGCTCTCATGCAAGACTTTCATTTACCCACAAGCTTTGTAGGCACCGGTCGGAACTTGGAGCTTATTTTTGACTTCCTCAGAAGTTTTTGTACAGAGTCCTCTGCTCGTAGCTTTGTCATTTATCATTCTCTCTCTGATTTACTCATCCTCGTTTGTTTCTCTAAACTGATGCTAGGCTTTACCTTATATGTATCTTACTGTCCCGACAATTCTATGTATGAAAGAACTCGGTTCTCTTCCACTGTTACGTTCCTGGGTTTTGAGCATGGTGGGTATGTAAGTTATGGTGGTGTTAAATTTGTAAGTTTCTATAAAAAGTGTGGTCTCTATAGACTGCGTTTTCTAGTTGTTGGTGGAGTGAATTTGTGGGTATGTGTTTCGTAGTTTTGTATATATTGTGGGTATGTGTTCCAAGCTTTCTTTGTGCAGCATTAGGAGTCAATTCTGAAACTCTAGTCTGAGATATCATGGATAGGGATTATGATGGTAAACGAGATGAGTCGGGTTGTTCAAGTTTAGTTTAAAAATGTAAGAAGTTTCAAAATGTGTTCGTTTACCTTTCTAGTTGATCTCAAATAAGTTTTAATTCAAACCTAGTATGAGTAGTATAATTTTAACTGAGTTGAGTTGAGTAGTAATTTGTTAACGAGTTTAAAATGTATTAAGGCAGTGAAGGTGCAGCACAAGGACGGAGAACTCTGTAATTAATAATTTTGTTTATTATTATTATAATTATTTTACAAATAACAAAAGAAATTTCATTAATAAGAAAAAAAAAAAAAAAAAAAGAGGAAAGAGCACGACAAACTAGTAGACAATTTTGGGAAGGAAGTTTTTTGATTTTTTTTTTTTTTGTGGCTAAAATAGCACTAAAAGATAAAATAAGTTAAAATAGTCAATAAGATAAAATGTCATATCAAACTCATAATCATTTCACTTTTTCTCTCTTAACATCACATTCAACTATAAAAAAATCTAACTTTCTTTTCAAACACAAAATATTTAGCTTCCTAAAATAATCAAAAACTAAAATAACTTATTAAAATAGCAACTTCCCGAACATTTACATAAGATGGAAAAAAAAACAAAACAAAACTCAAGATCAACGCAATGCTTTGGCAAGGAGATAAAAAGCCAGCTTTTGGCTTTTTATCTATTTTTGGATCACATCACCTTTTACATTTTTTACCCATTAAAAAATAAAATAAATTAAAAAATTAACTTTTTACCGACTTCTTAAAACACCACTTGTGTACTCTTGTTTGAGACATCCGGCTCAGATATTGGGAAGGAAGCCGGAGGAAGCCCTTGAGGAGACAGAGCAAAGGTTGCTCCGAAAAAACATGTTTGCTTTTATTTTCTAGAACACAATCTTGTTGGGTGAATTATTTACAAAAATAATTTTCTAGAAATAAACCTCTTTTTAGGAAACACACAAACAAAATAAAATAAAAAATTCAAAACAGTTTACACACAATAATAAAAGCAATGTGAAAATGATGGGTGTTTTGAAAATTTTCAGTCTTTTATTTATGAAAACACAAAACACGAAAATGAAATAAACAAAATAGAACCAAACAGTTGTTAGGACAATAAAAGGACGGTAAAAGGATTAATATATCCAAATTTGACTCACATTTAACTCGTTAAAAATTTATTTAAGATTTGTTCATTAAGTAAATAAGTCAAGTATGAACATATTTTGAAACTTGTTCAGTTTTCAAAACAAATTTGAATAATCTACTAGTTAACTCAATAATCAATAAGCTAGAAAAAAAGGAAAAAGAAAAAAAGCTAGGGTCCCAGAATTTGGGATCCCGAATTTTTCCAGAAATGGATATATGTGGTGGAGATTGAATTGATGAAGTGTGGGATTTACATATGAAATAAATCTGAGCCATTAATGTAAAATTCTGGACAATTTCTAAGTTTTTATATCTTGGTTTGTATCATTACTGAAAAAAAAAAATACTACTCTAAATTGGCTCAATTAAAATTCATTTTAAATCTGCTAAAAAGATAAACAAGTTAATCTTAAACAATTTTATAGTTTGTTAAGTTTTAAAATTAACTTAATAATTTATTATTTGACTTAACTCAACTCATTAATAATACTATGCAAGGCAAAGCATGTACCATCTCTTTCAATGCTCCTAGTCGTCCATCCATCCTTCATGTAGCGTGGACCTTACGTGTGAACCACATGATATAGCTGGTGTAGAAGCCCTGGAGGGAGTTTATCCATGAACTCCAAACATTTCTTTCGAGCTTCATCATTGAGGATCAACTAGGACCCCTTATTTATAGGTCACAAAAATGGCATGAGCAACATGAGTGAGAGAGAGAGAGAGAGAGATAAAAGTTTGGTGAGTGATGCACATGTGAGGAGAAATATTAAATATTCTCATAATATTATGTGACATGAAAAATTATATATATTTCTTTTAAGCGTAATTATAAGTAGTGCTTTAACTTAAATTTTATTGACTAAAATAGTGAGACTCATCACTTTTGTATCTCTTTTTGGAGAAAATAAAAAATGTCTTTAACATAAGTTGCAGAGAGCAATGCTTCAAAACTATCAAATAACTTTTCTACTTGATATTATCTATATAATACTTTTGATAAATAAAAAACCGCAACACATTAAGTGAGTGACAACATATTCAATGAGTAAACTTTTTTACTAATCAATTGACTTGAAGCATTATGTTAATAATGCACAAGATATTTTGAAACTACTCACATTTGAGGCGTATATGTTTGAAGAATAGCTCTTGAAATATTATGTAGTATTAATGTATTACTCTTAATTAATGATGTAATGACGAATTTTACAAATAAAATAATAATGACTTACATTTGTTAAAGTAGATAAACTACGTAACCCTCATTTGGCAAGTGAGTTGATTGTTGTCAGGGTCGCCTTAATCTAATCTAAGCATACAAGAAAAGATGGGCAGACATTGCTATAGTCAACCACCATTGTGAACAAGGAATTAAGCAGCCTAGGCTTCTTAACCATAATCATTACCATATGTAAACAAGGAACATAATTTCATTCCCTTTTCATCAAAATAGCCAAAAACATTTATATTATTTAGGATAAATTACAAACACATTTTCTGAGATTTATTTAAATGAAAAATTATTTCTGTAATTTTAAAAATTACATTATGTCCCTTAAGATTTTTAATTTTATAACAAATACATTTTATTAATAAATCATCAAGTTAATTAATAGTTTTTAATAATGTTAAAACTTTATTTCAATTAATAATTCAAATAATTTTATTATTGTAGAAATTTCACATGTTCAATTAATTTTGTTAATAAAAAATTCTAATAGGGAGGTAATTGTAATTTTCAAAACTATAGAGAGTAATTCGTATTTTAAGCAAACCTTAGGAAATGTATTCGTAATTTACCCTATTATAAGAAATCAAACAAATGATTATTATTTCAAAATGGACTAATATTAGTAGCGTCGACAAAGGTCTTTACTATTGTTTTCTTAGCGATTGATTTGGTAAGACATTTTAAATTCAGTGTGAACTTGAGCATAAATTCAAAAATTTAAATTAAATTCGGTCTAAGTTTGATTAAAGATAGGCAAATCAAAAATCAAATTATATATACATAGATACAAGTAATACAATACAAAATCATATCTTTCTTTTCATACTTAAAAATGACTATACCACTACAGAGATGCATTGTTTCCTTGATCCTCATTTCTCTTATCTGTGTCTTTCCTTCATTGTGTACTTATTATTTTTTATTTTGATGTTATTAAAGATTAATAGGGTTTAATTTTTACAAATTAATCAGACTAGTTGCAAAAACAAACAACAAATAAATAATTAAGTGCTTGTTTGACATCTTCTATAAAAGACAAAAAATCAAAAAGTTATTAAAAAAATTTAAAAGTTGTCACTATTCATAAAAAACATATAAAAAAAAAATTTACACAGGCCAAGTACAATCCAACGTGTATTGAAGTGATGGTACAAATTTACATAGGCGGGTGCAAAAAAAATTTACACAGATGGTGCTGTTCGGCCTGTGGGGGCCTATTACGGGTTCCGTTTTAATAATCTGAATCGTTAAATGTGTAGAACTTATCGAGTACTATATTCTTATAAAAAATCACATTGATCAAATATCGATAGCTATATGATCAAATCAGTTTTGTATAAAACAAATGGACGGTGAATAAATTAACGGTTGAAAAAAACTGATATGATGAGATAGCTATCGATATCCGATCAACTTAATTTTTTGCAAGTATATAGTGCCTGTTTGGCAGAGCTTAATTACAGCTTATTTCAGTTTTCAGCTTAATTTAAGTTATTTTGATGTGTTTGGTTTAGTTTATAGCTTATAACGTATAGCTTTTTGGAAGTCAGAAATCAGCTTATTCTTTGAGTGGGGCAGGAGATGCTTTAAGAATAAGCTGGAAATCAGCTTAAGCTGAAAGTTATAAGCTATAAGCTGTTTAGGTATAAGTTGTAAGCACTTTCCCACAGCTCTACCAAACAAGGCCATAGTACTCAAAGAGTTCTAGATATTGAACGGTTCAGATTATTAAAACGGGACCCGTGGTGGGCCCCTACGGGCCGAATAACACCGTTCAGTCCACTACACAACTTCAAAGCAACGAGTATTATATGGCTTCCTAAACAATCACACATAGGGGACATTAAGGGTAATCCGGTAATTTTTCTATTTTATATAGTATTTTATTATACATTTTTTTCGAAAAAAGTTAAAAAATTATTCCAAATAATCATATTTTTTTCTTTTATCTTTTTATCTAAATAGTCAAAAAGTACACTTATATAATTTATTAGACAATTGAGACCTCGTGTTACAAGTTAAGCTTAGCACATGCTTAAACAACTGTACAATTTAAAATAAGTCACCTTTTTAAACTTCTTATCAAAAACACCTGAGTTACACCCACACCGCATCCACCACATAATCACCATCCGAGCCCTCCCCCCATAATTTGTCAAAATTGTAAGGCCCATGTAAGCATTACCAGACAACAAGGTGCAAACCATGTGTTTGAAGTACTGCAATAAAGTTCAAGTGTTAGTACCTTTTTTAACCAAAAAAAAAAAAAAAGGGGCAAAAAAACAAGTCTTTAGTACCTTAATTGAGCAGTCATACTCCTAGTAATAATAGCCATCGAATTTGATTATTATTATTCTTTTTAGGGTCATGAACTTGGCTTTTATTAATGTATGTGTGTTCTATACTATTTTAATGATTGGGAGGCCTTGATTGATTTGGAAGAAGTTGTTTTGAAGTTGTTCTATGGCCTTTGCATTCATTTCTTTATTATGTGAATGATACAGTTTGTCTGTCCATTATGAAGTGAATGTTATATTATATTATATTATTTTGTTATTTAATTAGTTAATTGGAACTTAGGCCCATTCTTCTTTGGAAATAATTTTAAAATTATTTAGATGATAAAAATAAGTAGATGCTTGAGCAACGGACTTGATGGAGTGCATGTTAAATCTTTTATATTTGATTTGTCGCATTGTTGATCATGTCGCTTGAGTTTAGACAACTCCTATCTCACTTTCTGTAGATAAATAGATAGAGACGCTATGCTTGTTATCTTCTCATCCTCTTTCTTCTTGTTGTTATTGTTTAATTAGTGAAACCTAACCCTGCACTCCGTTAGAAATAAGTTTAAAGCTGTTCAAATTTGAAAAATAAGGGGACTCCCATTTTGAAGGAGATTATGGCTCAATAAAATGTTTATGGTTGTTCGATGTTTGGTCTCCTGCGTTGTCAGCTCCTATTGTTGGACTCCCAATGAATAGGGAATTTCATGATCACATTCAGAGAAAGTTATTACGCATTGGTCGCCTACTTCTACCATTTTTACCTAACAAAACAAAAGAAAAAAAAAAGGCAAGAGAAACCTGTATCCAAATTGAGATGCATATTCTAGCATAAGATTGGCAAGAATTTGGTTGGATACTTGATTGCACCATGTGAACAAGAAAAAAGGAAAGATAAATAACTGAAGAAATATTTGCAAAAAATATAAAAAAAATTAACAGGTTCCCTCTTTCAACATGTGTTTTGTCCACTACAGTTAGATCCTGAATAGTTCAAGATGGATCATGTTTACTTTTGCAAATTTAGGAACTGTACCTTCTTTTCTTTTTTCTTTTTTTTTTGGGGTATGTTGATTAATCTATATGGCTCAAACTATGTTATACCTAGTTTTTGAAAGAAAAATTCACATATATGAGAGTTGTTGTATATGGAAAGAATATTATGTTAAAATTCATCATTTCTTTTATGCTGTGTTTGGTTGGAGAATTTGAGGAGGGATTTGGAAAGGGAAAATGGAAAAGATAGGTGAAATGTGAATAAAACATACCTATATTTCACCTAGTTTCACACACCTTTTCTCTTTCCTTTTCCAAATCCCTCACCAAATCTATCAACCAAACACAACGTACGTTTCTTATGTGGCATGATAAATCATATCATTTTGTAGGGACAATTATAAAAAAATATATATATGGAAAAAAACTCAAGGTTTGAGTTCTGTAAGAAAATAAACAATAAATTTTTAATTTTATCAATTTAAATTCTAAACTTGTGATTTGTTTTCAATCTATACCATTTGTCTATTTCTATTAAGTAAAATAGTTGAAAAAAATAAATATTTTAATCATTAAACTCAATGAAAATGGTGTTTTTAACATTTTATGGGGCTGTTTGTTACAATTTTTGGGAGTTGATTATAACTTATTATAATTTGCGAGTTTGTACCAAACTGTTTGGTGTAACTTTTACTTATAACTTATTATGAAAAAATTGTTTAAATAAGCCGGAAAAATTTGATTATTTGAAAGTTGGAGAAACAGTGTTTTTAACTTTTGATTTCTGATCATCAACTTTTAGCTTAAAAAAAACTCTACCAAACAGGGAGTTAAATGATTAAAATATTTTTTTTCCCGTTAATTTATTTTACTTAACGAAAATAAGCAAACAATTTAGATTGAAAATAAATAAAAAATTAGAATTTAAATTGATAAATTTAAAAACTCATGATTTATTTTTATTATAAGGCTAAAACCTTATAATATATACATATATATATATTGTAACTATTCATATTTTTCAAATATATGTTGGCTTCTACATAACTACACAACTACATAACTTTATTGTATAAGTAGAACGCAAAGAGTTTATGTGAAAAATTACATAACTACACAACTACATAATTTTATTGTATAAGTAGAACGCAAAAAGTTTATGTGAAAAATTTCCAGCCATAAATACTATTTCTTCTAATAAATTTATTTATTTTCTATATTTTTTGTTTTCCATGGGTCTTCCCAAGTTTTTCCATATTTTTTTTGGCTATTAAAAAAAAAAAAATTAGCATTTTGATTTTGACTTATTTAGGTGACAATATATATGTTCTAGCAAAACACTTGTTTGGTTTGTATTTGAGAAACATGTTTTGAGATAAAAAGTACGAAAATTTGTTTGGTTTGGTTTTTTTTCAAAAGATGTTTTGAAAAATTATTTTGAGAGAGAGTCTTGGAAAAAGTAATTGATTTGATGTGTATGAGAGAGAGATTTATTTGAAAAATTTGTAAACCAAACAAGTTTTGAAAAAATTTTTGGGAAAAATTTGTTTGGTTTGATTACTTTTGAAAACTTATTTGTAGAGAATTTTTCTCAAAATTTTTGAGAAACACAAACCAAACAAGGCTGTGTTTTGCAAATGTTTAAAAAAATCACTTTTTTTTTTTTTGTATTTATCAGTGAATTTTAAATTTTTTAAATTTATTTATCAAGTACTTCTTATCTAGACAGATCAAAATTTTAAATTTTTAAATTTTTTTTATTAAAGCTAAAAAAAATTCATTTCAAATTTCTCAAAAAACAAAAAGTAAATTTTATTTTGGTACTTGTCAAATGCATTAAGTATTTTAGATTCAACTGTATTTTTTAAAAAAAAAAAAATTGGCCAAACTGGTCCTAATTTCCTAAATCATAGAACGGCGTCGCACCGAGAGTAGAACGCTGAATCGAGCGGGAAACTATTAATTGAATTCACTTTTTACTTATTTCTGAATTTTCAGATTCACAGAAAATTCCGAGAAAAGAAAAGGAGAGAAAGAGAAAGAAAAATTTCTCAAATCTCCGAGTAGACCTTTGAATCTGAAAATCAATTTCAGAATCAGAAGAGAAAAAGACAAATTTTAATCAGTAGGCAATAGTTATATTGGCCTCCTCGGACCTCAAATCTATGGCGAGGACCAAACATGCCGCCCAACGCAAACTATTTCGTCGTCGAATCTCCGGTACACATCTCTCTCTCTCTTTCTCTCTCTCTCTCTCTCTCTCTCTCTCTCTATATATATATATATATCTAATTTCTCTCTCTACAACTCTGTTCTGTTCAAATTTCCTCGCCTTTTCCCTCATTCCTCAAACCCTAACTCTCATCTCTCTGTCTCTACAATCATGTTTGCAGGAGTAACCTCACCAGCATCCGCTGGAACGAGTTCGGTACTCTCTCTCTATGTATGTGTGTGTGTGTGCGTGTGCTTTGTCCAATTTTACTTTTCTGCAGCTTAATTGGTGTATGTATAGGTGAACATCTTCCAAACGTCTAATTTGATATTTTGCGGATTTTTTTTTTTTTTAAACTTTTTAATTTTAGCAGACACCTAGGAGAAGAAGTGTGAGGACTGCTCCTTCGAGTGAGTTTATCTATTTGCTTTTTTTTTCTTTTTTTTTTTGAGTTGGTGGTGATGAGGATGATTTTTATTTATGTATTTGTTATGTCATTGGTAAATTTGATTTGGGAATTGAGTTGAGAATTTTGATGTTTAGATTCAAGAGAGGAGCCGAGGCAGAGAAAGCGGCCTCGTAGAAGGCCAGGTACAGTGGCTCTTCAGGAGATTCGGCGTTTTCAAAAGACCTGGAAGCTTCTCATTCCAGCCGCTCCTTTCATTAGAACTGTGAGCCCTCTTGTGTAGCAATTTGATTTCTTCTTGATAACAGTCAAATATACTTTTGTTTATGTAAGCTTTGTATTCACATTTAAGTTGAAACCATGATTTGTTTTGCTTGATTCCATTGATGATAAGAGTTGTTGCAAATGATTGTAACTTAAGGCATATTGTAATTGCTCAACTCCGTGAGGCCTTACTTGAACTGCTAAACTTTATGGGACCTTATATACACGCATATTTATTTGTTAATGTACATACATAATAATGACTGATATTTGTTTGCGTTTAGTTTATTATCTAGTGGATGGTGATTTTTAATTTCGGATGAACTACATGCTATTTATCTTAGATAGAATGAGAGTGGTCATAAGACCTATCTATGAACTTAAATTCATGTTAAGTTTTGAGGCATCTAATCTAAAAAGCCTTTGATTTCTTCTATGTTCATTGCTTCTTATGATTCCACAACTTGATGTTATTGTCTTCTTATTGCTTCTTTTGTTTTGTTTTCCTAATTGCATACAACAAAAGTCCCTCAAATAGAGACTCAAAATTCTTTTAGCAAAGTGACATGTTCTTTGTGTTCAGTTCAACAACTGCCTCAACTTTCATTCCCCCAATTAGAGTACAGAGACTACTATTATCAAAAAATGCTAATGCCCTCATAATCCCAATTTGGAGAACTACCATTACGCATTGTTTAGTTATCTACAGTTTGCAAGAAAGCCACTCAATAGTAGATTTCTGTACCAAATTCCAACTATTTTACTATAAAAGCCATCACATTGTATGCCATAAATAGCAATAATAATTACACAGAGCATATAGGTAATTGCATTATCTATTGGTTTGTGTATTAAATTTAAATGATCTATATTCTCGGCAATATTAGGATAGGTTTGGGAACTGCATCCTTACCCATACAATTTTAGTAAACATTATAACTTTTTATTGTCCAAATTAATTTAAGGAACTTGATGGGTACATTCTCCAGTTTAGTGTGTTAGGCTCAACACTGGATTACCACTTGAGGTTGGTGGTCAAGAGGTCATGAGTTTGAGTGTCACCAGCGGACATTGGTGCATGAAACTCATGTCCATTAGTCGTGGGCCACTGGCTTCTTGTGACTATACCCTAAATGGCCGGTCAGACTATGGATCAACCCATCTTGAGGAAGCACCTACGGATGTCTTGCATTTGTGGGCACATCTTGGCTCCTTCTATTCGGCTCCTCAATGGGTAGGGGATAAGAAGCACGGACATAGATATGGACACGCGACACGATTAATCGATTACGCACACGCCAACATGTCAATTTTCAAAAAGTGCATGACACTACATGTGGGAGTCACGCACAAAATATATAATTTTATATATTTATTATATGTTATATATATAAATATATTATTTGAAGATAATAGAAAAATATAATATATATACTTATTTTATAAATTTACATTTTTTTTTTCTTTTATTATTGTATTCTAAGTTATTTAGTTCAAAATTAGAAATAGTTTCATGTGTATCTAATCGATGGACACGTGTATTTAAGTAATGGACATGAGTGTTCAAATAGTGTCCAGATCTAAAAAGATTTTTAAAAACTAGGACATGTTTTGACGAGTGTCGGATATGTGTCGGGAAGTGTCCAATAAGTGTCGGTGTCTGACATGAACATGACATGGATAAGCTACCTTTTTAGAAGTGTCCGTGCTTCTTAGCATAGGGGTTTCTATGGTTGTACCACAAATTGGTCACCCTTCTTACCCTTTTCATTGAGCAAACATCCAACAATAAACACATTAGAACTCTTGAATGGAAATGCAAAAGAGACAAGGTTTAAAAAGAACTGCTAAGAACGCCATTTGAACGGTTTTGGTGGTTATCACCCGTTACGCCGCTTTGGTAATGTGATTGAGATTCATGTGTTTACCAGAAGCAATGCCAGTAGCGAGCCGTAAATGCGTGAATAAACAGTAAATAGCCTATTACGCATCACGTTAACGGTTCCAAACTGTTTCTTTCGAAAAAACACAAAAAAAAAAAGCTGAAAATGGAAGAAGAGGAATAGAGAGAAGTGGGAAGATAAAGAGAGAAAATGGAGGAGCAAGAGATAGAGAGAGAAAAGAGGGAAGATGAAGAACATGTTATTGACTTGTTGAAGTTGTAAGACCTATGCTATTCTATTCAGCTGCTATCACTCAATCATTTTGATAGTTAATCTTTTGTATCAGAGCCCGGTGATGTTGTGTCCTGTTTCTAACTGCTTTTGTTTCTTCTAGTTAATCTTTTCCATTGTTTATTTGATTAATCTAGTTTTAGTACATCTTAACCCCCCACAAGCTCGATCCGTGTTGTCCACTTTGTTACATTTATTCCACCTGCGTTTAAGTCACCCATTTCTTCCCAATCCTGAGTAAGTCCTTAGTTTTAGGCAATGTCGGACTTAAGGGTCAAAAGATAGGGTATGTATGTATACACAGGTCTGTGAAGTTACAAGGTATGTGATAAACTGGATAAGAATAGGGTATGTATTAAGGTATCTGTAAAACTGATTAATTAAAAAGAACAATGAATCGATTATTTAGAAGTAACTCTTGATCGCTTCTAGGTCAACCACTTTGCCCTCAATACCTAATCAAGGATTAGTAATTAATGAAGAAGATGTTGAAATACAAAATGATAAAATTGATGTAGATGGAATATACCAAAATTGCCAATTAAAGAAATTTATAAAACTTCTTTTATACAAAATACTTTCAAAATCTCTTTGCATGTTAAGACAATTGAACAAGTATATGCTTTAGAAAAACCTAGGAAACTCATCAATTATTTGATGTTAATCTCATAAAAGATATTTAAAAGTGATTACAATTTTATTCATATAGGTTTAATTCAAGTTGGTGTCAAACCATTAATTCAACAAGGTAAAAATACTTCTGTTTTATTATGTTTAAGAGATGCTCGTTTTCTTAATTACAATGATAGTTTAATGAGTATGATGGAAACTGGTCTTCATAAAGGTTCAGTACATTTTAATTGTTTTCCTGATTTTACTCTTAGTTTACGAGATCCAAATATTTTACATGCATTAACATTAAATATACAATTACATGGTTCATTTACTAATATGATGAATAAAACCCATAATATTGTTTTAATTTATCGTGTTCATTATAAGTGCATGAAAACTAATTTAAATGTTCACGCATTGCACAAGTCCCCTAAAGATAAAACTTTACTAATCCAAAGTAGTAGTACTGATACCCATATAAATGTTTCCCAAATGATTGAATGGAAAAATGTAGATTTACCAGATCAATGGATCACTGTCAATGAACATTACAAACATAATCAACAACAATCATCTATCCAAGATATTCAGGATATTCAACAAATTCATGATGGTACAGTTCATATTAAATTTAATCGTAGTCAATCATCCAGACATAGCACCTCTAGTGTATCTTCTGAAATTGAAACTGAAGATGAAATATTTAATACTCCACTGTTTCGGAAAAATAGTCAAATTCATTTAGGACAAACCTCTAAATTAAAAGGTATTGATAATACTGCTACTTATCAAATTAGTAAACTTTTTACTCAACACTCACACATTTACCTGAAGAAGAAACTGCTTCAAATAATTCTCCAACTCAAACTGATTTTGAAGAATTTATACCTCCAGTCAATCCTCAACTTATGACCATTAAAAAGGATTTTAAACCTAATCTTGATAAATTATTCATTGAATTTAAGTCATTTAAAAATAAAAAACTCTGACATGCTTATTATGATACCTATGATAAACAACATCAATCCAGAATCACTAGACATTGGTATAATTTTATGATTGAATATAGTTTTGAGTTACTTCTCTTGGAATATGTTGAAAAATATTACAAAAAGCTAAATACAATCACCAAATACAAATGGAAAACTTCTGAATTTACAACTGTTAGTTCTAGTCACCCTCCTCTTGAAAAAATAATTATCAAACAACAAGGTTCTGACATTCCTGCTTCTCCCTTCAAATTACCTGGCGATGATGCTGAAATCAAAAAAGTCATTGAACAAATTAAAAAAACGTCATTAATTGTTAATTTTCAACTACAGTTTAAGATTTTTGTCACAAAAAATCACTAATTATAAGTTTTAGCGACAATTTAAAAAAATCGTCACAAAAAAATTCATTAGTTTTTAACTTTCAGCGACAGTTTAAAAAATTTGTCACAGAAAAACGTTACTAATTATAAGTTTTAATGACAATTTTTAAAAATCATGACAAAAAAAGTCACTAACTGTCAATTTTTAGTGACATGCAAAAAAATTGTCACAAAAAATTATTTTTAATGACGATTTTAGTAAGACTTATTTTCAATAGAATTTGATGGGAATTAAGGCTAACTATTAAGACTTATAGATAATTTATCTTAATTCTAATTATTTTGTTATAGACAGAGACAAAGAGGGGGGATAAGGAAGATCTAAATAAAATATTTTTATTTCAAGTATAATGTTTAACCGACGTCTAAAGATTTATTTAATTTTTGCTTCACCATTAACTTTGCTCAAATTACTTTCTATTTATATAGACAACAATGGGGTGCATTAATTTTTGCAAGATGTCCAAAGCAAATCAATGATTGACCTTTACTTAAGCACAAATGTTAGATAAATCGAATTGAAACATAAAAGTGTGTTTTGCAAGCTCATATTCGTTTTGGGTATAGAATTTGTCACAGTTAAAATAAATTTTAACTACACTGTATAATTTTTGTATCTTTGTGTAATATAATTCTATTTACCTAACATTTTTGTTATTGGTACAATTTATCACTTTTAACATGGCAGAAGCACTTAGGCAACACAATGTGACAGGAACAATGAAAATGGCACCAAGGGTTGAAAACTTTGAATCTGATCCTTCATAAATAAATATATTTAAATATTTATAATATTATATAAAGTATACAATTCAGAAAAATTTTAAATTTTGCAACTTTTTTTTGATTTTTCAAAATCGCCCATATTGCCAACTGTTTACGAAAATAACAATTATCAAATTTAACTTATCTTTTTCATTCATCAAACCATAAAATAAATACATACATAAATGTAAAAATATAAACGTATCATGTTTGTACCTACCATTAATAGATATGTATATTGTATCATCATATGTGGTGGGTATTAAACTTTGCAAAGGCTTCATGAAGGTTATCCAATAGTACTACTTCTTACTTGGATCATTAGGATATGTATAGCCATTTCTTGGTACAAAAATGAATTTCTTATTCACACCTTCCAAACGCAAGGTTAGGGTTATAATTCTATCTTAAGTTTTTTTTCTTAGATAAAAAGAAATGGAAAGTGCTTCTTTCTTGAACTTATCTTTTTATATTATATGAAGTGTACAATTAAGTTGGTCTGAATAGTTCTAAAAACGTTGTCGTGTTTGCTTAATTTTCAATAAACGCTTATCACAATTGATGAGTTTGAAAACTGCTTATGTGAGAAAATTGTTCATGTCAAAAAATTAAACTGATTTCACAAACAGTTTCTTTTCATCTTCTTCATTCATAAATTATTTTCAAATTTTTGCACTGCAAAGATTCTGTCTCAAAATTATTTCTCTATTAAATGATTTATCATTTTAATTGTGTGGTAAATAGAGGATTAGAAACTGAAAAATAAAAATGAGATAGAAAAATAAAAGAACATTTGCACTATTAAAATAAGATTGCAAAATTATATCATTTTGATATATTATGACAAGTCAAAATATGAGTTTAACCACACACAATTAATAAAATGATAAAACTACCCGAAAAATAAAAATGAGATAGAAAAATAAAAGAACATTTGCACTATTAAAATAAGATTGCAAAATTATATCATTTTGATATATTATGACAAGTCAAAATATGAGTTTAACCACACACAATTAATAAAATGACAAAACTATCCCAAGGTGATAAAAGGGGGTATTATTGCAATAATGACAGTTCAATGCAAGACCCAATAGCCCTAAAAACTGAAAACTGCCAAGAAGATGGTCCCCAGAAAATGAAGTTGGGGTCAAAGAACTTTTAAGGGACTTTTGGTATTACCTCTGGTCCTCGGATTGGACAGTACTGTTCAGCCCATGAGAGCTCATCATGGGTCTTGTTTTAATAATCTGAATCGTTCAGTGTATAGAACTTGTCGAGTACTATATACCTGTAAAAAATCACGTTGATCGGATATCGATAGCTATCTCACTGGATCAGGTTTTTGTCAACCATTAATTTGTTCACCGTTTCTTTTTTTTTAATACAAAACTGATTTGATCACATAGCTATCGATATCCGATCAACTTGATTTTTTATAAACATATAGTACTCGACGAGTTGTACATATTAAACGGTTCAGTTTATCAAAACGAGACCCGTGTTGAGCCTCCACGGATCAAACAATACCGTCCAATCTAATTTCGGACCGGAGACAATCTGCATCCTTTACTAAAACAGGACAAAACACATAGTAGGACACAACAAGGGTACCAACAAAAACCAGGCAAAAGTCCTTTGGCCTGTACACCCTTAAGCCTTAATAGTATCTCAATTGGTGGTTTGTTCTTTTTATTTTTATGGACAAATTATAATGGTAGGTTTTGAATTTTGTCTCGTGTCATTTTAGCTTTTATGATTTTAATTAGATTAATTTTGATTCTTAATTTTAAATTTTATATTAATTTAGTCCAATTGATAATGTCGATTATGATTTTTGAAGGAAAATGATCATTGAGTTGGTTAGAATTAACTTACTGAGTTGAATATCAATTTTTCTTATAAAAATATGACACATACTGCTCATGTGTACATTTTTTCATTAAAAAATACTAACAATTTAATTAATTAGATCAAATTGAGACAAAATCATATATTTAAAATTAAAATTAAATTAATTGAAATTACAGGAATCAAAATGATAAAATGACCGAAATATAAGAATCACATATATAATTTTTCCATTTTTAATTATTTTTAAGGCGGCATGTCGTTTGCGTCAGTTTATAAGTTAACTTATTCTTAAATCTCCAGCGTCAATTTATAAGTTAACTTTCTTAGATCTTTGTTTATAAAAAAAAATTTGGTTGAAAATTTTTACTAAAGACAAGAATAAACAAAATTTTATCAAAAAAGCTATTTTGTATTCTTTCTTTTTCTACTTTAAATGGACTTTAAAAAAATAAAAATAAAAAATAAATCAACTTATAAGTTTGAGATTTTTATTTCGGACAAATTTTGGCTCACCAATGCGTTAAAATTATAAGTAATTCATAGATAAAAAAACAACAACTTATAAATGCAAATCAAACTAAATAAAAAAAATTAGAGTAAATGTAATTACAAACAATGGCAAAAGTTGAGAAGATTTCCCAGTAAATTATTTTTGTTTAAATTTGGTCACAACTAACATTTTGGATTAATTCCTCTTTATTTTCAATGAAACAAAATAATAAGAAGAAGAAGAAGAAGAAGAAGAAGAAGAAAATTGGTTATAAATCTAATTTAAGGAAGGTATAAGACATTAGGTCCAATGGATATTTTTTTTTTTTAGTGAGAGATCCACCATTTGTGAAATAGTTTGGTAAGAAATCATTTTACTTGTTTGAAGGACATTTTGTTTTCAATTTTACCTCTTAATTTATTTGTTGACTTTTTTTTATCTGTTGACTTTCGTTGACTATCTATTCAAAAACTTTTCCTATCTGTTTAAAAAAAATTCTTATTTGTTCAATTTTTTTTTCTATCTGTTCAATTTTTTTGACTATGTATTTTCCCCCTATCTATTCAATATTTTACTATCTATTGAAATTTTACTACCTGATCTGCTGAATTTTTTGTACCTATCTGTTCAAAATTTTCTCTTTACATAATTGTGACCTGAGTTATCATTTTCAATCATTTTGAGCAATAAAAATTCAAGAACTCAAATTTTAAAATCTTCTTTTCATAATAGTGGTCTTAACCTAGCAATCACCATATATCAACATGGTCAAACTGAACTCTAAACACCTAATTGACAACAAATTTATCAAAACACAGCTTATAATATTTAACCAACATATAAACAAGACCAATAGGAAATGTCACAATAAAGTGTACATGCAATCCACTATATATGAAATCAGTAAATTAAAACAGAAACCTACATAATCACAACCTAACTTTACAAATTAATTAGAACAAAACTTAGATACCAAAAGACTTAAGAGCAAGAGGATAGAAAGAATTAGCAAAATTTCCCAAAATTCAAGTTAATCGAAGAGTCACTAAGTGATTAGACATAGAGAAGTAAGTTTTCCATTGACATACGAGTAAGAATGGATGTGTAGAGTTGATAAAGGAAGGGGGAGAGAGAAGGGGAGATAGAGAGAGAGAGAGAGATAAGGGGGGAAAGAAGAGCGATAGAGGTGATTTTGGAGACATATCTGCGAAACCCTAAACTTAGGGTTTTGTATTCAATGCGAAGGTTCGAGGAAGATGAAAAGAAAGGACGAGTAAGAAGAGATGAGGAGAGGACGGCTATCTATACGAAGGTAGTTAGCGATGGTGGAGGAGTAGCGAATAAGGACGGAGGAGCAATGATGGAGGACGGAGGATGAGCGATGGAGGACAACGACGATGGTCAGTCAGCGTGAAGAAGTTGAAGAGAAGATAGGAGAAAAGGTGTGAGGGTTTTCACAGTGTGTAACATGTATATATAGATGGGTATTCATTTTGAGCAAGCATGTCCTTATGGGTATAATGTTTTACTGTCTGAACTTTTGAACAAATAAAATTTAAATTTGAATTTATAGATAGAGTGTCCTAATAATAATAATAATAATAATAATAATTTCATCGTCTACCAACTTGACATGTTGATATGTCATCAACCAATAATGTTAGGCCAGAATTTAAATTAATAGTCCCATCTAACAAAAAGTTTAAATTAATAATTAATTTCGAACTCCAAGTTTTAAATTTTGGCTAAAAACAAAGAGCTAGTGTGACTCAAATGCATTAGCTTTTCCTTTCCTCTTTGGAATTTTCTTTTTTTTGGAATTTTTTTTATTTTGAAGTAGGATCATTTGTCCCACCAAAAGGAAAAAAAAGCCTCTATTTGATTGACTTTTCAATATTTGTTTTTGAAAAAATTTAAAAATTAGTTTAGTAAAAAAATATAAAATAAAACACTCATTATTTTCATATGGTTTTTTTCTTTTTTTGAGGGAAATAATTTTATAGCTCAAGTTTTTTTCATCACTTCTGAATATTGAACTTAATTTTTTGAATGCCCTAAGCGCATATTTTAATGTAAAATTTAAAATAATTATGACAACTATTTGAAAGAATTATGACAGTTATTTGGAATACTTAAAATCTAAGAATAATGAGTTACGTATAGGAGTGTTTTAGGTATACAAAGAATTTTGTGATATGCTGTTATTCATTCTTCTTCTTATCATCTTATTTCTTTTTTCTACTTTTCTCTTTTCAATTTTCTAATCCTTTTGGGAAATAAAGAATACTGATAAAAATTGTAACGCAGAGAGATAGAAAACGACAAGGTGGAACATTGTGAAGAGATGAGATTGGTGTGGACAATATCTATTCACAAAGTTTTGTTTACTTTTATTGTGATTTTTAGTTTAAAATATTTGATATTAAAATTTTATAAGATAAAAAATATGTAATATTTTCATAATAGTTGGGATCTCTCAACATTTTTATAGAGAAATTTTGACACAGAAAAATTTCAGCATAAAGAAATTTCAACTCTGCAAATTATTGAGAAACCTTAACTAATAAGAAAAAATATATTAGACCTCTCTTAGGTTTGAGGGGGATATTTCCCTCATTTTTTCTATTTTATTTATTTATTTTTTTGAAAATATTTTTGTCCACAAACATGAAAAACATTCACAATTAACACACTTCTTAATATCACAAGATTTATTTGCAATTTGAAGTTTGTTGATGTTTAAATTATTTAACAAAATCATGATTGACACTACAATGAAAATATGTTGCATTGTGAATACAAATAATTTTTACAGAGTAGAGCATAGGTGTAAAATAAAAATGGATTCCACATGTAGATTTTACCAATTCAAATAAATTATCGGAGACTACAGTCACGTGCTTTTAACAAAAAAAATGTAATTGTCAATTATGTTTTTATTAAAAATCTAATTATCAAACATGTTTTAGTTAAAGTTTATAAAATAAATTAAAAGCAACTTTTGGTAATTTTATACTATTTTGAAAAAAAATGTATTAGGTTAAGGAGTTGGTATGCAAAATTATTGATGAAAGCAACTTGATTTGTTCTATTTATTTGTGGCAAAGAGAAAATATTAACCATATGTATAAACATTATGATTAATACATTTACATTTTACATTTAGGGCTGGTTTGGGGTGTACTAAAAAAGTGTACTTTTTGTCTTTTTGGACTAAAAAAGTTGAGAAAAAAATATAGAGGTTTGGGTTAACTTTTTGGATTTTTTTGAAAAAATGTGTATTAAAAAATTGTATAAAAAAGAGTGTGTAAGAGGTAAATAGTGACAGGTGGGCCCCAGCTGTACCAATCGGCAGTGGGGAGGAGTTGGAAATTATTGGCTATTTTTTTTACAAAGCACTGCACGGTTTTGTTTGGTCCGTGGAGGTCATCACGGGTCCCATTTTAATAATCTGAACCGTTCAATGTGTATAACTTGTCGAACACTATGTACCTATAAAAAATCACGTTAATCGGATATCGATAGCTATCTGATCAGATATATTTATTTTTCAATCATTATTTATAACACCATCCATTTGTCGTACATAACTGATCTGATCATATAGTTATCTATATCCGATCAATGTGATTTTTTGCAGACATATAGTACTCGACGATTTCTACACATTTAACGGTTCAGATTATCAAAACGGGACCCGTGGGACCCGTGATAGCCCAAACACAACAACAGTGTGTGCCAAGCACACCCAATCATTCCCAATCATTTCCCACGCTTGCACTGCCGCTGACAGCAGCCGGCTGTTGGTCAAATCTGTATGTATTTTGGGTAATACAAAATTATTATTATTTTTTTTTTTTTTGGTGAATAGTAATATCTTTTTGGATTTTAGAGTAACTTTTTGTCTGAATTAGATCACCCCAAACCAGGCCTTAATTTTAAACTAATTTCGAAATTAATTTCTTTTTCAACTTATTTTGGAATCTACCTGATTGTGTGGTTGTTAAATATTCTTTTTAACATTTAAAAAATATTATTTTGTAACCATAATTTTTATTTTTATATTTTATTCAAACTATAATAAAAATGTGATTACTAACTACTTATTGGCAAATGATTGACCTCCTCTCCAATTTGAATGTTCAAACTAGAAGTTGAGTCTACTGCTTAAATGTTGGCTCCGTGGAAAAGTCTACAATGTGCATCTTTTAAAAAGGTATATGATATGTATTTATTGTGTAGTTTATATCGTGCTACATTATAAAAAGTGACTTGTGAAACCGGTCATTCAACAAGTTACATGAAAAAATTTTAATTTTTTTCAAATATCATAACAATATTATAATGAATCATAATAATGTCATAATATTCACCAAAGTATCATAACAAAGACACTATTAATCATAACAATATGACAACGATTCATAACAAGTGTAATAAATTATTATAACATTTGAATCGTAACATTTTTTTATTATGATTCACCATAACAAATCATAATTTTTAATAGTATAAATTATAACTTTTATTAATGAATCATAACCATAACTTTTTTCTCCACAGTTATAATAACATTAAAATATCATAACTTTTACAAATGAATCGTAATATTGCACGCTGATTGTAATTTTGCAAGTGTAGCCCATTGGACATCCAAACATTGTAATAACTTTGTCCATATCTTCCAAATCCCAAGGAAAAGCAAGAATAAATTATTAAAAGATTCAACTGGAGATTCGCAAAAGGGGCACACGTTGTTGATATTGCTACTTAATGCTCTAATCCTTTGTAAATAATTAGCAGTTTTCACTCTCCCTTTCCATTCCAACTAGCCAAGAAAATGAGCCTTAGGTGGAGCCACATTACCCCCATGATAGCTTAGAAATAGGCAAATTTAGCCCCTATTGTGCTTCCCCATTTCTGGATCTCGCCACGCCTATGTATGTCAAGTTGGGCAAAGAACCAAACCCAAATGGAATTGAACCGTTGGGATTGTCGTCTTGTACTCAAACCCTCAACAAGGCGGTGCAATTTATGAGCAACGATGGAAGCTCACTGGTTAATTTGTTTCCGAGAGAATGAGTATAGCTATAACATGTTTCCGAAGTAGAGATATGGGGGTATCAAACCGGAAAGCGAATTGTACGAAACATCGAGCTTTTGCAACATTTGAGTCGATCCTAATTTCTCTAGTAAAGCTCCGGTGAGTGAATCGTTTCAGAGAGATAGCATTTGGAGATTCGGAAGATCAGCAATATCGTCTGGTACTTGGCAGCAACATGAGAGTTTCAGACCAAAAAATGTAAGACTTTGTGGGATGAGAACAATCAGTAAAGAAAAAAAAAAAAAAGAGGTTAAAAAGGTATCCAATTTTTTTTAATAAAATTGTTTAATGGTTCAAATTAATTTATATATATCTAATGGTTTAAAAGTAAACGGTATATGAAGTGCACAATTTGATCATGTGCATGTTCTAACGCCCCTGGCTATGTTAGTATTTTTGTAAGCTAATGATACAAATTTTGTTCATATATATAAACTCAATACTAAATCTAAATAAAAAAAATCAACCCAATATTTAATAGGTCAATAGATAAAATTTAGAAAAATTTACCCATAAATCTCATATGGAAGAATATTGATTTATTTAGTTTTAAAAAAAATTTTATGAACCAATTGGTCGTTTTTATTTTGAAAATTTGTATTTATATGATTTGGTGTTATTTGAGTTTAAGTAAATGACTTTTTGTAATTTATTTTTCTAATTTTCTAATTCATTTTTGAGATGAGAATAAAAATGTGAGATGTGCAATTTTTATTTTTGAGGAATTGGTGGCTGAAGCGTTAGTAGTTGAGCGTTGAAATTTACATTCTTGTTAGTATAGTTTTCTGATGTTATATTAGAGTGTTATGTTTAGAAAAAGTACATTAAGAAGTTTTCGTATGTTACAGAGTCTTATGTTTTTAAAAAAAAATACACTAGAGAGTTTTTTTTTTTTTTTTTTTGTTACGTTGTTACATTTGAAAAAAGTACACTAAAAAGTTTTTTAATGTATTATATTAGAGACTTACGTTTGGAAAAAGTACACTAAGGTTTGGGGTACACTAAAAAATTTAAAAAGTCAAAAAGTCACTATCCTATTTAAGTCACATCATCTTATTTAAATCACATCACCTCTCTAACACATCACATCAAACCCAACTCATATAAACCAATAAGTCAAAAAGTGCACTTTTTTATAACATCCCAAACCAACCCTAAGACTCTATTTGGCAATGAGGTTTGGGGCTATTTTAGCTACAAAAGACAAAATAGGCTATTTTAGCCACAACAAACAAAACATCACATCCAACTCATAATCATTACACTCTTCTCTTACAAAAAAAGTCAAAAAACCAAAATCCTTTTTCAAATCAAACTTTTTAACCCAAGCTAAAATAACTAAAAAAGTCAAAAAGTCAACCCACTTCTAAAGAGTTTTCGTGTATTACATTGTGCTATTTTAGGAAGCTGGTAAAAAGCCAGCTTTCAGCGTTTTACCAATTTTGGGTCACATCATCTCTCACCTAACTTACCCACAAAAAGACAAAATAAGTTAAAAAAATAAAAGTCTTTTTACTTAACTTTCCAAAACACCTCGATTGAGTGTTACGTTTGAAAAAAAAAATATACTAAGAAGTTTTTTAGAATGTTACATTGTTACGTTTTAGAAAAGTACACTAAGAAGTTTTTTAATGCGTTACTTTGGGTCTATAAGAAAAAAGAGAGGACCAAATAATTTATAAGATCACTATTTAAGATTTATTGGTATTTCAAATTTAGCCTTTTAATTTATAATTTGGTCTATACTTCTTCAGGTATAACACACCACATTGTATTTTTTTAAAATTAAATTGTATCTTATTTTATTATTATAATTATTTTTAAAATTAAAAATTAACCCGTGCCTTTCTAGATTAACCCCATTTTTTCATTAAAATGGTAAAAAAAAAAAAAATTATTACAGAATTGAAAGCTACTCCAAAAAAAAAAAAAACGAAAGGGAGGGGGTTTCAAATATCTCAATTATTTACAATTTTCGATACAATTAAAAAAAAAAAATCAAATATACTATTTTTTTTAGGGGTTTTTTTTTTTAAGGTCCCTAGTATTAAGACTTTATAGTATAAAGGATATCTAATATTTTCATAATGTCCAAGGTCCCTCAATTTGATCCAGAGAAATTCTGGTCCAGAGAAAATCTGTCCAGAGAAATTTCAACCCAGAGAAATTTTCATCCAGAGAAATTTCAAACCAGAGAAATTTGAAATTTCTCTGATTTGTTTAATTTTTTTTTTATTTTCTATGTTTTGAAAATGTCTCATCCAATTCCCAAAATGGTGCAAATCAGAGTATTTCTCTGGTGATTTTAGGTACATCATACATGCAATCCACAAGCAATTGTTAAACTAAAGTTAATAACACACCAAGGCTACAATTCTTCTCTGAGTTTCCATACAATTCTTCCTCAAGATAGGGACTGAAGGGTTCACAGATATTACAACACCAATACTGTCTATAATTGAATTATTTTCAGCAACCTCAATTTTACTAATAGATCTGAAGGAGAATTGCTGTTGTGGTATAGAACCATCTTCATCAGGGCAAAGATCAATCGTTGAAGTTGTCTCCAAATATATCTCCTATTTATTTTTCAGAAGGTTGAAGTTCTTTTGTGTGGCTTTCAAGCTACCCTTTGATATCAAATAAACTTTACCAACCCACCTCTTTGGCATAAGTCAAACCCAGTAAAATTTATTGACACAAGTCAGTGAAATTTCAAAAAAACAAACTCAGAGAAATTTGTTTAATATATATATATATATATATAGGTTGCTATTGTTGCTTATTCATTTAATGAAATGATCTTCTCTCTTTTGCTTTGAACTAAAATTTCTCTGGATTGGTGAAGAGAAATTTTCTTGTTTGAACTGAAATTTTTCTGGATTGGTCTAGAGAAATTCTCGGGTTTAAATTGAATTTTCTCTGGACTGGTCCAGAGAAATTCTATGATTTGAACTAAAATTTCTCTGGGTTATTTGGATTGAACTAGTCTTCAATGTTGCCCAAAATGCTGGAAACAATATGCAGAGTTTTCGCCCAACTGTTCAACCTCCATACCAACTGCCTCCAAATTACAAAGCCCATGGGTCAATTATGAAGAATGAAGCACCAGCACGAATAATTCCAATTGCTGCTTTGAATCCTTATCAAGGTCGGTGGGCAATCAAGGCAAGAGTAATTGCAAAACGGGAGATCCGCCATTACAACAATGCTCGGGGAGATGGGAAGGTGTTCTTCTTTGACCTTCTTGCAAATGGTTTTAAAATTTGTTGAAGAATTTGACAAAAAAATATATCCAAACAAGACGGAAAATTTGAAATTAGTGAAATTTTCACTTGAAAATAAAAACATATTCATCAAAATCCCAGAACTCATATATTCAAAATTTGAACTATAATTGACAATTTAAGATATTTTTATCAATTAGACCTCTGATTTGGTCGGATTATTTCAAATTCAAATGATATTAGAATTAGCTTTCATAAGTCAAAAAGTTCAGATTTAACAAAAGATGGAAATTCCAATGAGAAAATAAATAAATAAATAAATAAATAAAATTTGTAACAGTTTTGTTCAGCACTGATTTGCTGAACAAATTAAGGTGGTTGTGGCATTTTTAGTAGGAGGTGAAATGCGAGCCACCTGCTTCAATGTCGTTGTTGATCGCTTCCGACGGGTATGGTACGCTAGCCGATGCTCACGTCCTACTTGCATCACATGTGAGTTATTTCGCTGGAGTATGGATCTTAGATTACATAAATTCCACACAAGAACATCCAAAGTTGCATTGCCAGGCCAAAAAGCAATCTCGATCAACGGAGACTGGGAGGAGGACGTTGCCAAAGGGGTGGGATTTGGGAGTAGGGGAAGATCTTGAAGCTTTTGTTCATTTGGTTGTAAGAGAGAGAGGAATCGTGGGTAAAGAGTCAAATTTTTCTGATATATGTTTAGGGACTTTAGATATCAAAAAATAATTTTACGGATCTCTTTCATTACGAAAAGTAAGGAAGGGACCTTAGACTAATTTTCTCTTTTTTTTTTTATCTTGTAAAAATATAAAAATATAAAAAAGTTAATTCCCCAAGGAGAGAAAATGACAGTTATAACCTCTTGCAAGTTACCACTAAAATACAAAAGTGTCTAATTTCAGGCCAAACCATAGATATCCTAAAGTGCTATTCTTATTCCTTTGCCATTTCAACACTGTTACTTAACTCAACCACACAGACAGGGAGAGAGAGGGGGAGATATATAGAGATTTATCTGAATCGAGAGAAGAACGTGGTTTCGAAGCTACTCGAACTCTGATTCTTGTTTTTTGAATTGGGTTTGGAACAGTTTGAAGAGATTGTGGATTTTTCTTTTTCTTTTTCTGGGTTTGATTTGCAGAGAAATAATGGAGGCTCAATACATACGAAAACACCACAAGCACGTACCCAAAGACAATCAGTGCACTTGCTCTCTCGTCAAACACATCAAAGCCCCCGTTCATCTCGTATGTTTCTCTCTCTCTCTCTCTCTCTCTCTATATATATATATATATATATATTTATATTTATGTCTGTATGTTCTGTTTGGTTGATTGGGAAATGGAATGAAAGGGAGGAAACTTGGGGATTTTAAATAATTGTGATTTGATTGGTTTTTGCTTAATTTTGTCGGCAATTTGTCTGGTTGTGCTGGGTTTTGTGTTTTTTTTTTTTTTGGGGGTGCAGATCTGAGAAATTAAGTTCGATTTTTGGATTCTTGTTGTTTCATTTGTGAGGGTGTTTGTTGAATTTGAGTTCTGAGTATTACGTTTGTTGAATTTAAAGGCATGAGTTTCCTGAGTGTGAGTTTATTTTTCAAAGAATTTTATTTTTATTCTTTGTGAAATTTTGAGTTGGTGTATTTGTTTGTCTATGTTTGGTTTCCGAGAGAAAATGCTAGTATTACTTTGGCTGGATTATTCATAATTAGCTTCATTTCTGATGCTGTTTGTTGAATTTGAGTTCTGATGAGAGTTGGGTTAGATGAATCTTAAAGGCATGTGTTTTGTGATTTTAAGTTCATTGTTGGAAGAGTTTTATTTTTTATGTTTTGTTGAAATTTTGAGTTGGTGTATTTGTTTGTCTGCGTGTGTTTGGTTTCTGAGAAAATCGCTCGTAAAGTCACGAAGTTAGAACTGAAAACTACTGTTTTTTTTACCTCTTTCCCCAGCTACTATATGGAGGTATAATAACCTCATAACCGTTTATGATTGTCAAACCGGTTAAAATTTGACTATTTGAGCTGTTTTCTTATCAATTATTGTTTTCAAGATTTAGCTGTACTTCTTTTGTCTGATGAATTATGTTCTTCTGTTAGGTTTGGCATGTCTTTTGTGATTTGCAGTTTATATTTTGGAAGAATTTTATTTTCACTTTCTGTATTTTGTTGAAATTTTAACTTGGAGTGTTTGTTTGTCTGTCTGTGTGCATTTGGTTTCTGAGAAAATTGCTTGGAAAGTCACAAAGTTAGACAAGAAAACTACCGTTATTTTCTTTTCTTGTTACCTGATTTGGAACCACGCGATGGACTGACCCCTTGTACTGCTCTTGCCTTCTTGCTTGCTTGGTTGCTAATCCCCTTCCTTCCTTTGCTCTTAGTTTTTCCTCCCCCCTTAGTTAGTAATCCAATTATTTCCCGAAGAAAGACTTTCCTTAACACATATTATACCTGAAAGCGACAATGGCTCCATTCTCCATATTTTACCTTAAATGACAAGCCAACTCCCTCAGTTAGCTTTCAGGAAGTTAAGGAGAGTTGAGATTGTCAAATGTTTAAAATTTGACTATTATGAACTGTTTTCTCACCTCATGACCATTTGTCACATGTCAAATGTTTAAAATTCTACTATTTTGAGCTGTTTTCTCATCAATTTTTGTTTTCAATGTTGAGCTGCACTTCTTTTGTCTGATGAATTATGTTTTTATTTTTATTTTTTTATTTTTTAATTAGGTTTGGCCATTGGTGAGGAGCTTCGATCAGCCACAGAGGTATAAGCCCTTTGTCAGCAGATGTATCGTGCAAGGTGACCTTAAGATTGGTAGTCTCAGAGAGGTGAATGTGAAGTCAGGGCTTCCCGCCACAATGAGCACCGAAAGGTTGGAATTGCTTGATGATGAGGAGCACATCCTCGGCGTCAGGTTCGTTGGTGGTGATCACAGGCTGAAGGTATGGATTTTTTGTATTATTTTCTTTTATCCTGTTCACTTTATTGTCTAGCGTTAAGACAACCCATAATTTTGTTGCTGTTCATGGCAATAACTCATATTTCTGTTTGTATAAATGAGTTTTATGCCATTTTGCTTGCAAATGCATGTGTGGGTAGCCGACATGTTTGGATGATGTTATTTGCGAGGAGGATTTGGTCTTTTCTCTTCGTAGCCTTTGAATACTGAGGGTGGAAGATGATGAGGAGTTGTTCGATCATATCATTCATGTGACAACTTATTGCTTATCGCTTCTACTTGGGATATCTTTTCACTGGATCCTTGCCATTTAATGATTTGTACAACAATTCTAGCATATTTGGTTTAAGAAATACGGATAGACTTGAAAACATTCTCTCTTAATAGATGGTGTACCTTTGCATTTATGGGTAATTGTTCTGTTCTTGTGTTGCATGCCATGCATATAAGAGAAATAGTGAAAGGCAGCTACTTCTGCCAACTGGAGTTTATTGCTCTTCTGCTTTTTGTTTCGAGGACTATTTCGGATAGAAATCTCCAACTTTACTGTTTTGAGCAAGCAGTGACGGAACCAAAATTCTATCTTTGGAAGGGCCAAAAGCATGACTAAAATTTTCACCAGCCAATTGATATAAACTATCATATTTTTCTTAGCTTAAAAATGATAAATATACTAAGAAACCAATATCTATTCAACATTACCAAAATATGAACAAAAAGATCCCAAAATATTTTATGTTTCATCTGAACTTGTTACAAAAACATTGAATAATTTTTTGATAATTTCAGATTTAGTCCATTATAATTAGTTGGGCTTCCTGGATATATAAGAAAGCCATTAGTTAGGTACTATATATACTGTATAGTTATGAAATTTTAGTAAGGACATTCAAACCGTGATTTCTTTAATTTGTTACTTAATCGTGCAGAACTACTGTTCAATCATTACCGTCCATCCAGAGATGACTGATGGTAGACCGGGGACGCTAGTGATCGAGTCATTTGTGGTGGATGTGCCTGATGGAAACACTAAAGATGAGACATGCTATTTTGTTAAGGCCCTGATCAACTGCAACCTCAAATCTTTGGCCGACGTTGCAGAGAGAAGGGCAATGCAGGATCGGGCTGGACCCGTCAGTCGGCTCTGAGTTGGTCGGTTAGCACTATTTGAAAGAACTCTAATGGCTCTCATGCAAGACTTTCATTTACCCACAAGCTTTGTAGGCACCGGTCGGAACTTGGAGCTTATTTTTGACTTCCTCAGAAGTTTTTGTACACAGTCCTCTGCTCGTAGCTTTGTCATTTATCATTCTCTCTCTGATTTACTCATCCTCGTTTGTTTCTCTAAACTGATGCTAGGCTTTACCTCATATGTATCTTACTGTCCCGACAATTCTATGTATGAAAGAAGTCGGTTCTCTTCCACTGTTACGTTCCTAGGTTTTGAGCATGGTGGGTATGTAAGTTATGGTGGTGTTAAATTTGTTAAGTATCTATAAAAAGTGTGATCTCTATAGAATGCGTTTTCTAGTTGTTGGTTGAGTGAATTTGTGGGTATGTGTTTCGTAGTTTTGTATATATTGTGGGTATGTGTTCCAAGCTTTCTTTGTGCAGCATTAGGAGTCAATTCTGAAACTCTAGTCTGATATATCATGGATAGGGATTATGATTGTAAATGAGATGAGTCGGGTTGTTCAAGTTTAGTTTGAAAATTTAAGAAGTTTCAAAATGTGTTCATTTACCTTTCTAGTTGATCTCAAATAAGTTTTAATTCAAACTTAGTATGAGTAGTAGGTCCCGTTTGTTTTGAGGTATAAGAAGGGTATTGGGACTAGTAATATCAAGGTATTACTAATGCTCTTGTTTGTTTGGAGAGATAACCTTGAGACTATTAGTCCTTTGGTATTACTAATACTCTTGGAAGGGGGATTGGTAAGGAGGAGGTAGAGATAGTATTAGAAAATAGTGAGGGGATTATAAATTTTTTTATTTTTTATATATTGAGAATTTTTTTTAAGTATAATGTTTAAATTTTTTATATATTTTTATTTGTTTTATTATTTTGTATAAAAATAATTTAACAATTTCTCACTATCAATCTCCTCACTGTTAATCTCTTCACTATCAATCTCTTCCATTCTATCTCCCAAAACAAACGGAGCGTATAGTTTTAACTGAGTTGAGTTGAGAGCATCTCCAACGATGAATCAGATTTTTCACCAAATCTGAGTAAAAAATGACTCATTTCATCAAATTTGATACCACTCACTCCAACGGTGCATCAAATCCCGTATCAAATCCCGTGGGGCAACCGGTTGATCGACCTGTAAGCATAAATTTTTTTTTTTTTTTCTCAATTTGATTATGCACCATCAATTGTTTGATGTTTGGCGAGCTACACACAATTGTTTCTCAGCTTGATGCTTTCTGCACCATCAATTGTTTCTTTAAACAATTCTTGCACCTTTCATTAAACAATTCACAATTCATTAAACAATTCATTAAACAATTCACACTTTAAACAATTCATTTGCAGCTTTCATTCTCAGATTGATGCTAGGGTCGCCCGGTTGGTTGACCAACCGGTTGACCGGCCGGTCAACCGGTAAAGGGAAATAATTTTTTTTTTTTTTTTTTTTTTGAACTGTTTGAACTTTTTTTGACTGGTTTGAACCCACCAATTGTAAAGGAAAGCGGTCGCCCGGTTGGTCAACCGGCCGGGCAACCGGTTGGTTGACCGGTGTCCCTCCTTCAACGGTCAGTAACAGTGATTTCACCAAATCTGTGTCTCGTTCTCAGTTTGATGATTTTTTTGCTAAAATCTCATTTTGATATCAATCTGATGCAACCGTTGGAGCATGAAAAAGGGACTTTTTCATCAAAATTTAAATTTAGTGCTGAGTTTGGTTCACCGTTGGAGATGGCCTGAGTAGTAATTTGTTAACGAGTTTAAAATGTATTAAGGCAGTGAAGGTGCAGCACAAGGACGGAGAACTCTGCAATTAATAATTTTGTTTATTATTATTATAATTATTTTACAAATAACAAAAGAAATTTCACTAATAAGAAAAAAAAAAAAAAAAAAAAGAAGAAGAAGAAGACAGAGCACAACAAACTAATAGACAATTTTGGAAATGAATTTTTTTGGGTTTTTTTTTTTTTTTGGCTAAAATAGAACTAAAAGACAAAATAGGTTAAAATAGTCAATAAAACAAAATGTCATATCAAACTCATAATCATTTTACTTTTTTTCTCATAAACATCACATTCAACTATAAAAAAATCTAACTTTCTTTTCAAACATAAAAAATTTAGCCTCCCAAAATAATCAAAAACTAAAATAACTTACTAAAATAGTAACTTTCCAAACACTTACATAAGATGGAAAAAAAAACAAAAAAACACAAAACTCAAGATCAACGCAATGCTTTGGCATAAGGAGGTAAAAAGCCGCTTTTGGCTTTTTATCCATTTTAAATCACATTACCTCTCACATTTTTATCCACTAAAAACAAAATAAATTAAAAAAATCAAAAAATTAACTTTTATCGACTTTCTAAAACACCACTTGTGTACTCTTGTTTGAGACTTCCGGCTCAGATATTGGGAAGGAAGCCGGAAGAAGCCCCTGAGGAGAGAGAGCAAAGGTTGCTCCGAAAAAACACGTTTGCTTTTATTTTCTAGAACACAATCTTGTTGGGTGAATTATTTACAAAAATAATTTTCTAGAAATAAACCTCTTTTTAGGAAACACACAAACAAAATAAAATAAAAAATTCAAAACAGTTTACACACAATAATAAAAGCAATGTGAAAATGATGGGTGTTTTGAAAATTTTCAGTCTTTTATTTATGAAAACACAAAAACGAAAATGAAATAAACAAACAGAGTAGAACCAAACAGTTGTTAGGACAGTAAAATGACAGTAAAAGGATTAATATATTCAAATTTGACTCACATTTAACTCGTTAAAAATTTATAAGATTTGCTCATTAAGTAAATAAGTCAAGTATAAACATATTTTGAAACTTGTTTAGTTTTCAAAACAAATTTGAATAATCTACTAGTTAATTCAATAATCAATACGCTATAAAAAAAGGAAAAAGAAAAAAAGCTAGGTCCCAGAATTTTGATGAAGTGTGAGATTTACATATGAAATAAATTTGAGCCATTAATGTAAAATTTTGGACAATTTCTAAGTTTTTATATCTTGGTATGTAGCATTACTAAAAAAAAATACTACTCTAAATTGGCTCAATTAAAATTTATTTTAAATCTGCTAAAAAGATAAACAAGTTAATCTTATACAATTTTATAGTTTGTTAAGTTTTAAAATTAACTTAATAATTTATTATTTGACTCAACACAACTTGTTAATAACATTATGCAAGGCAAAGCATGTACAATCTCTTTCAATGCTCCTAGTCGTCCATCCATCCTTCATGTAGCGTGGACCTGACGTGTGGATCACATGATATAGGTGGTGTAGAAGCCCTGGAGGAGTTTATCCATGAACTCCAAACATTTCTTTCTAGCTTCATCATTGAGGATCAACTAGGACCCTTATTTATAGGTCACAAAAATGGCATGAGCAACATGAGTGAGAGAGAGAGATAAAAGTTTGGTGAGTGATGCACATGTGAGGAGAAATATTAAATATTCTCATAATATTATGTGACATGAAAAATTATATATATTTCTTTTAAGCGTAATTATAAGTAGTGCTTTAACTTAAATTTTATTGACTAAAATAGTGAGACTCATCACTTTTGTATCTCTTTTTGGAGAAAATAAAAAATGTCTTTAACATAAGTTGCAGAGAGCAATGCTTCAAAACTATCAAATAACTTTTCTACTTGATATTATCTATATAATACTTTCGATAAATAAGAAACCGCAACACATTAAGTGAGTGACAACATATTCAATGAGTAGACTTTTTCACTAATTAATTCACTTGAAGCACTATGTTAATAATGCACAAGATATTTTGATACTACTCACATTTGAGGCGGATTTGTTTGAAGAATAGCTCTTGAAATATTATGTAGTATTATTCATGTATTACTCTTAATTAATGATGTACTGATGAATTTTACGAATAAAATAATAATGACTTACATTTGTTAAAGTAGACAAACTACTTGACCCTCATTATTTGGCAAGTGAGTTGATTGTTGCCAGGGTCGCCTTAATCTAATCTAAGCATACAAGAAAAGGTGGGCAGACATTGCTATAGTCAACCACCATCGTGAACAAGGAATTAAGCAGCCTAGGCTTCTTAACCATAATCATTACCATATGTAAACAAGGAACATAATGTCGTCCCCTTTTCATCAAAATAGCCAAAAACATTTATATTATTTAGGTAAATTACAAACATATTTTTTGAGTTTTATTTAAATTACAAATTATTTTTGTAGTTGTAGAAATTACATTATGTCCCTTAAGATTTCTAATTTCATAACAAATACATTTTATTAATAAATCATCAAGTTAATTAATAGTTTTTAATAATGTTAAATTTTATTTCAATTAATAATTCAAATAATTTTATTATTGTATAGGTAAACAGTTAGAAATTTCACATTTTCAATTAATTCTGTTAAATAAAAAATTCTAACAGGGAGGTAATTGTAATTTTCCAAACTATAAGGAGTAATTCGTATTTTAAGCAAATCTTAAGAGATGTATTTGTAATTTATCCTATTATAAGAAATCAAACAAATGATTATTATTTCAAAATTGACTAATATTAGTAGTGTCTGACAAAGTTCTTTACCATTATTTTCTTAGCGATTGATTTGGTAAGATATTTTTAAATTCAATGTGAACTTGAGCATAAATTCAAAAATTTAAATTAAATTCGGTCTAAGTTTGATTAAAGATACCAGGCAAATCAAAAATCAAATTATATATACATAGATACAAGTAATAATACAAAATCATATCTTTCTTTTCATATTTAAAAATGACTATACCACTACAGAGATGCATTGTTTCCTTGATTCTCGTTTCTCTTCTCTCTGTCTTTCCTTCATTGTGTACTTATTATTTTTTATTTTGATGTTATTAAAGATTAATAGGTTTTAATTTTTACAAATTAATCAGACTAGTTGCAAAAACAAACAATAAATAAATAATTAAGTGCTTGTTTGACATCTTCTATAAAAGACAAAAAATCAAAAAATTATTAAAAAAATTCAAAAAATTATCACTATTCATAAAAAAATATAAAAAAACAAATTTACACATGCAAAGTACAATCCAACTGTGTATTGAAGTGATGGTAAGTGATGGTACAAATTTACACAAGCGGGTGCAAAAGAAATTTACACAGATGGTGCTGTTCGGCTTGTGTGGGCCCATTACGGGTTCCGTTTTAATAATCTGAATCGTTAAATATGTAGAACTTATTGAGTACTATATACCTATAAAAAATCACATTAATCAAATATCGATAGCTATATGATCAAATCAGTTTTGTATAAAACAAATGGACGGTGAATAAATTAACGGTTGAAAAAATTGATCTGATGAGATAGATATCGATATCCGATCAACTTAATTTTTAACGAGTATATAGTACTCAAAGAGTTCTAGATATTGAACGGTTTAGATTATCAAAAGGACCCGTGGGCCCCCACGGGTCGAACAACACTTCACCCACCACACAACTTCAAAGCAACGAGTACTATATGGCTTCCTAAACAATCACGCATAGGGGCATTAAGGTAATCCGGTAATTTTTCTATTTTATACAGTATTGTTAGGTTTTTAGCAACTCCGCTTGACAAAACTCTTTTCGGATGTATTTATTTTCGCACTTTTATTTCGTTGAGGCTATGAGTTTATTAGATGCAAATCCAAACCCGAATCGAGCCATGCGGAGAAGTTTGTGATGTTAATGCTTTCAAGATTGCATTCAAAATTGCATTCAAAATTGCATGTTCGCCATTGGTCGCCGAGCCAAAAGAGCTCGCCGAGCGAAGGTTTGCTCGCCGATCCAAGGAGTTCTCGCCGAGCCAAGGATTGCGCCCATACAAAACCTCGAAAGAGTATTCGTCGCCGAGCCAAGGGTTCGCCGCCGAGCCAAGGCACTAGTAGAAATCATGAAAAATACACTCTCGCTTCGAGCCAAAGAAAGCTTCCTGATTTCTCAAGGAGTTTGTTTTCTTCCCAATCTAGGATTACTTTTGGTTCTCTATAAATATTTGGTTTTCTCCCAAAACTAAGGAATTGATTTGAAGTCCTCCAGATCTTCTTTTTGGTTCTTAAAGGTTTATATCTGGGGATATTTTGTTATGTTTTTCTTTGATGTTTTATTAAGTATTCAACTCATGGTTTAAAGAAAGTACATCAAAGGTTTGTTTGTTATACACAAAAGAGAGAGTTGTTCTTCAGTTGTGAATTCTGAAGAATTCGAGCCTGAAGCTTTAGTGGAATCCGGAGTGGCTCATCAGAAAGACAATTCCATGCTGAAGATGGGGTTGGAAGAGGCACATAGAAGTTGGTTCAATTAGGCGTTGTGGATTCGCTAGATAATTGAGAGTGATACCTGTGTAATTCCTTTAAATCTTCTTAGTGGATTGTTCTTGTGGCAGTTGCCCGTGATTTTTTGATCACAATTGGAAGGTGTCCAATTGTGGTTTTTCCACGTAAAATCTTTGTGTCTCTTTCTCTTGATTGTTTGATTGGGATTGTTTTATTCTGCTTAAAATTTATACATAATCACAAATCAACATCTAGGAGGTTTTTTGATTTTTCAAGTATTTTATTATACATTTTTTCGTAAAAGTTAAAAATTATTCCAAATAATCATATTTTTTTCTTTACTTTTTTATCTAAACAGTCAAAAAAATGCACTTATATAATTTATTAGACAATTGAGACCTCGTGTTACAAGTTAGGCTTAGCACATGCTTAAACAACTGTATAATTTAAAATTAAGTCACCTTTTTAAACTTCTTATCAAAAACACCTGAGTTACACCCCCACCGCATACATCAAATAATGACCATCCAAGCCCTCCCCCCATAATTTGACAAAATTGTAAGGCCAATGTAAGCATTACCAGACAACAAGGTGCAAACCTTGTGTTTGATGTACTTCAATAAAGTTCAAGTGTGTTAGTACCTTTTTTAACCAAAAAAAAAAAAAAGGGCAAAAAAACAAGTCTTTAGTACCTTAATTGAGCAGTCATACTCCTAGTAATAATAGCCATCGAATTTGATTATTATTCTTTTTAGGGTCATGAACTTGGCTTTTATTAATGTATGTGTGTTCTATACTATTTTAATGATTGGGAGGCCTTGATTGATTTGGAGGAAGTTGTTTTGAAGTTGTTCTATGGCCTCTGCACTCATTTCTTTATTATGTGAATGATACAGTTTGTCTGTCCATTATGAAGTGAATCTTATATTATATTATATTATTTTGTTATTTAATTAGTTAATTGGAACTTAGGCCCATTCTCTTTGGAAATAATTTTAAAATTATTTGGATGATAAAAATAAGTAGATGCTCGAGCAACGGACTTGATGGAGTGCATGTTAAATCTTTTATATTTGATCTGTCGCATTGTTGATCATGTCGCTTGAGTTTAGACATCTCCTATCTCACTTTTTGTAGATAAATAGATAGAGATGCTATGTTTGTTATCTTTTCGTCCTCTTTCTTGTTGTTGTTATTGTTTAATTGGTGAAACCTAGGCCTGCACTCCGTTAGAAATAAGTTTAAAGCTGTTTAAATTTGAAAAATAAGGGGACTCCCATTTTGAAGGAGATTATGGCTCAATACATTGTTTATGGTTCTTCCATGTTTGGTCTCCTGCGTTGTCAGCTCCTATTGTTGGACTCCCAATGAATAGGGAATTTCATGATCACATTCAGAGAAAATTATTGCGCATTGGTCGCCTACTGCTACCATTTTTACCTAACAAAACAAAAGAAAAAAAAAAAAAGCAAGAGAAACCTGTATCCAAATTGAGATGCATATTCTAGCATAAGATTGGCAAGAATTTGGTTGGATACTTGATTGCACCATGTGAATTGTTGGAACAATCTTCTGTGTAAATAAAATAACTTGAAATAAATTCAAACAAAATAAATAAATAACATACCAGATTTATTCTGTCGAACCAAATAAAAATTACAAGACCAACTCGAGTGTGTGACACTCTGTCCTTAAGGATTCCCTTGTAAGGTACTTACGGTTGAATGGCGTCTATCTCCCAGGATACAATGATCTTCACAAATTATAGTAGTACTCCAAACAATTTGTTCGGCGAACCAAACCTGTGATCTATACTCTCTTTATTATTTTCCTAAAACTAGAATGTAGGAAAATGCATTAAATAAAAGAAATGGACAACAACAAGGACAATCTGCAGATTGAATTATTCGAATGAAAAAATTCGGATTACAAGGACTTCATTCTCTCGTGATCCGGACCCATTTGGAAAAGGCTGAATATATAGCCAATAAATATGACTCGAACAGGTACTATTTGACCGTTGCCAGAAACTATTTTTCAAATATTGAAAAAGCTAACCGTTGGTCAAACACAAGATTTCAAACAATTTGAAGGCTGTTGGTCTAACAGTAGGTTCATATTTATTTTATTTAAACTATTTCAAATATATATATATATATATATA
>CM045763.1:91145943-91290943 GCA_025200525.1 Camellia lanceoleosa
TCGTTTAAAGAAGCGATGTTGTGTTGGCTGATGAACATGCCGCCTTGTAAGCTAAGTATGAAGTTAAGTCCTAAAATGAAAGGATGATTCTGTCTGCTATTTCCTATCCAAACTTGGGGTAATGGAAACCATTCTATGTGCTGATCTTGAGAACCTAGATGGTGAAAACTAATCTGGGCGCCATTAATGCAATGTGTATATGTCTGTTTGGTGCCATCTGCTATGTTGACTAAGGCTGGTGTTGCTAAGGCTGTACTCCATCCTGGTGGAACTACGTGTTGTTCTATGTATGATTTACTGGCTCCTGTATCTATCATGGCATCTATGCTAAGGGTTTTTTCTACAAACTTAATTACACAAGAAATCTCGACTAAATTAGATTTGGGTATAACAGGGTAATTAAATGGTAAATATGTATTATCTGGTTGAGTCTGAGAGTATTGACTAAAGGGTTGAGAATCAACTAAATTGACTAATTCTAAAGAGTTCATATGATCTTCAACTAACTTATCTTTTAAGGGGTATGTATTATGAAATTGTTCTAACTGCTGTTTAAGCTGTTTGTTTTCTAATTCTAAACATTCTATGTCAAACCTAGTTTTAGTTTCTATCTCTCTAATTTGAAATGTAAGTTCTTTTATTTGTACTTCTAATTCTCTATTTGCTAGTCTTAATTCTCTGTTTTCAATACTGTTATCTTTTCTGGTATTTTCTAATTTTATCTTATGTGTCATATTTAATTTTTCTAAACAAATTGTACAATAGGTTATGCTGCATAATAAACATTGAGCTCTCTTATCTTTGGCTGGAGACCAATTACAATAGCTGCATCTAGTTGTATCAAATCCTAATCCTATCTGAAAATTATGTTGACATTCAGTATCTGGATTGCATTCCATCATAAAGAAAATATCCCGAGTCTTTCCTATTTCTTGGTTGTGTCCTAAAAGATTATCTACATACGTATCGCTTCGAGTCACTATCTGAGCTTATAGCTTCTAATTGATATTCATAATCACTGACTATACTATATACATCTGAATCATCACTATTTATGCTGACTATATCTTCTTCTAAGTCTTCTATAATATTTAATCTTTCTATCTGCTTATTAGTATTAGGCTTGTATCTTTTTGGGCAATTTTTTGCAAAAAAAAAAAAAAAAAAAAAAAAAAAACAGCGGGTCCCACTACAAGACTCCTACAAAATTTCAAAAAAGAAATGTTCTACGTGACTCTTTCAATTTGCAAGAATTCAAAAGACCGCCTAGAAGCATCACTCCACAAGTCGACATCAATAATTGGCGCTCCAGCAGAAAAAGACAGAGACCATAGAAGATAAAGATTCTCTACAGATATCAGGAAAATGCACGCCAAGAAAAAAGAAAAAAGATTTTCGTAGATATTTTGTGTCTGTAATTATTTGAGTCTGTCAGTGATAAGGATTTTCCTTCACTCAGTACTTTAATAAAGTAGATATCCCTTATCTTGCTTTATTAAAGAAAAGCTGTGAAAATCTTTATACGTGTCTTGTAATAATTTATAGTGTCAAAATTTTGTCAAAAAAAAAGGATTGAATGATATGCGATGGGGCCCAAAGCAGTACCCGATATCATTATCCTAATCTTTTATTGATAAAATTTATCTAGAACAGTATTTTGAGTCAAGCATATAATTGTATAGATATAAAGTTTTGTCTTTATTAGGCCATAACTACTTAGGCTACGTCAACAAGTTTTGCACATGTTTAAAGTTAAAGTCAAAAAGCCTAAGGAGTAGGCTAATCTAGACTTTAGATTAAAAGTTTTGTTTTATTTTCTTTTTAAGTTGTATAAATTGGCATGTTGGCCAACAGATTGAGCAGAATGAAAAAGAACGAAGAGAACACCACTTCACTCTGTTTTGTAATTTCCAACTCCTCTCAAAAAACCTCTAAGTGTATTTTCAGAATTTCAGAGTCTGTAATATAAACTTTGTAAGTATATTTCTTATTAATATGAAGTGTGAGTAGTTTCTCTTTTTCCTTAAATATTTCGAAAGGGTAACTCTTCTATTCTAAAAATTTATTTTCTGTTTGGAAAAAATTAAGTTTATGGAATGCTTGTTTGCTCATTAATATTACATGCTTTGAACCTTCAGAGTATCTTTCGCTTTCTAATTTGTTACTGAGTGACCTAAGCTGAAGAGCCCGTTTGAGCCGAGGATAGGCGTTGGAGGGCAAATTGTAGGCAGAAAGGGAAAAGTAAAAATTAGAGAATAAAAATATACTATGTTGAACGAGGCTTAGTCTCAAGGTGGGAGTACATGTAATGAAAACAAACATTTCTTAAAAAGAATTTTTGCCATAGAAAAGAATTTTAGAATAAAAAGAGAACAACCCGAGTAGAAATATTAAGGAAATATTGTCTATATAAGAACTTCAAAAAATCAAAAAATTGTATGATCTGAGACCCTTAGACAAAAACTTTAAGAAAAATTTCAAAAAATTAAAAAATTTCAAAAAAAAAAAAAATTTAAAGTTTGTAGGCCCTTAGATGTAGACTTTAGTTTCAAAAAATCAAAGAATAGAATTTCAAAAGATCAAAGTTTGTTAGCATTTAGACGTAGACTTTAACTTACTAGAATTAGACTTTAGAAATAAAAAATAAAAAATAAAAAATAAAAAATTAGTACATGCCCTTAGACGAAGACCTTAGGAATAAAATTAAAATTAGTATTGAGTTAATACAAGAATTAGAAGATCAAAAATTTAGATATCAGTTTCTTTTATCATTAGCTTCTAACAGATCTCTAGAAAATTACAGTCTAAAAAATCAGTTTCTTTTATCATTAGCTTGCGCATCTTTAGAAAATTACGCTTAAAATTTCTCAGATAAATAGACAGCTAATTATAAAACAAGAAGCCTTAAAATTAGCCATACAACAGCTAGAAGACCTTTTAGCATAACTGTAGAATTAATTAGATGATTCTCAGCCCAATCCCAAATAGTGGTAGACCACTAACTCAACCCAAAAAAAAAAAAATGGTATCAGAGCAGTGTTCGGTTTTAGGACAGTTTAAGTAGTTTATGCATTTTGCTTATGGTAACAGAGTAGTTTTTATTTTTGGACATTTTAGTTATAAATTTCATATTATAGTAGCTTTTAATAATTTTAAAATAGGAGTTAATTTGGTGTATGAAAAGAGTAGAGTATCTAGATTTAGAAATCAGCAGCCATAACAATCGCCATAGCATAAATCAAAATAATTTCCGTTGTAATTTTGAAAATAGTTTTACACATCAGATTCATAGTGAAAATAATCCTCAGCTAAATAGTATCATAGATTATCAGATTAATTTTGCAGAAAATATTAAGAAGGACATAGATAAAATTAGTAATCTTTTTATTTCATCCATAGAACATCTTCGTAATAATCGTAGTTTAATTAAAGATCAAGATAAAAAATTAGATTATATCCAAGATCAGTGTAGTTCTATCCTACAAAAGAGAATAGATTTAAATTTAGAAAAATTTCCCACTAAGCTAGAAATAGAAACATTAATTTCAGGTACAAATCAAATAGCTAATCAAATAGAACAGATTAATCAATTTCAAGATAATTTAAAATGTAAATTAGAAATTTTAGAACAATTAGTCGTGTCTTAGTTTATGAGCGGTGATAAAAAAGCCAATAGAGATTATCGACAATTTTAAAACAAGCGAAGATTTTCATAATAATCCGTATGAATCAAGATTTATCAAGGAGTAAGTCAATCAGATAAAATAGCAGTAAGACAAAATAATATAGAAATTTTATTCTTAATTAGATTGTGTGAAAAATTTGACTATCTATTAGAACAGATACACAGTTTAGAAAATCGTTTAGCCACTTTGGAAAAAACAATACTTCAAAAAGGAAAAGGAGTAGAAGGATCCAACAGACCCCAATCTCAGATATACGAGGAAGATATAGCTAAATATTTTGAAAAGCTTAAATTACCACCAAAGAAATCAGCCTGTAGAATTTATAGAAAATAAAAAATGTTTAAACAGCTAATTAAGGGTAGTAGTAGCAAAAAGCGTAATGATAATGAAGATATTAAGGTAGAAGAATTTATAGATGTAGAACAGCAAATTGAAAAATTTTTAAAAGAAAAGTTAGAATTAATTCCAGCTAAAAATGTGTATAGACTAGGAAAGATACATAAAAAACAA
This sequence comes from Camellia lanceoleosa, assembly GCA_025200525.1. NCBI lineage: Eukaryota > Viridiplantae > Streptophyta > Magnoliopsida > Ericales > Theaceae > Camellia > Camellia lanceoleosa. The sequence continues at coordinate 91,150,140 of CM045763.1, forward strand.
TATTTATTTAAACATTATGGTGAACAAATGATTAGTGTAACTCAAGAAGATGAGAAGGTAGAGCTAAATTTAATAGAGAGAGAAAGTTATAAATATGCAGTAAATGAACACCTTAAAATGACTCACTTAGGATTAGTAGTAGTAGGAGTTAAGGCATTAACCAGAGAAAATTTAGGAACCAAAGTTTTTGTATGTCTTTATGATGATAGGTTTAATGATGTAGGACAAAGTATGTTAGGCAGCTATGAATTAGATATGAATGCTAAAGGAGGAATAGTTTATTTTACACCAGATTTCTTATTACCAACCTCAACTTTTCATAAAAAGATAAAAATAGGAATAAAGAGTAGAGGATACAAAATGAAAAAAGGAGAAAAGAATTTATTAGTTTGCACAGGATTTTTCGGTTTAGCAGTATCAGAAAGCAATACTCACTATAGACTTACAAATGACCAGATAGTTAAATTATTAGGAGCAAAAGGAATAAAAGCATTACCAGCTAAAAAATTTAATTCAGAAGATAATGCAGCCCTAGATTGGAAATTAGGAGATTTTTTAGGACAAAAGATTAGCCCCTCAAGATAATTTATTATATCAGACAGCAGATGGAAATTATGCAGTAAGATTTACTCAGTATACTTATGTAGCACCAGAAAAATCTGAAGATGATGAATTTAGTAGCATAGATAGAGAAGATCAAGATAATCGTAGTGAAATAAATCAGCTTTATGTAATGACAGAAGAAAAAACAGTATCACAAAATAAGATATATAATATTGATGAGATAGATTTAGAAAAATTCACCCTAGAAGATATGAACAAAATATTAGATGCTAGATATGATGAATACTTAACCAGAGGAGATACCCATGATGAGACAGTGTCATTTTTAGATCAAGAATTTCATACAGAATATGTAGATGATATTATAGAAGATATTATACATCCCAGCAAAATATTTAGAATACCAGAACAACCTAAGGTAGAAGATACTTTTTATATGAATACGAAAAGCACAGAACTAGTAACCCAATACCAACCTGACAGATCCCGTAGAACCAATACATTATACAAGAGGAGGAAGAAGGCCATTAGCAAGTTCAGACGTAGCAAGGCACTCCAAATAAAAGCTATAGATTTCATGGAAAGCGTAGACAACCAGATATGAGTATACAATTACAACCAGCTAATAACCAAGGAACCCTTTTAGATTTAGCTAGGTTCGACCCTCAGATATGGCAAGAAGTAATAGAAAGATGGGAAAAAGATGCGGTAAAGGCATGGATAAGTAATCCTTACGAGACAACCAGTATGTGGGACTTCATGGAAACACTTTTAGGAGACTCAGCTTTTAATGTATACTTAACATTTAAAGGAAAATATGAGGAGATAATTAGACAACTTAAGGACTTAGGAGATAACCCGTGGAATTTTACAAGTTTTATAAAAGAAATACTTATAGGATATGACCCTTCTAGACGAAATACTTACACTCAAAGCATAGCATTAACTGAATTAGATCAAATGACTTTAGGAAGTTGGAGATATATTGTATCCTTTAGTAAAGAATACTTAGCTATAGCAGCTAGAACTGGAAAAAGTTTTGATGAAGAGATAGGAAATAAATATTTTAGAAAATTACCTGGAGAACTAGGAAGAGAAATAGAAGATAAATGGTCAATTTATTATACAAACTTACCAGCTCAAATAGCTTCAGGAGAAGTAAAAATAAAAAGGAAGTTTAGGAATAGGACCTAGGATAATTTTTATATTTCAAAGACTCAGAGAAAAATGTATAGAAGTTAAAATACAGAAAGATTTGAAAAAACAAAATTATGGTTTTTGTAGCAGTGTAATATATACCCCTCAGCAATATGAAGATAAATATAATAGGAAAAAATACAAAAAATATGGAAAATATTGAAAAGAAAAATATTGGAAGAAAAATTATAGAAAACCCTGGAAAAAATAGAAATTCATTAGGAAAAGTAGAACTTTTAATAGGACAAATTATAAGAAATTACCCAAAGATGAAAAAGATAAAAGAAAACAAAGATATGTTAGAAAACCCAATAGTAAAAAATGTAATTGTTATATATGTGGAGAACCCAATCATTTTGAAAAAAACTGCCCAAAAAGATACAAGCCTAATACTAATAAGCAGATAGAAAGATTAAATATTATAAAAGACTTAGAAGAAGATATAGTCAGCATAAATAGTGATGATTCAGATGTATATAGTATAGTCAGTGATTATGAATATCAATTAGAAGCTATAAGCTCAGATAGTGATTCAGAAAGTGATACAGATATAGATAATCTTTTAGGACAGCTTAACCAAGAAATAGGAAAAACCCAAGATATTTTCTTTATGATGGAATGTAATCCAGATACTGAATGTCAGCATAGTTTTCAAATAGGATTAGGATTTGACACAACTAGATGCAGCTATTGTAATTGGTTTCCAGCCAGAGATAAGAGAGCTCAATGTTTATTATGCAGCATAACCTATTGTATAATTTGACACATAAGATAAAATTAGAAAATACCAGAAAAGATAACAGTATTGAAAACCGAGAATTACGACTAGCAAATAGAGAATTAGAAGTACAAATAAGAGAACTTACACTTCAAATAAGAGAGATAGAAACTAAAACAAGTTTTGACATAGAACGTTTAGAATTAGAAAATAAACAGCTTAAACAGCAGTTAGAACAACTTCATAGTAAATACCCCTTGAAAGATAAGTTAGTTGAAGATCATATGAACTCTTTAGAATTAGTCAATTTAGTTGATTCTCAACCCTTTAGTCAATACTCTCAGACTCAACCAGATAATACATATTTACCATTTAATTACCCTGTTATACCCAAATCTAATTTAGTCGAGATTTCTTGTGTAATTAAGTTTGTAAAAAAAACCTTTAGCATATATGCAATGATAGATACAGAGCCAAGAATCATACATAGAACAACACGTAGTTCCACCAGATGGAGTCTGACCTTAGCAACACCAAATTTTAGTCAAGATAGCAGATGGCACCAAATGCATATATACACATTGCATTAATGGCGCCCAGATTAGTTTTCACTATCTAGGTTCTCAAGATCAGCACATAGAATGGTTTCCATTACCCCAAGTTTGGATAGGAAATAGCAGACAGAATCATCCTTTCATTTTAGGACTTAACTTCATACTTAGCTTACAAGGCGGCATGTTCATCAGCCAACACAACATCAGTTTCTTTAAACGAACTGTTCATACACCCAAAGCTTATTCCCTTAGCACTATAGCCCATTCATCAGAGTTGCGTGCGAAGCGTGGTGGTACCATAGGAGTAGATTCGATGCCCGTTAGTTTTTTATTCCCTAGTAGAAAAATTTTTCCCGAGCTAGCCCAAATATACACACGTAATGAGATAATAAATACTTCTTTAGAAAAATTAGATATGGAAAATTATGAGTTAGAAGATTTTGAAGAAATTCATTTTGAAGATAAGGGAGATTATTGGGACTTAGAAGATTTTCAAGAAATAGTTAACTTAGAATTAATTTTTGCAAAAATAAGAAAAATAAAGAAAAAACCAAAATACCAGAGAACGGAAAAAGATTTAGATGAGATAATTAGATTAGCTGAAACAACAGAAATTTTAGGAGAACAACCCATGAAATATTGGGAGAGAAATAAAATTTTAGCCAGCTTAGATATAAAAAATAGAGATTATAGGATCACTTCAAAGACAAATAGATCACACACCAGACATATAGAAGAATTTAGAACTCGATTAAAGAATTATTAGATTTAGGAGTAATTAGACCTAGTAATAGTCCACATAGAAGCGAAACATGTATGGTTAGAAATCATGCAGAGATAAAGAGAGGAAAAGCTAGAATAGTAATAAATTATAAAAGATTAAATGATAATATGAAAGGTGATAAATACAATATACCAGATAAAGATCACTTATAAATAGAATATGATAAAGAAAGATATTTAGTAAATTTGATTGTAAATCAGGATTTTGGCAGATAAAAATGGAAGAGGAGAGTATACCATGGACAGCCTTTTGTTGCCCTCAAGGACATTATGAATAGCTAGTTATGCCCTTTGGATTAAAAAACGCACCTTCCATATTTCAGCGTAAAATGGATAGTATATTTAATAAATATAGTTTCATACCGGTATACATAGATGATATTTTAGTATTCAACCCAGACAAAAATAGTCATATAGATCATTTGTATATAACATTAGAAGAATTCATAAATAATGGAATAATAATTAGCAAAAAGAAGATGGTATTAAATACACCTCACATAGAATTTTTAGGAATGGAGTTAGGAGATGGAAAAATTAGGTTACAACCTCACATAGTGAAGAAAATTTTAGATTATCCAGATAAATTAGAAGATACAAAACAACTTCAATCATTTTTAGGAATTTTAAATTATGCAAGAATGTACATTCCTAACCTTAGTAAAATAATAGGACCTCTATACAGTAAAACCACACCCACAGGACAAAAATATTTTAATCAGCAAGATATAGCCTTAGTTAGAAAAATTAAAGATATTTGTAAAAAGCTACCAGACCTACAACTCCCCTTAGAATCAGAATATATAGTTGTAGAAACAGATGCAAGCCAATTAGGATGGGGAACAATCTTATTAGCTAAACCTAGTAAATATGATAGTAAGAATAAAGAACGCATTTGTAGATACAGTTCTGGAAAATTTAAAGAAAAAGATACAACCATGACCAGCTTAGATTTTGAAATACTAGGAGTAGTTTATGCAATAAATAAATTTAGATTATTTTTGCACAAACCTTTTACAATTAGAACAGATTGTGAGGCAATAGTTAGATTCCATAACAAACTCAATGAGCGTAAATTAAGTACTAGAAGATGGGCAAAATTTTTAGATTGTATAGTAGGGCAAGGATACAAAGTAGAATTCGAACATATCAAAGGTAGTGACAATAGATTAACAGATTGGCTAAGTAGAAAAGTTTATTTAGAAAAAGAAGATAACCAGTTTAATTTCTGTGCAGATAATGGAGAACAGCAAGACCATGAACTTTGGGGGATTCTCTCTTCCCATTCATGAAGGCAGAACAAAATTCAGACCCTTAACAGGAATTGAGTTAGACCCAGTTCAACAGTGTCTTTTAGATAACCTTTGGAATAGCCAGAACCACCCAGCTAAACGTCTTTCAGCCTTAAACTCTCTCAGTATATATTTTTCAAAAATCCAAAATAAACCTTTGTCAAAAAGTTTTTCTTTCTATGTAGTAGTTAAAGGAACCAAGCCTGGTATTTACCATGATTGGATGACAGAAGTAGACCCCTTAGTAAAATATTTTCCTACGCCTCAGTTTAAAGGATTTTATGATTTTGAGTCAGCCAGTACCTATGCCCGAAGACAAATAGGAACTAGTTACTTTATTAGCCAGATAGCTAAAGATTACCTGGACACATTGAGCAAGATGAAGTCAACCATCTTTGCTACCAGTGGAGCTCCAGTTAGCCAGATAATTGGAAGCAGTAGTTCAGGCAGTAGTAGTAGTTCTAACCCTTAGACAGATTTTCAGAATCCTCTCCAGATGTGCAGACATTGTGATGGCCTTACTAGAAATTTCAAGAAAATTATGGATAAAGGCAAAAAGGTCAGTGAAGAGCTAGACCAGCTCCGAGACGAAGAAAAACAATTGAGAGCAACCGTTCGAACCCTAACCAATCAGCTTAAAAATTTAGCTCCAGAAAGAAAGCCTATCTCCTTACCTAGCCCAGAAATCAAACAACTCACCAGTGAGGAATTTGACAAATTGAGTGCTAGAATGTATTTTTTCAGACATTCTATCACTCGATCTCTTTGTGAGAAAAGCCAAGTAATAGAAGACCTAAAACCCTATATTTACACCTTAGCCGAAGATAGCAGAAATAACGAGCTAGTCCTTATTCAGCAATTTCTTCAAGACCTTTCCATAGCAAGTGTTGATTACCCCGGCTTAGCTTATCAGTGGATCTATAATTACGAAGATGAAGAGCAGCCCTGTCTAGACGAAGAAAGATGCAATAGGAGATCCGAGCATTTTGGAAGATGTCAGTGTAACCTAGATTTCGATTTTGCCTTTGCCAAATAAAGTTAGCTACATTCGAACCATTGGAGATAGAAATCGAGGTGAGATTTGTTATCTAATTTCAAAATTGTTAGATTATGGTTTTGTCTCTAAGTTAATTTTCATAGATCCGAAGCATAAATAGCTTTGGACATAAGCTTGCTCATACAAAGATTAGGCGTAATGGAAGAATTTCATCCATATGTGGAAGCCCCGATAGACAAAGAAACTACCGTAATGGAAGGAAATATGGTGCAACCACTAAGCATAAGATGTATCTCAGAGGAACCTCAAGACATCCAAAGACTTCTCAATAGGAGACCCCGGCCATGTAGGAGATTTCCACCAAAGACCAAATCAACAAATGGAGAAAATTTACGACCACTCACTATTAGCATATAACTAAAATTCGACATCTAGTTTGTGAAGATAGATATCGAAGATACATTGCAATCTAGCCATCCGGGTTATCCATTCAAGAAGAGACATTTGTCGAAGAAACTCGGTACCCTAACTATCAAGATGGCGTTTCATGAGTCACCGTAAATCGACGACAGATCAAGAATGGTACGATGAACCGCCCATGCCCATGGGAGATGGAGATGACTTTACGACCAACTTTCAAAGCAGATCCGGATGACCTCTCGATAGAATGTATGGATAGAATTCAAAAAAAAAAAAAAACAATGAGTCCCACTACAAGACTCCTACAAAATTTCAAAAAGAAATGTTCTACGTGACTCTTTCAATTTGCAAGAATTCAAAAGACCGCCTAGAAGCATCACTCTACAAGTCGACATCAATAATTGGCGCCCAAAGAAAAAAGACAGAGACCATAGAAGATAAAGATTCTCTCAGATATCGTGAAAATGCACGCCAAGAAAAACAAAAAAGATTTTCGTAGATATTTTGTGTCTGTAATTATTTGAGTCTCTGCTGATAAGGATTTTCCTTCACTCACTACTTTAATAAAGTAGATATCCCTTATCTTGCTTTATTAAAGAAAAGTCAGGAAAATCTTTATACGTGTCTTGTAATAATTTATAGTGTCAAAATTTTGTCAAAAAAGAAGGATTGAATGATATGCGATGGGGCCCAAAGCAGTACCCGATATCATTATCCTAATCTTTTATTGATAAAATTTATCTAGAACAGTATTTTGAGTCAAGCATATAATTGTATAGATATAAAGTTTTGTCTTTATTAGGCCATAACTACTTAGGCTACGTCAACAAGTTTTGCGCATGTTAAAAGTTAAAGTCAAAAAGCCTAAGGAGTAGGCTAATCTAGACTTTAGATTAAAAGTTTTGTTTTATTTTCTTTTTAAGTTGTATAAATTGGCATGTTGGCCAACGGATTGAGCAGAATGAAAAAGAACGAAGAGAACACCACTTCACTCTGTTTTGTAATTTCCAACTCCTCTCAAAAAACCTCTAAGTGTATTTTCAGAATTTCAGAGTCTGTAATATAATCTTTGTAAGTATATTTCTTATTAATATGAAGTGTGAGTAGTTTCTCTTTTTCCTTAAATATTTCGAAAGGGTAACTCTTCTATTCTAGAAATTTATTTTCTTTTTGGGAAAAAATTAAGTTTATGGAATGCTTGTTTGCTCATTAATATTACATGCTTTGAACCTTCGTAGTATCTTCAGTTTTCTAATTTGTTACTGAGTGACCTTAGCTGAAGAGCCCGTTTGAGCCGAGGATAGGCGTTGGAGGGCAAATTGTAGGCAGAAAGGGAAAAGTAAAAATTAGAGAATAAAAATATACTATGTTGGACGAGGCTTAGTCTCAAGGTGGGAGTACATGTAATGAAAACAAACATTTCTTAAAAAGAATTTTTGCCATAGAAAAGAATTTTAGAATAAAAGGAGAGCAACCCAAGTAGAAATATTAAGGAAATATTGTCTATATAAGAACTTTAAAAAATCAAAAAATTGTGTGATCTTAGACCCTTAGACAAAGACTTTAAGAAAAATTTCAAAAAATTAAAAAATAGAATTTCAATAAATCCAAGTTTGTTAGCATTTAGACGTAGACATTAACTTTCAAAGAATCCACTAGACATAGACTTTAGAAATATACTTAGACTTTAGGAATAAAAATTAAATTTCAAAAAATCCAAAAAATATATGCCCTTAGACGAAGACCTTAGAAATAAAATTAAAATTAGTATTGAGATAATACAAGAATTAGAAGATCAAAAATTTAGATATCAGTTTCTTTTATCATTAGCTTCTAACAGATCTCTAGAAAATTACAGTTTAAAAAATCAGTTTCTTTTATCATTAGCATCTGGCAGATCTCTAGAAAATTACAGTTTAAAAATTTCTCAGATAAATAGACAGCTAACTATAAAACAAGAAGCCTTAAAATTAGCTATACAACAACTTGAAGATCTTTTAGCATAACTGTAGAATTAATTAGATAATTCTCAGCCCAATCCCAAATAGTGGTAGACCACTAACTCAACCCAAAAAAAAAATGGTATCAGAGCAGTGTTCGGTTTTAGGACAGTTTAAGTAGTTTATGCATTTTGCTTATGGTAACAGAGTAGTTTTTATTTTTGGACATTTTAGTTATAAATTTCATATTATAGTAGCTTTTAATAATTTTAAAATAGGAGTTAATTTGGTGTATGAAAAGAGTAGAGTATCTAGATTTAGAACTCAGCAACCATAACCATCGTCTTAGCATAAATAAAAATAATTTCCGTTGTAATTTTGAAAATAGTTTTACACATCAGCTTCATAGTGAAAATAATCCTCAGCTAAATAGTATCATAGATTATCAGATTAATTTTGTAGAAAATATTAAGAAGGACATAGATAAAATTAGTAATCTTTTTATTTCATCCGTAGAACATCTTCGTAATAATCGTAGTTTAATTAAAGATCAAGATAAAAAATTAGATTATATCCAAGATCAGTGTAGTTCTATCCTACAAAAAAGAATAGATTTAAATTTAGAAAAATTTCCCACTAAGCTAGAAATAGAAACATTAATTTCAGCTACAAACCAAATAGCTAAACAAATAGAACAGATTAATCAAATTCAAGATAATTTAAAACAGAAATTGGATATTTTAGAACAATTAGTCAGGTCTTAGTTTATGAGCAGTGATAAAAAAAGCCAATAGAGATTATCAGACAATTTTAAAACAAGCAGAAGATTTTCATAATAATCCAGAAGGAATCAGTATTTATCAAGGAGTAAGTCAATCAGATAAAATAACAGTAAGACAAAATAATATAGAAATTTTATTCTTAATTAGATTGTGTGAAAATTTTGACTATTTATTAGAACAGATACACAGTTTAGAAAATCGTTTAGCCACTTTAGAAAAAACAATACTTCAAAAAGGAAAAGGCGTAGAAGGATCCAACAGACCCCAATCTCAGATAAACGAGGAAGATATAGCTAAATATTTTGAAAAGCTTAAATTACCACCAAAGAAATCAGCCTGTAGAATTTATAGAAAATAAAAAATGTTTAAACAGCTAATTAAGGGTAGTAGTAGCAAAAAGCGTAATGATAATGAAGATATTAAGGTAGAAGAATTTATAGATGTAGAACAGCAAATTGAAAAATTTTAAAAAGAAAAGTTAGAATTAATTCCAGCTAAAAATGTGTATAGACTAGGAAAAATACATAAAAAACAATATTTATTTAAACATTATGGTGAACAAATGATTAGTGTAACTCAAGAAGATGAGAAGGTAGAGCTAAATTTAATAGAGAGAGAAAGTTATAAATATGCAGTAAATGAACACCTTAAAATGACTCACTTAGGATTAGTAGTAGTAGGAGTTAAGGCATTAACCAGAGAAAATTTAGGAACCAAAGTTTTTGTATGTCTTTATGATGATAGGTTTAATGATGTAGGACAAAGTATGTTAGGCAGCTATGAATTAGATATGAATGCTAAAGGAGGAATAGTTTATTTTACACCAGATTTCTTATTACCAACCTCAACTTTTCATAAAAAGATAAAAATAGGAATAAAGAGTAGAGGATACAAAATGAAAAAATGAGAAAAGAATTTATTAGTCTGCACAGGATTTTTCGGTTTAGCAGTATCAGAAAGCAATACTCACTATAGACTTACAAATGATCAGATAGTTAAATTATTAGGCGCAAAAGGAATAAAAGCATTACCAGCTAAAAAATTTAATTCAGAAGATAATGCAGCCCTAGATTGGAAATTAGGAGACTTTTTAGGACAAAAGAGATTAGCCCCTCAAGATAATTTATTATATCGCATGCCAGATGGAAATTATGCAAAGAAGATTTACTCAGTATACTTATGTAGCACCAGAAAAATCTGAAGATGATGAATTTAGTAGCGTAGATAGAGAAGAAAATCAAGATAATCGTAGTGAAATAAATCAGCTTTATGTAATGACAGAAGAAAAAACAGTATCACAAAAAAAGATATATAATATTGATGAGATAGATTTAGAAAAATTCACCCTAAAAGATATGAACAAAATATTAGATGCTAGATATGATGAGTACTTAGCCAGAGGAGATACCCATGATGAGGCAGTGTCATTTTTAGATCAAGAATTCCATCTGTAATATGTAGATGATATTATAGAAGATATTATACATCCCAAAGAAAATATTTAGAATACCGTAACAACCTAAGGTAGAAGATACTTTTTATATGAATCTGAAAGCACAGTGAACTAATAACCCACAACCAACTGCAGACAGATCCCGTAGAACCAATACATTATACAAGAGGAGGAAGAAGGCCATTAGCAAGTTCAGACGAGCGAAGGCACTCCAAGTAAAAGCTATAGATTTCATGGAAAGCGTAGACAACCAGATATGAGTATACAATTACAACCAGCTAATAACCAGGGAACCCTTTTAGATTTAGCTAGATTCAACCCTCAGATATGGCAAGAAGTAATAGAAAGATGGGAAAAAGATGCGGTAAAGGCATGGATAAGTAATCCTTATGAGACAACTGATATGTGGGACTTTATGGAGACACTTTTAGGAGACTCAGCTTTTAATATATACTTAACATTTAAAGGAAAATATGAGGAGATAATTAGACAACTTAAGGACTTAGGAGATAACCCGTGGAATTTACAAGTTTTATAAAAGAAATACTTATAGGATATGACCCTTCTAGACGAAATACTTATACTCAAAGCATAGCATTAACTGAATTAGATCAAATGACTTTAGGAAGTTGGAGATATATTGTACCCTTTAGTAAAGAATACTTAGCTATAGCAGCTAGAACTGGAAAAAGTTTTGATGAAGAGATAGGAAATAAATATTTTAGAAAATTACCCGGAGAACTAGGAAGAGAAATAGAAGATAAATGGCCAATTTATTATACAAACTTACCAGCTCAAATAGCCTCAGGAGAAGTAAAAATAAAAGGAAGTTTAGGAATAGGACCTAGAATAATTTTCACATTTCGAAGACTCAGAGAAAAATGTATAGAAGTTAAAATACAGAAAGATTTGAAAAAACAAAATTATGGTTTTTGTAGCAAAGGTAATATATACCCTCAAAGAATACGAAGATAAATATAATGGGAAAAAATACAAAAAATATGGAAAATATAGAAAGGAAAAATATTGGAAGAAAAATTATAGAAAACCCTGGAAAAGACAGAAATTCATTAGGAAAAGTAGAACTTTTAATAGGACAAATTATAAGAAATTACCCAAAGATGAAAGAGATAAAAGAAAACAAAGATATGTTAGCAAACCCAATAGTAAAAAATGTAATTGTTATATATGTGGAGAACCCAATCATTTTGCAAAAAATTGCCCAAAAAGATACAAGCCTAATACTAATAAGCAGATAGACAGATTAAATATTATAAAAGACTTAGAAGAAGATATAGTCAGCATAAATAGTGATGATTCAGATGTATATAGTATAGTCAGTGATTATGAATATCAATTAGAAGCTATAAGCTCAGATGGTGATTCAGAAAGTGATACAGATATAGATAATCTTTTAGGATAGCTTAACCAAGAAATAGGAAAAACTCAAGATATTTTCTTTATGATGGAATGTAATCCAGATACTGAATGTCAGCATAGTTTTCAAATAGGATTAGGATTTGACACAACTAGATGCAGCTATTGTAATTGGTTTCCAGCTAGAGATAAGAGAGCTCAATGTTTATTATGCAGCATAACCTATTGTATAATTTGTTTAGAAAAATTAAATATGACACATAAGATAAAATTAGAAAATACCAGAAAAGATAACAGTATTGAAAACAGAGAATTACGACTAGCAAATAGAGAATTAGAAGTACAAATAAGAGAACTTACACTTCAAATAAGAGAGATAGAAACTAAAACTAGTTTTGACATAGAATGTTTAGAATTAGAAAATAAACAGCTTAAGCAGCAGTTAGAACAACTTCATAGTAAATACCCCTTGAAAGATAAGTTAGTTAAAGATCATATGAACTCTTTAGAATTAGTCAATTTAGTTGATTCTCAACCCTTTAGTCAATACTCTCAGACTCAACCAGATAATACATATTTACCATTTAATTACCCTGTTATACCCAAATCTAATTTAGTCGAGATTTCTTGTGTAATTAAGTTTGTAGAAAAAACCCTTAGCATAGATGCCATGATAGATACAGAGCCAAGAATCATACATAGAACAACACGTAGTTCCACCAGATGGAGTGACCTTAGCAACACCAAATTTTAGTCAAGATAGCAGATGGCACCAAATGTATATACACATTGCATTAATGGCGCCAGATTAGTTTTCACCATCTAGGTTCTCAAGATCAGCACATAGAATGGTTTCCATTACCCCAAGTTTGGATAGGAAATAGCAGACAGAATCATCCTTTCATTTTAGGACTTAACTTCATACTTAGCTTACAAGGCGGCATGTTCATCACCAACACAACATCGCTTTTTTAAACGAACTGTTCATACACCCACAGCTTATTCCCTTAGCACTATAGCCCATTCATCAGAGTTGCGTGCGAAGCGTGGTGGTACCATAGGAATAGATTCGATGCCCGTTAGTTTTTTATTCCCTAGTAGAAAAATTTTTCCCGAGCTAGCCCAAATATACACACCTAATGAGATAGTAAATACTTCTTTAGAAAAATTAGATATGGAAAATTATGAGTTAGAAGATTTTGAAGAAATTCATTTTGAAGATAAGGGAGATTATTGGGACTTAGAAGATTTTCAAGAAATAGTTAACTTAGAATTAATTTTTGCAAAAATAAGAAAAATAAAGAAAAAACCAAAATACCAGAGAACAGAAAAAGATTTAGATGAGATAATTAGATTAGCTGAAACAACAGAAATTTTAGGAGAACAACCCATGAAATATTGGGAGAGAAATAAAATTTTAGCCAGCTTAGATATAAAAAATAGAGATTATAGGATCACTTCAGCACAAATAGATCACACACCAGCAGACATAGAAGAATTTAGAACTCAGATTAAAGAATTATTAGATTTAGGAGTAATTAGACCTAGTAATAGTCCACATAGAAGCGCAGCATTTATGGTTAGAAATCATGCAGAGATAAAGAGAGGAAAAGCTAGAATGGTAATAAATTATAAAAGATTAAATGATAATACAGAAGATGATAAATACAATATACCGTATAAAGATCACTTATAAATAGAATCTGACAAAGAAAGATATTTAGTAAATTTGATTGTAAATCAGGATTTTGGCAGATAAAAATGGAAGAGGAGAGTATACCATGGACAGCCTTTTGTTGCCCTCAAGGACATTATGAATGGCTAGTTATGCCCTTTGGATTAAAAAACGCACCTTCCATATTTCAAACAGAAATGGATAGTATATTTAATAAATATAGTTTCATACTGGTATACATAGATGATATTTTAGTATTCAGCCCAGACAAAAATAGTCATATAGATCATTTGTATATAACATTAGAAGAATTCATAAATAATGGAATAATAATTAGCAAAAAGAAGATGGTATTAAATACACCTCACATAGAATTTTTAGGAATGGAGTTAGGAGATGGAAAAATTAGGTTACAACCTCACATAGTGAAGAAAATTTTAGATTATCCAGATAAATTAGAAGATACAAAACAACTTCAATCATTTTTAGGAATTTTAAATTATGCAAGAATGTACATTCCTAACCTTAGTAAAATAATAGGACCTCTATACAGTAAAACCACACCCACAGGACAAAAATATTTTAATTAGCAAGATATAGCCTTAGTTAGAAAAATTAAAGATATTTGTAAAAAGCTACCAGACCTACAACTCCCCTTAGAATCAGAATATATAGTTGTAGAAACAGATGCAAGCCAATTAGGATGGGGAACAATCTTATTAGCTAAACCTAGTAAATATGATAGTAAGAATAAAGAACGCATTTGTAGATACAGTTCTGGAAAATTTAAAGAAAAAGATACAACCATGACCAGCTTAGATTTTGAAATACTAGGAGTAGTTTATGCAATAAATAAATTTAGATTATTTTTGCACTAACCTTTTACAATTAGAACAGATTGTGAGGCAATAGTTAGATTCCATAACAAACTCAATGAGCGTAAATTAAGTACTAGAAGATGGGCAACATTTTTAGATTGTATAGTAGGGCAAGGATACAAAGTAGAATTCGAACATATCAAAGGTAGTGACAATAGATTAACAGATTGGCTAAGTAGAAAAGTTTATTTAGAAAAAGAAGATAACCAGTTTAATTTTTGTGCAGATAATGGAGAACAGCAAGACCATGAACTTTGGGGGATTCTCTCTTCCCATTCATGAAGGCAGAACAAAATTCAGACCCTTAACAGGAATTGAGTTAGACCCAGTTCAACAGTGTCTTTTAGATAACCTTTGGAATAGCCAGAACCATCCAGCTAAACGTCTTTCAGCCTTAAACTCTCTCAGTATATATTTTTCAAAAATCCAAAATAAACCTTGTCAAAAAGTTTTTCTTTCTATGTAGTAGTTAAAGGAACCAAGCCTGGTATTTACCATGATTGGATGACAGAAGTAGACCCCTTAGTAAAATATTTTCCTACGCCTCAGTTTAAAGGATTTTATGATTTTGAGTCAGCTAGTACCTATGCCCGAAGACAAATAGGAACTAGTTACTTTATTAGCCAGATAGCTAAAGATTACCTGGACACATTGAGCAAGATGAAGTCAACCATCTTTGCTACCAGTGGAGCTCCAGTTAGCCAGATAATTGGAAGCAGTAGTTCAGGCAGTAGTAGTAGTTCTAACCCTCAGACAGATTTTCAGAATCCTCTCCAGATGTGCAGACATTGTGAAGGCCTTACTAGAAATTTCAAGAAAATTATGGATAAAGGCAAAAAGGTCAGTGAAGAGCTAGACCAGCTCCGAGATGAAGAAAAACAATTGAAAGCAACCGTTCGAACCCTAACCAATCAGCTTAAAAATTTAGCTCCAGAAAGAAAGCCTATCTCCTTACCTAGCCCAGAAATCAAACAACTCACCAGTGAGGAATTTGACAAATTGAGTGCTAGAATGTATTTCTTCAGGCATTCTATCATTCGATCCCTTTGTGAGAAAATCCCAGAAATAGAAGACTTAAAACCCATTATTTACACCTTAGCCGAAGATAGCAGAAATAACGAGCTAGTCATTATTCAGCAATTCCTTCAAGATCTCTCCATAGCAAGAGTCAGCTGCCCAGGCCTAGCTTATCAATGGCTCTATACCGATGAAGAAGAAGAGCAGCCCTGCTTAACAAAAGAAAAATGCAGAAAATATTCCGAGCATTTTGATAGATGTCAGTGTAACCTAGACTTCAGCATTTGCCTTTGCCAGATAAATTTAGCTACATTTGAGCCTTTGGAGATACAGATAAGAGGCGAAACATGTTATCTAACAGCCTCAAAATTGTTAGATTACGGCTTTGTCTCTAGATTAATTTTCACAGATCCAGATCAAACAGATAGCTTTGGACACAAGCTTGCACATGCAGTACTGTGCGTAATGGAAGAATTTCAGCCGTATGTGGAAGTTTTGATAGATAGCAAACTACCAGAGTGGAAGGGAATATGGTGCAATCCAGCTAAACACAAAATGTACCTGAGGAACCTCTACATTCCTGGATACCGGGACTTCTCAATAGGAGACCCCGCCATGCCGATTTATTTCCACTCAAAGACCAAATTTCAATAAATGGAGAAAATTTGCCAAGAATACACTAATAGCATACAATGGATATTGGACATCTAGTTTGTGAAGATAAATATCAAAAGATACATTGCAATTTGGCCATCCTGCTATCCATTTAGCAGAGAAACATTTGTCGATGAAAGCCGACTTAACTATCAACATTGCGTCATTCATGAATCATCAGTTATGGGAGAAAATGATCAAGAACTGTCCGATATGGAAGATGGGGATGACTTTTACGACCAGCTTTCAGCAGCAGATCTAGACGACCTCTCAGATAGAATGTATGGATTAAAAAAAAAAAAAAAAAAAACAGCGGGTCCCACTACAAGACTCCTACAAAATTAGATTAATTTAATAATTATAATTATTTAATTTTTTTATTAAAAAAAATATAATTGTTGTATTTTTAAAAATAAACTATACATTTCTTTTAGTGACAAACGCAATAAATTCAATAAGCTATAGTTATCGAATTAATCTAATTTTTTTTTTTGTAAACGAAATACACAAAATACCCGACAAAAAGAACGGTTCAGATCATTAAAACGGGGCTTGTGGTAAATCCCATGAGCCCAAACAGCGCCCTCTAATCGAAAATTTGGACTTAAGGGATCCGCCTCCTTATTTTAAATAGGGAGAATTTTATTTTAGTGTAATTTAAAAAATAATTATATATGTAAATATTTTAATGATAAATTTTGTAACGTTAAAAAATAATTTTATAAACTTTATAATGTATCTGAAATTATTTTTTGAATTTACTATTTAACTATTATTTTCCCTTTTAAATGTGAATAATAATGTACTTGATTTTAGGAGAAATATCAAATCAGTGACATAGTCAAATTTTTTGCATTTTCACGATGGTGTAATTTTATTGTGTGCATGGTGTAAATCCTTCATGTGCTCGGTGCAACTTGGTGCAACTGTTCTTATTTGTTAGTGTTGTAACCAAAAAAAAAAAATTCCATTTATGGTGTAATTTTTTTTTTTAATATAATTTCCCCTTGATTTTATTATTTTAGAGTAAAATACTCAAAGTAGCTTACATTTTTAGAGGGAATCACACTTAGTAGAATCAGAAAAAATATTTACAAAAAAGTAAAAAAAAAAAAATTTAATTAATTATAAAGAAAATTTACCCATAAATCCTACTTTCTGAAAAGTTGAACCATTTAGTCCTAAATGTTTTCTTATGCACCATTTAGTCCTATTTTTTTTGGCAATGTTATTTACTTAATTTTGATTATTTGCAGATTACAATTGTACCCATTGTGTGGGCTGTTTGTTTCCTAAATTGGTGGAAAGTCGGTTTTCTTGATTTGGGGGATTGATAATGTTAATCAAAGCAAGGGTTTGGTGAAAACGGGTCTTGGGGAGTTGTTGATGTTCATTGTTTGATTGTTATTGGTTCTGAGTTTGTTGTGTCGAACAACGATTTTGTCACAGGTTATCTCTATGTTTTTTGATTTTTTCTGCTTAATTTTTTGTGACTGTATATGTCTTGCATGTTATGGTATGAAATACATCAACGTCAACGTCGGTTCTGGTAACGTTACGTTTGTGTTCTTCTGTCTGTTTCATATATATTTTCATCACATTAGTCGTTGATGTTTTGTGGGTGGTTCACAGTTGGGTGTATGGAACGGTTTTGGCACATAGGTTCTCTCCATGTTTGCTGATATTTTCTGCACTTTTTTTTCTGAATGTGTATGTGTTGCATGTTACGGGATTAACTACAGTAACATCAACCCGATTTTGGTAACATCAGTTTTGTGTTTCTTGTGACTGTGTTCATACATATGCAGTACATTTGTGTTGTCGATGTTATGTGGTTGTTATTTTTTGTGTTTATTGGTGTGTTATCGACGTCGGCTCTGGTAACATCACGTTCGTTTTCTTGTGCTTCTGTCACATATATTCATCACATTGTTTGTCGATGTTATGAGTTTGGTTCACAGTTTGGTGTAACAGCGTTCCAATAAACAACATCGGCCGGTTTGTTCTCGTGTTTACTCGATTTTTTTTGCCCTTTTTTTGTCTTCTTGTATGTCTTCCATGTTGCGGTATTAACTACATCAACATCAAAGTCGATTCCTGTAAAATCACTGTCGTATTATTGTGATTTTTTCACATATAGTCAGCACATTGTGTTGTTTATGTTTAGTGGTTGTAAATATTAGTATATATGGTTGTGTTATCAACATCGACTCAATTAACATTACGTTCGGCTGCTTGTGGGTATTTTATATGTATGCAGGACAATGTGTTGTTCATGTTATGTGAGTGTGAAGATTTTTATATTGTTTGTGTTTTGATGTCAGTGGGCTTTGTTGCATATCTTAGTGGGTAACGTATTTTTTTGAACTGGGTACAATGTTGTGTTATTATTCATTCATTGTTGTACGCGTTAGCCATCTACTGATGTGATTATGGGTTGCGTGACAGGTATGGATGGTATGTTGTTATTGTGCACCTACGGGCAAACAAATGTTGTTGTTCGGTGTCATCGAGCGATGACATTCACGCAGCTGCTCGATGATATTTGTGGCAAGTTCGACGACTTAGTACGGGATGTGGTGTACATGTTATGGGATGTCCCTGGGTATAACAAGTTTAAGGTTGATAGTGATGACGATATCCACAACATGTTGTGCCTTGCGGAGTCATTTGCTTTGAAACATTTTGATGTTCTTATTCAGATCCGGGACGTTCCAGTGGGCGGTAACTACGAGGGTGTGTATTGCCGTGAAGGTCAGCAGTTCGATTTTGGTAATCAGACGTTCGGTAGGGATGATCAGACGGATCTGTTACCAACATATTGTCCTAACAAATCAAAGACGTTCATGTCTACTCAGTGGGCATTCAGGATTACACACGTTGGACAATGTTTCGTCGGTGGCGTAAGTGAATTTCGGGAAATATTATGCAAGTATGCCGTTGAACGCGGGTTTGAATTCAAGTATTTGAATAATGATTCAGTTTGCATTACGGCGGTTTGTAAGTTTGCAGAGTCCAGAGGATGCATGTGGTCAGTGCATGCGAGGGTGTTGTCATCGAATGGCCTTTTATGCATTAAGAAGTTAGATAGTGTGCACAATTGTGGAGCTGCTGTTCGAACACATACAAACCCACGTACGGGGTCCAATTTGGTTTCAAGCGTTGTCGCAGATCGGATGCGTGCTAAGCCACTGACGCGTCCTACGGACATTGTTTTCGATATGAAAAATGACTACGGTTTGGATATTAGTTACCGAGTGGCGTGGTTAGGGGTTGAGAAAGCAAGAGGTGAAGTCTATGGAGATCATGCTATGTTATTCGACCAACTTAGGTGGTATAGTGATTCCGTTATGGAAAAGAGCACAAACAGTTACATTAACCTTGAATTTCACTAACAAACTGGGAGGTTCGTTCGGTATTTTATATCCTTCCATGCATGTATAGATGGGTTCAATCATTGTCGGCCGTTACTTTTTTTGGATGACACGTTTCTGAAAGGCAGATTTAAGGGGAATTTGTTAGCTGCTACCGCGAAAGATGGCAATAAAGGTGACGTGTCAATTTTTTTACTTAATTCTTTGCTAACAGAAAAATTTGTCACATTTTAGTTCCGATTGTTTTTAATGAATCAATTACATATATATGTACTCTTCGCAGGCTTGTTTCCAGTGGCCTTCACAATTGTTGATTTCGAAAATCAACAAAATTGGGAGTGGTTTTTACGGAATCTTAAAGAAGTCGTGGGTGACGAGCGTACGTTGACGTTCGTTTCGGATCGTCACGCGGGGCTCTTACAATCTATGCCAATTATATTCCCTTCAGCACATCACGCATTTTGTTTTCTACATCTTCAAATGAATTTGAGAGAGCGAATGAAATACGTTAATGCATCTCGTAAGGTTGCGTTGATGCGGAAGCTCCGAGAATGTGCTTATGCCCCTACAATACCATCTTATAATCAGAAAATAGAGGTGTTGAAAGAGTGTAGCCCCGCTGTGGTTGACAATTTCTTGAAAGACTTGCATCCATCCCACTGGACTAATGCGTATTTCATGTAAGTTTGATTGCACCCGTTCTACGTATTACGTTGCTGGGTTCATTTTTTCCCAATTGTTTACATACGCTAACATGCTTACTAGTTTGTTGTTTTACTAGAAACTTTGTGTTTAATGTTATTATTCTCTTGCAGGGGGCAACGTTACGGTGAGATGTGGTCGAGTGCAACTGAATCTTTTAACAACTGGATACGGGAGGCGCGTCATCTTCCGATTACTAGATTGGTCGACATGGTTAAGGGTCAAATAATGGAACAAATGGCGGAGCGTAGAGTCAAGGCAAGGGAGTGGACCGGTGTGTTATGCCCAAAAATGGAGAAGAAATTGGTAACGGTGTATAATGACAGCAGGGGGTGGAATGTTAGTCAGGCTGATGACAATGTTTACAAGGTGCATAGTCAACCCTCTGTTTTGGTTGATGTGGCAAGGCGATCATGTTCATGTTTCCAGTGGCAGCTGAATGGGTTTCCGTGTTCTCATTCTGTTGTCGCTTTCCGTAATAATGGACAGAATATATACGATTCCATTGAAACGTGCTATCGTATTGACAAATTTCAAGCTTCGTACAGCGGAACAATTTGCCCCATTCCAACTGTTGAGAAACTGGCATTTTCGCCCAATGATTTTATGATAGCGCCCCCAAAGGTGAAACGTCTGCCTGGCAGGCCGAAACATAAACGAATTCCATCAAAGGGCGAGGTTATGCAACGGATCCGTTGTGGTCGGTGTGGGAAAATAGGCAACCACAATAGGAAGACATGCAAAGAACCTATTTGATCATGTTACAGCAAATTTATTTCTAGTTTTTTTTTTAATTTTTCCCAATTCATTGAACTTCGTACAATGTGTCTTTTTAATTCAACATTTTACTTTCCGTTGATTTAAGTTCAGACTTCACAACGTTGTCCATTACGTTATAACTGCATATGGATTTCACATGTGGATTTACTTTCACATTTCACCCCATTTCGACAAACGTATTCTACCTAACCACCTGCCACTACATTTAACATTTCAATTAAACTTTCAATAACCACATTAGCCAAATCAATTTTCCTTCCCTCAGCACTACCAACGCTATCTGATGTGCATTTCTTACTACACCCAATTCTGATACATGAATATGTTAGAAACATAAATTTAATGTATTATGCATTAAGGTAACAATTAACATGTTTCCCAAATAAATTTTGACAGCAAACAATTACACACATTTTCAAACACAAACGTTTCAACTACAATGTCTCATCCTGTAGTTCAATTGTTGGGTTTAACACCAACACCCTACCTAAACACAATGACAACGCTGCGAACCCGGAAGTAACCCAGGACAAACATTTTACACATTTTCCAAAACAAACGTTTCAACTTGAATGTACCCTACTCCTGGTAAATTTCTGGGTTTACCAACATCCCCTACATAAACACAATACACACCTACACATTACAAAATGTCAAACCCGTAACTAACATCATTCACAAACACAATTAAACGACACGTCCAAAAATCATTAACATTTACTAACCCAGCCAAAAAAACACTCCCAGTTTTGCCCATGTTTTTCAATGTTGATGTAAAGTATTTTGTGTTTATCCAGTCACAAACACACACCTAATGAAACATCAAAAAATCAGTACCATATGAACAAGACTTTTCTATGTTCAACAAAAAAAAACAAAAATAGAAATCAAAGCTAATATATGTGTTCCAGCAAATCTGTCAGGGCAGAGGCCGATTCCGAAGCCCTCTATGTGGATCGTTGATGAATGCCTTAACCATTTCTGCTCTGAACGCGGTGGCTGTCATCCTATCCATCAAACCTTCGACCTCCACGTTATTTGCGTACTGCCGCATGATGAAGCATACCATAACAGCGCAATCTGGACTGCCAATTGCAAACAAGTTAACAGGTTAATCAACACGATCAAACTAAAAACATAACTTGGAACAAATTTAAGCCGGAGTTCAAATTTAAACTTACGATTCTGGGTGTTGTTGGGGACAATCACCCAAAGCCTCCAATGGCTCGTCGATATTCTCCGCTATGACACCCGCAATGGTTTGCACTTTCCCTTGTATCCGCTTTGTGTAATCGACGACCCACTGTTTCTGTGTTAGGTAACACACCCAATCAGTCACAGTACATACACCCTATCACCCTATATGCAACACAGGCACAACCAAACACATACATGTAATAACCACTCACTCATACTTACCACTTTCACCGCCTCAGCAAAATGATCATCTCGACTTCCTTTACGTGTTTTGATTGAATTGTAGTGTGTCCATGTCCCCGAATATGAATCGTACACCATGGTTGTCCAATGATTCGCATGGTATATAGGGTAATGGACGTATCTGCATCCAGATGCAGCATTCACGTGCACGTTCAGGTAACTGTCTTTCGACGTTATGCTTCGATTCCTCATCATACCCTACAAAAAAAAAAAAAGCAAACCAATTACAAACTCACAACTTGACTGCCCAGCTGTGGGGAAAAAATAAATCCAAACTATTCGACAACGTGACACTACTCATAATACCATACACATACCGAACAGACACTGCTGTGGAAGTACAATTTGCTGAAATTAGCACAATTAACGTACCGATTACGCTCTGCACTTTTTAAAATTTCAGTATATGCGTCAATAACCTACCAACACAAATTATTCACATGTTCCAAACACATTAGCCGTACAAAACGATCCTCCTAACCCTTTTTAAAAAAAAAAAAACAATTAAGCCAACAAAATGTCTTCACTGATGACGTCCTCACATTGAGAATATCACTCATACTTACATTACCGGCAGTTGCCCCCCTTGTACGAGCGACTGGATGTCTTTGAAATTAACGTGCACACCATACTCTGCTGCACTCCATATGACAGCCCTACACCAAATCACAATCACATAAGTACAATTCAAATGTAATTTTTTTAATGTCACATAAAAGCAGAACAACTAAAATACGAAATTAGTACGTTACCCGTCCCCTTCAAATGTGTACACCACCTGCAACAGTTTATGTTCATCTTCAGCCAACAATTTCCAAACCGGATACCGATTTTTCATTCCAAATCCAGCCCATGTTTTACGCTCTCCATTATCATCTTCAATGTGAAGTACATCCTCATTTGTGATTCTTGCTATGTTGCCCTCATCATTTGACTTTTTGCAACGCTTCACCAACCCAGGATACTCGTAATCTTGTAGCTTCCACTCCCACCTAGCTTTGCTCTTCACACGCCACACCAATGATGTGATGTTCGGTTCCTCCAGATTCACAAAGTCTATTACCTTGTCCACCACCTCACTGCCAGGCCGATCAAGAACATGTTTAATGTTCGAATTGTTCTCCAATGTTGCTGCATTACCTGTGCTAGCAGAATTGCATTTACTTTTTACCTCCACTGGAATCCATACCCCGGCACATAACGTCGACCCCTGGTTTACAACTCCATCCTTGCTCCGCACTATTATGTTCTGTCCACCAACTAAGGTATTACCTATATCAACATCAACTACGCTTGCATCGTTTAATTCGGAACTGTTGCTTACGACATTGCCCATGTTATTCACCGGACCATCCGTTTGATTTCCACTTTGTTGGTCTGTCGACGTCCCATGACTTCTACTTGTGTTCCTAACCAGCTGTGTTACCTCGTGCGCCTCGTACTCATCAACCTAGTCCTCCAACCGTGCTAATGTTGTTTTCGTCTCTGATACTAGGGCATTCAAACGTGCAATTTCGGCATCCTTTACACTGATGGCAGTTTTAAACCCCATACACAAATTCGCAGCTTGTGAACCAAGTGTGCGTTCCATGCTCGTAACCTTACATTCAAGTTCATGCACACGTTCCGATTTCAGCCTCAATTCTTCCTCCAACTTTGCTACTCTGTCAAGCGTTTCATTTTTTTTATTGCTACTACTGTCGCCTGCTGTATCTGCATCCTTTGCTGGTTGCATAGTTGACAAATCCAGCAGATCTGGGAACAATACTGCCTCCATCGTATGTGTCTGCCTCGTGAGTCATTCTGCCTTTCTCAACATGGACCCCTGCAGATGAGTCCATTTGCCAACAGTTCAAACTTGGCTCTACAACTTCAGCACCGACAACGTCACGTGGCACACCGACATGCACCGACACTGCCTGCACGTCAAGCACTTTCCCTTCTGCCCTCATACATTCACCACTTAACAATGTGGTACCTATTTTGTACCGTTCAAGAATTGCGGCCTCCAGTTTACCACACTTTACCTGCCAAAACACATTACAAAATTGTTAGCGACTCCAACACGCACCACCCACTAAAACCATACAACTCAGCCTCCTATGTCATACCTCAAGCTGTCTTCCGCTACTCAAGTCGACCCCTTTCATTTTCGTTGTCAAATTTGCAATGTTCCATCTACAGAACCTTGGCAGCACACTGTGCCATTCTGCCTCGATCAGGTTAGTGTGTTCACAAATAAAAAATTGCAGGACATTCGCAAACACATTCATTAACATTACATGCTAACAAACAAATCCAAACATGCCATTTTCGTAATAAATAGTACATTACAAAAATAACACTTACAAGTAATACGACAACACATCCGGTTACCCTTTCCGGCCTATCATGAAACTCGTTCAGTGATGCAATTAACGCGCCCCGTATTGCAGCAGCCCAATTATACAACTATATCGTACTTAGTTTGTCAATAACTCAGACGAACGCCTACCCAATAGACTCTCCGGTTGTTGTGAAAAACAGTTTTGCACAAATATATAACGACAGCAGCTTCACGACATCTTCCTCGTCATGAATACTATTTCCCTGAAGTGTAACATCCAATAGTTCTTTAATTTTTTTGCACGATATCCTCCCCACAATGTTGTAGCGACGCTGAATGAAATGAGCTAAATCAAGCTGGTCCACGCTGCACTGAATGCCAAAAACAAGTCGGATATCACTACGACGCAATGGAACGCCTTTCCCCCCGATATAGAATTTTTCATCTTTAGGATTGTACGTCTGCAGTATGCGTAACACTGTCTCATCACATTTCTTGTAAGCACTCGGCGACAAGTTGTGTTTGCAGATGGAATTAATCATCGACCAAAACGGTGTTCTTCGCAGTTGTCGTTTATGGCCTGCTGTGAAATGTATTTCTAGCACGGTTTTGATAACCCCGTTTATATTCGAACGATACGCCAGCGGGAAGTGTCGACTACCACTTTTTCCTTCACATGGGCATCTTCTTTTTTCCCCTTGAATAGTATCTTCCCCTGTTTTTCACAACAACTGGTTCTGACGTGAAATCAAAATCACCCACGTCACGCGACACACCACCACTTCTTTTCCGTGGTGACTGCCTCAAAATCACCCATGCACACATAATAAACACCAATCAGGAAGATAAACACACCACTATCTCATAACGTAACACGTACATTCCATACTGCGACATACACATAATCTACAACAGCATGAACAGTTACACATTAACAATGTTCACCAAACATAACAACATACCCAACAACTTACCCACCATCCCAAAGTCACACTGCCTCCAACAACAACATCATGACATTGGAGACATTAACATCATAGGCCCAATTCAGCAAAACAACATCACCAAAACATTACTGAAACCTTAGCATTGCAAAGGCACAGTGCTACAGTACAGAGCATCGACGAAACAAAAACATTACACATCGCGCCAGAAAACCCAGAATTGCAGAAAAAAAAAAAAAAAAAAAAACACAACGATATGACACTGCCTCAACCAACAACATCATGAATACATACACATTAACATTGACAACCAATAAAATCAACAACATCATCGCAACAACATTGAAACATTAACATTCTACACTGTGCCCTTACAACAAACACCAACATCGTACACATACTTCAGACATTAACATCAGTAACATCTGCTCACCCAATGTAACCACCAACATCATTAAAACACAATAACCATATTAACATTACACAACATCACATTGCTACCACAAATAACATCACAAACCCAGAAACATTAAATATCTTAGTCCAACAGCCATTAATGGCACACCAACAACGTACATACTACAATATCACATTGCAATAATGAACAACATCATGAACATAGAGACATTGGCCACCCCGACATAACATCATCCCCAACATCGTACCCACCAAGGTCATGAAACCCAACATAACATCCCCACAACCACGGACCCACATCTAATTCCAAACGTAAATATCGAACTTAAACCCTATCATCAACCACAACTCCTCTCATAAAACAAAACAACGACAGCAACATTACAACCCTACAACAATGTTTTCCATATCAAAGAAGACAACATCAAAAAATCCAAAACAAAACGGCCACAAATAACATACCTCCACTTTTTTTGGTCATTCTCAACCGTCCCCTAACGTAACACCATCTTCCAATCCTTATCGCAAGCGCAGACTGAAATCGAACTATACGACGTCCCTCTGCTTCAACAACAATGGCTTCCCACTGGTCGTCATCACCACAACGTTGATAGCTTATTTCAATTTTAGGGTTTATGTAATGTAGAAACCTTGACCCAAACAGATTCGCCTTCCGTTTCTGATGTTGATTTCCTTTTGAAAACCCCAAATCTTTCCTTCAAATCTTACCGTAGCACCGCCGAATCAGGAATATCTAATGTAACAGCATACCAAACTGCTTGCCTATCTCCGTAATTTCACATTACTAAATTACCAATGTTGCCCATTAGCCTTACCAGTGCCGTCCACAACGTATATGCCCTCAATAGTCATTTCCAATATAATAGCACTGTTCGGTTCTTAAGATAACATTTGGGACTAAACAGTGTATAAGTTGATAAATTGGGATTTATTGGTGCATCACCCTAATTATAATTATTAATACTTATCATTTTTTTATAAATATTTTTTGTTATCCTCACTAATGTGTAATTCTCTCATATTGTTAAGCATTTTGTTCATACAAATGGCAACGGGGCAGGATAGGGCTGGGGATTACACTCCTCGTCTCCGATCCCCGAAAGTGATAAATTTCCCGTCCGCGCCCCCGATCCTTGACGGGGACTCATCGCCCGTCCTCGCCCCTGCTCCTGATCGGGAATCCGGTATCTCCGACCCCGAAAAATCCCTGAATGATTTATTTATTTATTTATTTGTTTTTTTGATCTATAAAAATCTATAAGCATCCTATTCAAATATATTTGTCAACATATTTTCAAATTAAAAAAATTAGTAAACATCAAATTCAAACATATTTGTCAACATATTTTCAAATTAAAAAATTTGTAAACAATAAAATAGCATCTATCAATATATTTTATTCAATAACTCTGTCCAGCAGAATAACGTTCTATTCAAATCAATATATCCTAAATAACAAAATAGCATCTGTCAATATATCCTATTTAATAAATCTATCCAGCAGAATAGCATCCTGTTCAAATCAATATATCCTGAACAACAAAATAGCATCTGTCCAACAACCCACACACAAAGGAAAATTCAACAAGTTGCAAAGAGAATAATTAGTCTCAAGCACAACCCGCAAGGGATAGGCTACCCAAAAATAAATAAATAAATAAAAAAATCCATTGCAATATAATTATAATAATAATAATAATAAAACATTGTTTCTCCAATATTCATACAACCACACCACAACTTTCATCATTTCTTTCAACTTGAATTCCTATTAAATAACAAAAGGAAAAAAACAAATAACCAATACTAATAATAATATGTAAAAAATGTTAACAATTAAAACAACAAAGATGACAACTAACACAAAAATGGCACATGACTCATCCGAGTCAATCTCATCATCATCATATATAGTCGCATAGCCTACCGATTCCAATGTTGAATTTCCTAAAAAGTAAAGAATATAAATTCAGTATTGAAATTATTCCATGGTAATATAAAAGTGAAATAATAATATGTAGATTGGATGAAATAATAATATGAGTGCCTTTCATCTCTGCACCCCTCAACCAACTTTGTGCACACATTAATGCTTCTAATGTGTTTGGATGAAGTCTACTACGATGTGGACTCACCAATCTTCCACTAGTACTAAATGCTGACTCAGAAGCAATAGTGGATACAAGAATAGCTAAAATATCCCTAACTATTGCCTGTAAGGTCGGATACTTTGGTCCATTGGCTTTTCACCAATTCAAAACATCAAAACGTGAAGTCCTTGACAAAACATCATCTTCTAGATAATGGTCCAACTCTGATCTTACATTCTTCACTTTTTTACTTTTCTTTCTACTAATAAACAAATCAAATTCTAAAAGGGTCTCTGTAACAATTTCTAGATGAATAGAAGAGTTACCAACAACATCGGTCTCCATATCAACTCGGTGCTAATACTCTTGCAATAAATCATAACAAATCTGACGAATCCCGATCAACTTCATCTTCAGCTTTGTCTCTATAAAGTTTTTCAAAATAAAACTCCAATACACTTATCTTATACCTAAGATCAAGTACAACAACAACTCCAATAACACCATGTATCACTAACCAATATTTATTAAATTTTTGCTGCCATTGTTCTAATCACTTCAATTTCACAAGAGAGCCATTGAAATAGTGTCATCCTAATCTCACATAAAGCTGGGAAACAAACATTGGTTGTGGGATACTTAGTACCAGAAAATAATTCTGTGATAGAAAAAAGTATTTTAAACCTCCCATTAATCTCTCTAGCAAACTCTCGTTCTTGCTCACTTGGTACGGTCTTATATTGGGGCTCTCCAATTTTCAACTGAGAAAAAACATTCTTATACAATAAGGCAGTTTGAAGCATCAAATAGGATGAATTTCACCTAGTTGCACAATCAAGTCCTAATTTCTTAATATGTGGATTACGCAATTGATTGACTGTTTCTTCAAATTTTTCTTGTCTTTTTGGTGTTGCTGCCAATAAGTTACACTCTCTCGAATTTTCTCAACACCCACTCGTATGACATCCAATCCATCTTTCATTATCAAATTCAAAATATGCGCACAACAACGCAAATGAAACAAAGTATCACCCAACAAAAGCGATGTATTACTTAACTTATCCATCAACATGGTAATCATGGCTTCATTTGTGGAGCAATTATCAACAGTAACAGTAAAGATTTTTCTATCAATATTCCATTCTATCATACACTCAAGCAAAGTATCACAAAGAACTTCTTTTGTGTATGGACATGGAACATAAATAAACCTAAAATATGATATTTATGAACAAGTATTAATAACATGTAAATTGAATTGAATAAGATAGAACTTTTAAATGATTTGCAAATTTACAAATATATACCTCAAATTTACAAACATATACTCAGACACACATATCATTCATTTAGCCGAATTGGTTCTCAACTTCTCACAAATGTGTTCATCTATCAAAATCACATAGTTAACAAATCTCATAGTTGACAAAATCTCATAGGCCATAAGTCTTCCATTTTAAACATTAAGTGAGCTAATTTCCAATTTATTTAAAACAAATTATTGAGAAACTGAGAAATTGAGAAACAAATTTTTGCGGATTTAAAACTGAGAAACAAATAACAGATCATATATATATATATATATAAAATAATAGAAAAAAAAGATTCATATATACATAAACAAATAACATATCATATATACATAAACTTCATTTAGATTCTCAGAAGCTGATTTCTCCATAGAAGGTAAATCTACAAGCATGCTCGGAGGAGGTCGAAATAACAAATTATATATATATAACAAATTAAATCTACAAGCATACAAATAGCATTATATAACAGATCATATATATATACAAATAACAAATTATATATATATTTTTTTAAATAAAAAAATTTAGAGAAAAAAAAAAACAAAAAACAGAGGTCGAAATCCCTAGATTGAAAAAAAAAATTATGAACTTGATACTATATATACACTCAGATATATATATATATATATGTATGTATGTAAACCCTAGATCGAAATCCCTAGAGAGAGAGAGAGAGAGATATCCTTTGACAATCGGCGGTGAAGGAGGATCGACGATGAGAGGAAAGAGCGGCGGTAAAGGAGCAACAGCCGTCGTGTGAGAGAGAAAGAGAGAAGGAGGCCAAACTCTAAACAGCAACGGCGGTGAGGAAGGAGGATCGACAGTGAGGGATAAGCAGTGGTGACGGAGGATCAGCGGTCGTCGTTGTGTGAAAGAGAGAGATAGGGAGGCGAAACCCTAATAGCGACGGTGAGACCGTCAGATAAAGAGAGCTCTGTGTTTGTGTGAGTGAGAGCAAGTGTTCAAACCAAACCCTACACACATATATTATATATATATATACAGGGGCAAAATAGTAATTTTACATCGAGGGCAAACGGGGCGGGGATCGGGGCCAGGGCTGAGATCGAGCCGGGGCCTGGCCCGGGATCGGGCCGGGATCGGGACTGAAACATGTATCCCCGTCCTTAGCCCGAGTATCATCGGGGATTCAATTTTTAATACCACCATCAGCCCGTCGGGAATATTTTTCGGAGAATAACCACTCAATTCGGGGTTGGGGATCGGGTCCCCATCGGGTCGGGTTTCGATTGCCATCTCTATTTGTTCACATGTACAACACATATTTAAAAAAATAATTTAAAATTATACATTTTGGTGATAAATACGTGTAATGAAAAATATATAATTTTTAAAAAATTTCTCAACATGTGTTTTAAGAATATATATTAATAAATAATTTTTTAAAAAATGTCACTAACATATTATTTTTGTCAAAAACTATGTTTAAGCATTCTGTTTGAATATTATTTGTATTGAAATTTATACCGAATTGTCCATTACAATTATGTTGTGGTGTCAATTTTGTAAGTAAATATTTTTATTTTAAAACTATAAATTTCAATATTATCACATCATTTCATATAAAAGTGTGAATTTAATTATCTTTATCAATTAAGTTTTTGTATAGTTAGATAATCATCTTATTAATTTATTAATTTCCATCAATATTTGGATTTTTTATATATTTTTTAATAGCATATTAAACAATAGCATGTAAGGTGATTTCCAAATTTAAATTTGATGAAAAGCACATTAAAACTCAGCTCCAATCATTTTATCAAATCGATATTAAATAAAGGGAAAGTTAAATTTTTCATCAAATTAAGGGAGTTTTATCATTTCATCAAATTTTATAAATGGCCGTTGGGCCGGACGTCCATCCAGATGCCTTCTTGGACAACCAAACTTTTTTTATTTGAACACCAATTTTTGCTCATGGCTGGATGTCCTCCTGGACAACCGTGCTTGTAACAAAATTTGATAAAAATTTTAAATTTACCATTAGAGTGTATTATATTATATCAAACTTTTCATCAAATTTTCACTCTAATTTGATGAGCTGTTAAAAATGCTCTCAGTCAGATGTTATACCTCACACAACATATAATACGAAGAAAATAATGTGTCCATAACTAAAGACATCTTTAAAATTGTGTATAAATAAATAATTTGAGGATGAATTTAAGAAATAAAAGAAAAATAATAATAAAATGTGTCCCTTTCATTTTTTTTTTCTTCATAAATTATCATTCAAATTTTTAATCTAAAATATAAATTAATTAATTCCACAAATAAAGAAGATCAACTATGTTCATGTGCTACCAACGAATCCGGATCGTCGGTAGCAGAGCTCAGAACATTTTCCCCCCAAAACGACGCGTTTTGGGGCTTTTTCCTTCTCTTCGCAGAACAGGAATCCAGAACCAGAGAGGAAGGAAGAAGAGAGGAGAAGAAGGGAGGGAAGAGGGATCGGATTCGCCGAAGGAAGTGGAGCGGAAGGGAGCCAGAGGAGGGAAGCCCGCTGAGGCCGCAGCGCCCTCCGCCGCCATGGCTCCTTGCTCCGCCGACCTCGCATTGGCTCTGCGCTGCCAGGCCGTTGCTGCCCACTCTGCCCGCCATGGCTGCTCGCTGCTCCTTCGACCTCGCCCTTCTTCTTCTTCTCCCTTCCTCTCTTCTTCCCTTCCTCACCTCCTCCTCTCGTTCGCCTCCTCCGTTGCGAAGAGAAGAGAAAAGCCCCAAAACGCTATTTTGGGGGCGACAAAGCTGACATGTGCTTGTGCTACGACGATCCGGATCTGCTAAACCTTACTTTTTAAAGTGAACTTTTCTATATTGAAGTGATTTTACAAATACTTAAAACAAATTCATTTGAATAGAGTTTTGAAAATTGAAAGGACAAAAGGTGAGTGAAATGAATTATATTTCTTTTATATTTTACTTATTATTTTATTTTTTTATTAAATTTTTATTTAAATTCATAAATCAAATATAATCTAGAAAAAGCACCATAAAATATCCAGATGCCCTATTGTTCTCCCAATCACCAGCATAAATCAATGAACCCTACATTTTTAGTCAATGACCCCTACATTTTTTGTCAATGACGTTTGAGTTGGATCACCAGGTGACCATGCCTTGAGTCACAGTGAATAACTTCTCCTATCATGGTCGTCACGACTACAAAAAAAAGTCGGATCACCAAGTGACCATGCCCTCAGGCACAGTGAATAACTTCTCCTGTCATAGTGTTCACGACTACAAAAATAAATAAAAAATAGTGGACTTTTTTAGTTTTTCAATTTTTTATATTTTATTTTTGAAAATTTTTATAAAAAAAATTACCTTTTAGATTCGTTTATACAAAAACAAACCCCCAAAAAAAATTTGATATAATTTTGAAAATAAAATCACTAAAGATTAAAAAAAAAATTAAAAAAAAGAAATGACTTATTTTTGTGTTTCCAAAAAAAATTAATTATTGGAAAGTACAAGAATAATCCTTCGTAGCTCGAATCCCCTTTCCCCGAATCTCCAAATTGTCCAAAACGACGTCGTTTTGAGCAATTTTTTTTTCCCCTATGTTTGAAACAAATAGAAGAGTGAAGAAGAGGAAAAGAAAGAGAAAGAGAGAAAGAGAAGAGAGGAGAAGAGGGAATGGAAAGAGAGAGAGAGAGAGAGTCGATCACCGCCTCCGCCTCCGATCGTCACCTCCGCCTCTGCTTTTGCCTCCACCTTAGATCGTCGCATCTGCCTTCGCTTCCGATTGTCGCAGCCCGGCCTCTGATCTCTAATCTCGGCCTCCGATCTGTGATAATGTGATGATGATGATGATGTGTTGGGTGGTTGTTGATGATGATGATGATGGGTGGTTGATGATCTCTTTGTCTCTCTCTACTACTCTTTCTTCTTCTTCTTCTTCTTTTCTGATTTTTCTTCTACCAGTTATTGGAAAAAAAAAATCAAAAGCATTTAAACGACTTTTGAATTGAGAGATTCGGGAATCTCTTCGAGTTGATAGCACAACTAAAAGTACAAATAAATGTGCTTTTAGTTTCTATTTCTTAATTTTCACCAAATAAGCCTTAAGTCATTGTTTACCATTTTACTTCTCAACACAATTTTAGTATGGTGTAATAAGTCTCATTACTAATATATATTTGTAATGTAGTATTGACAAGTAGACTAGCATATGGAAAATGCTAAGCATCATGGAAAATGTTTTATGAAAAATGTTTCATGAAAATGATCATGAAAAAATCTTCATCCTTGTATTATACTTTGTAACTTATTGTATATGTAATCTAAGGGTCAAAATCTTTCATGATCATCTTCATGAAATATTTGTCATGATACTTAGCATTACCAAATCAGGTCTTAACTCTCATTAAATAGAGTTAGTTATATGAATCCTTCATTTTCTTACTTGACTTTATCAATGACTATTTAATTAGTTAAATTAAGAAAATTCATATCTCTATCTACTACATTAGCTTACGTCAATTTAAGTTTGCCTTTTCTCTTAACGCTTTCATCTACTGTCACTATATCACATCTCTTCAATACTGCCTCTGTTGGTTTTCGTTGTATATAACTAAACCATTTCAGTCTATTCTTTTTCAATTTTTCTATCGATACTACTCTTATCCATTCACAAATATACTTATTTCTAATTCTATCTTTTTTAGCCTTACCACACATCTACCTTAACATTCTCATCTTAATAATATTCATCTTATCTACATGTTATTTTTTAGTTGCCCAATATTTCATCCTATACAACATCGTTGGTCTAATAGCCATGCTATAAAACTTTCATTTTAGTCTAATGGGTACTCGTTTATCACATAGTCTTACAGATGCACTCCTCCACTTAAACCACCCGCCTTAATTCTATGGCTCACATCCGCTCCAATCTCCCTGCTCATTGTGATAATTGATCCTAAATAACGAAAATATTTACTCTTAGATAGTTTTGATTCTCAATTTTCACTTCTTCTCTACTTCTAGTGTTACTGTTATTAAAATTACACTTCATGTACTCTGTCTTAGTTTTGCTTATCCTAAATCCTTTATATTCAAGTGTTTCTCTTATATTCTCCAATTTAGTATTGACTCTTTATCTAGTCTCATCCATTAGCACGATATTATTTGCAAAAAATGTACACCATGGCATATCATCCTGAATATTTCTCATCAACTTATCTATAACTAAAGTAAAAAGATAAGGACTTAAGGTTAATGTTTGGTGTAACCTCACAGTAATTGAAAATTCACTTGTCTCTCCAACATGCGATTTAATAGTGGTCACCACTTCATATATGTCCTTAATCACATTAATAAAACTTTTGTCACTTATTTCTTCTATAACATCCACCAGATTATTCTTGTGTTATTTTTTTTATAAAGTTAAAAAAATTTCATTAAGACTAATGCAAAATTACATAATTTTATATAAAATGATGTAATTTAATCTAAACCCTATACTTTAAAACAAAAACAAAAGACCTTCATAAAAATTATTTTATTTACAAAAATGACAATACTACATGTTATTATTTAAATATAAGGGTAAATTACACTGACACCCCCTGAGATTTCTGTTTAATATAGTCCCCTCACATTTGAAAAATTACATTTATCCCCTTGTCTAATTAAATTGACATATTTGTCCTTTAACTTTTATACATATCAAATATTAAAATAATACAAATATTTTGTTCATATCATTTCAAGAGAAATAACAATCATCTTTTTTGGTTTAACTCAAACAAAAATTGAATTATTTTTATTTTTATTTTTGCTTAATTTTTTTTAATATTTTAAGCATTTTTTTTATTTTTTAGATATACTTAAGAAGTATAATATGTTGTAATTTTTTTTTAAAAAAAGTTTACCAAATACAAAAATATATAAAAATTTAGTACATTATTTTATTTTGTTATATTCAATAGATTTTTTTTATAAAATTTTTTGTACAAATTTTTTACTTTTTAAATATATCTAGATTAAATTGATCTAAAAAAATAAAAAATGAATTGATTAAAATATTTTAAAAATTATTAAAAATACAAAAATATAAATTTAAAAGTCAAAAAATTATTTCTAACAACTCCATGAGGGTGTGGAGTACATTTTTGTTGTTATTTTTGTATAAACATATATATATATATATCTATATAATCTATATAATAAGACACAAAGGTTTTTGAAAATATGTTAGAGACAATTGTCCTACTAGGACATTTTAATAGTTATGATTCAATTGTGTATTTCTATAGACGGATAAGATGAGCCCCTTTAAATATATATCAATTTACTTCCTGCTCAAACGCTACACTTCCTTCCTACTTACCCACGTCTCATCTCCATTCTATCTTTAAGATCACTATGTTATTCTGGGTTGTTTTGGGAAGTTGGTAAAAAGCTGACTTTTGACTTTTTACCAAACTTTTTAGCTTTTTTGAAAGTGATTTGGAAAGTTGGTATAAAGCTGATTTTTTGTTTTTTAGTTTAATATTTATTTATGGTGTCAAATCAAAGTAAAATGATCAAAATACCCTTACCCAACATAAGAGATTTATTTTTTTATTTTTTTTTCATAGGCCCTAATTTGTAATTTTAGGGCTGTGTTTTTGGCACTTCCCAAAGAGATTTTGTTGCATTTTTGACAACCACGTTCCCAAAATGGCACTCTATCTTTATCTCCTCCTTCCTTTGTTCTCACCCACCCCATTCCCTCTTTTATCTCTCTCTCCCTCCCTGTCCTTCTTCTTCCTCCATACACTCGCTCTCGAAACTGCTGTTTTCCAGGTAAGATCACTCTGTCATAAAAGAGACCCGTTGAGTTCCCTCTCTCTCTATCTCTCTCTCTCTTTGCGATCTAGGGCTTTCGATCACTCTATTGAATTCGATCTAGGGCTTTCAAAACAATGATCTTCATGATCACTCTGTTGTTTGATTGCTATCACTTTACTTTCAATTGATCTCACAAACAGATCTCACTTTACTTTTCCCTCTGTCGGTATTTTCTGATTCTCTTTCATTTTAGGTAATCTGAACTTTAAAAAAAAAAAGTGAAAAACGTTGAAATTTACTTTTGGATATATCCAGATTTTATTTTAGTTTGCTCATCTATTTGATAAGATTATTTAGTTTTCTATCTCTTTTTTTTAAGGTTGAGTTCAAGAAAATTAGTCTGCAGAAGCTGAACAGGTTTGAGGTGACGATCTGTTTTACTCTGTAGGTTGTCTAGCAAGATGTTTTGGGTAAAAAGGGCTTGAAAATTCTTCATCTTTCTTACTCTTGCACGACCCAATCCAGTATTAAGAAGAGAAACAACTCTCTTAAATCTATTTACAGCCTCCCATGTTTCTACCACTACATTTCTAAACTGATTCTGATCATGGAGCTGAGATAACAACCTAAGAACTCTATGGCTACACTCTACTGTTGCTCTATTAGCTTCTTCAACCCCCTCCGTCTAAACCCTAAACCCAAACCCCCCCTCCAAAAAAAAAAAAAAAACTAATTCCCAGAACCTAAATGACCCAACCCAAATAGCAACATAAAGACTTCAAAATCTTTAAAATCTATCCTCAATCCTCATTGAAATTTTAGGAATTTTCAATCAATCGAAGAGCTATCACTCAATTAAATAAATACCCAGAAGATCAAAAATTGATGTTGGCAACCTCGCCAACCTCGCCACTCTCTGTGTGTGTATGTATCTATGTATGCATTTTCTTTTGCATCCGTGTTGTTAAAATTTGAAAAATTGATGTTGCAAGCACTTGTATATTTGTTTTGATCACATATAAAACTATACAGCCATATAAGTGTTTTGTATAATCAAACATTGGTGAACAAGTGGTTGCTTTGGATGCCTTTGCTTTAGAGCTGATCGTGTAGTTTGGTTACTTGCAGATGTGATTGAAGATTTCATGAAGGTAATATGCATATGCTAATAATGCTTTTTTCTTTGTTGTTGAATTATTTTATTTTATTTTTTAATTTCATTTTGATTTCAATTTTTTTATGGCATCCTCCAGAATTAATATCAGTGTCCCCTTTGGCTGTTGTCGGTGGGCAAGAAACCTCTCTTTTTTTGAGGGGTCGAAATTTGAATATTCCTAGCATCAAGTATGTAGACTGCATTCTTTTGCAAGAATAGTTGTTCTATTTTCATTTATGCTCTTTCTTTTCAGAATTTAAATTATATTGTTGCGCAGGATTCACTGCACACATGGTTACTTAATAGAAGTGTTTTGCATAATCAAACATTGGTGAACAAGTAGTTGCTTTGGATGCCTCTGTTTTAGAGTTGATCATATAGTTTGGTTACTTGCAGATGTGATTGAAGATTTCATGAAGGTAATATGCATATGCTAATAATGCTTTTTTCTTTATTGTTGAATAATTTTATTTTTTTTTTTTTAATTTCATTTTGGTTTCAATTTTTTTTATGGCGTCCTCCAAAATTAATGTCAGTGTCCCCTTTGGCAGTTGTGGGTGGGCAAAAAACCTCTCTTTTTTTTAGAGGTCGAAATCTGAATATTCCTGGCACCAAGTATGTAGATTGCATTTTTTTGCAAGAATAGTTGTTCCATTTTCATTTATGCTCTTTCATTTCAGAATTTAAATTATATTGTTGTGCAGGATTCACTGCACACATGGTTACTTATCAAAGGAAGTGACGGGATCAGCCTGTCAGGAAACCATACATGATGAGAGAAGCTTGGTCCGTTTTAAAATTAATGCGGTGGGTTGCCAATATTGGTGAACATTATAAATTTGATATGTTTGTTTCTTAATTTGCATTAAGATTAGGGGAGTTGTTATCTTATTTGAGTTTTGTAAAGCATGTAATACAAGCAAAATTGTTATAAGTTCTTTAAGAAGAAAAATATTTTAATATATTTTTATAACTACATTTTAATCTTAATATTATTTATACCGTGCCTTTAAGTACGAACATATGCTAGTATATATATATATATATATTCAAGTTTGATTAGGCGGTTAGTTAGCTTTTACTTTAATGATGATGTTTGATAATACTGTAATAAGTGTGAGTAAATAGACAAGAAAGAAAAATGATGATGGAAATTAAAAAAAAAAAATCATATTCATATATAAAAATATCATAAAAATGTTGTGATAGTAATATTGTTATAAATATAAATCATATTTATGGGTGTTTTAATTTAAAGTGAAATGTCACCATTAAGTTATATCATTGCGTTTGAAAATTGTATATAAAATTTATGTTTGTATATCATTACTCAATAAGGATATGTTCAGGTATAGTTTAATGATGAGAAATTGTAGAATGTAATCATGATGATATGAAGAGAAAATATCAAGAAAAAGGGCAAGACAGTTATTTGAAAAATTTTAGGACATGATATCAACAATCCAAGGACAATTTGTAATTAGATTACAAACTTCAAGGAGAAAAATGTAATTTTTCAAATATAAAAGGAGATCTGTATTAAATAGAAATCTCAAAGAGTGTTAGCGTAATTTATCCTATTTAATATAATTCTTTTGGTAAGGAAGAAAGTTTTCATTATTAGTAGGACTTGTGCAAAATTTCAATATTCATATGTAGAATAATATGACTTAATATGAATATTACACTTTAAAACAAAGCATTTATAAAAAATTATTTTTATTTATAACGACATTATTATATTATTCTTTTGATATTTTTTAAATAAATTACAAATACACTCCTTTAAAATTTATTTAAAATACAGATTATTATATAAATATTTTGAGACTATTAAATAATTAACGAGAGAAGTGGACTTGTTCTATTATGATGTCTATACATTTGATGTAGAGCACCATACATATGATAGAAATATGATGGTTCCACTTCACCACCTATTGTAAAAGTCCCATCATGTGAGCCCATTTTCCATGAACCTTCAATTCATTGCAATAATACCACAATCAAAGTAACCATCCAACCTTTGAAATCTTTCCATCAAGGAAAATTATTAGCTACTCAAAGTTGACCACGTGCTATGTCACATAATCATAAATTATTATGCTTCTATTCTTTTATCATCTAATATAAATTATTATACTTTTATTCTGTTATGATCTAACATAAAATTATAAATCTCACTTTTTTTTACCAATCGACAAAATCCTTCTGTCACAAATCATTACATTTTTTATGTTCTCCCATCACTTAATATAAAATCATAACCCATCTCTATCGTGTCATTTATGTTGTGTTTGGTTGAGGAATTTAAGGAGGAATTTAGAAAGGAAAATGAAAAAGGTAGGTAAAATGTGAAAAAAAATATACATACATTTCACATAGTTTCACACACCTTTTTCCTTTTCCTTTCCAAATCCCTTCCCAAATCCCTCAATCAAACACAGCGTTAGTATTTGTTTGCTCATATTGTCAATTTCCTAAAAACACATAACACATTTTTCATTTTTTGTTTTTTCGTTTCTGTTTTTGGCCTTCAAAAAACAAAAACAAAAAACTTATTTAGTAGATACAAACATTTCCAAAATATACTAAAATGAAAACAAGAAACTGTGCGCGGTTAGTCCCCGAATATGATAGGAGATGTGAGATGGCCCCCAAATAGGATGTAGTCACTGAACATTTTTACATTCTTTGAAGCTGTGTTTAAAACATGAATTTGGGTAAAGGATTGAAAAGATGAAAAAGAAGAAAAAAAAAAAAAAAAAAAGTAAAAAACAAGACAAATGTTAATAAAATATAAACTAAATTGTTTCTCTATTTATCTTTACCTTTCCAAATCCATGATCCAAACACAATAATATTATACTATTGCCACATTTTTAGAAACAAAAGCACACAGAAATGAAAACTCATTATTTTATTTATTTTTTAATTTTTATTTATTTTTTTTTTTTTGCGACAGAACTAACGGCTGGAAGTTAAAAAATATCCTTTTTAAGTGTTTGTTGTCAAACTAATTTTAAATTTTTTCAACAAAAATATATCACAAATAAATTCAGAAAAATCAACCAAAAAGAGCCCTGACGAGCATAGTTGCTTCGTAACAAAGTAGACATGAGCCAAAATGGAAAGAACTGACACTTACAGGCAACAAGATGCTCAATTCTCTCTCAAATAGCAAATTTACAAATGCGGAAACCTCATCAATGCACCGCAGAGAGAACTCCTACCTCTAGCCTCGAAGGAGTCGTGACAACGGAGATAGATACAAGATTACATAATAAGACTGTCAGAGAGAACTCCTACCTCTAGCCTCGAAGGAGTCGTGACAACGGAGATAGATACAAGATTACATAATAAGACTGTCAAGCATTCCAAATGATGATGTTCGATATCCAATCATTATGCTAACGATTGTGAGAAATGGAACTAATATAACAACTGCTTCGTACTAAGCAAATATAGATCCCACTACATTACTAAGCCTCAAAAGCTCAAGTGATTAATAACTAAACCCTGAATGCCTAACTAACATATGAAAATGTCAACACATTCTTCTCCATTTTTATTGTACAATAAACTTGCCCTATCCTAAATAATTAAAAGAAATGGGTAGGCCTTACCTTAACCTAGATTCTCTTCATCAGATTGAGAGCCTGGAGGCCCAGGGACTGAATCAACAAAGAACTCCTCCACTGAAACAAAGAACAAGCTGAGTGTAAGAACAATCACATAATGGAGGGGGAAGGAGAGGCACATTCAAATTATAATTACATTGTTTTAGAAATTTCACAGAAAGGAGTTCAATGATAACCAAACCAAACTAAGCCTTATGTCCCACTCAGGTGGGGTCAGGTCAGCTTTTTTTTTTACATGTATCTTTTTTTGCTATTCTGCTCTGACAAGGACTACATCAACTAAATTCAATAATTTCTTATCTTTTTTACTACCACATCCATCACAGCCCATCTAATTATATACATCTTTAGAGCAAAGGGCCATCTAAGATTTTCGTAATCGAACTTTTCCAATTAATTTGCATATCATTCTTCTAAGAGATAATGTTCTATTTTCTTTTGCTTTAGTTGTTTTCCATGAATTTGAAATACCCAAACCTAAGTAGTTTGAACATTAGGTTCTTTGGCTGCCACTACTACCTTTGAATGTAACCATTTCTTTCAAATAGAAGAGCTACACACATCTACACAAATGGAAAGCTAGCATGCATTCCCATATATTTTTTGTCATTTCCAGTCAAATGCTGCAAAAACCGAAGCAAGAGAAATGATTGTGCATACCTATACCCTCATGGTCTGGAGAATCAAGTAAAATATCTGAATCAGAAGGCAAAAAGGGAGAGCCAGGATAATTTCCCAAGGCTCCTAGATCTGTAAGCAATTTCAAGGTGAGAGGTACAATTAACCAAAGCACTTAAAAAAAATCCGCATGAAACACGAGAATCAATCAAAATAAAGTAGACAAGAAATCTATGCCCATAATTAAGCAAACCAAAAGGTTTAAAAGGATCATGCCCATATTAAAACCACCAGTATGTCATTCGAGAGGGCTAGAACAAGATTACTTAGAAAAAGTAGCTAGATCCTCTCTATACATATATATACACACACAAATAAGCAATAGATCAGACAACTTCTCAATGACTGCATGTCTAACAAAAAGAGACAGGTGGTGGTAGGCACACATTATATTTTTTATTGATGCCAATAATTACAGATAACAGGGTTGCACTTTTGCTGACCCTCCAATCTTTTTGGGAAGAAGTCATTTACTTCCGGAAGAGATTTTTGGTTCCCCCAATAGTCTTTAATTTTAATTTACGGCTATTGATAGAATGCCCAATTAACTGAACATGCAAACAATTGTACAGTGACAACCATTACAATATTTGCCTACGGTTACAGTTAATTCTTAGTAGACTTTGCAGGTTTGCTAAGCTAGTAGAATACAGTTTTACAGAAACTGAATCAAGTCTACTCATTTAGCACTTGAAACCCAAACAATCACCCTGTTTGGTTCATAACTCAAAGACAGTTTTTGAATTTTTTATTTATCATTTTTTTGTCTTTAATGAATGTTTTTCTATATTTTAGTTTTTTTTAAAAATTTTTTTTTTAAATGCAACCCAAAAAGTAAAATATTTTTGGGGAAAAAAAAGAGTGCACTAAAGACAGAAAAATAAAAATTCCAACACATTTATGTATTTCTTTGTCTTTAGTGAACCTTTTAACTTTTTTAAAAATTCCAACACATATTTAACTTTTTAGATGAATCTACTAGATTAGGTGCATCTAAATTTTTTTTTTTTTTTTTTTTTTGAAAACATGAGCAAAATATGAAAAAGCTCACTAAACACCAAAAATATAAATTCAAAAGCAGTTTTCAAAAATTGAACCACACAATTACAACTTGCAGTACATAGTTATATAACAGTTGAAAATATTCCAAATTACCTCCCAAGTTTGACAAATCTGCTGTCAGATCTGAAAGGCTAAAATTCCAAGGAATCTGAGCCAATGATCTGAGGGAATCCCTAGAATTCCCAGCCCCAGTATCTGGTGGAAGCTGCAATCCTACAGAACTTGCCACATCAGAAGTAAATGCTGTGTCAAGCGCTGATGTGTCTACTCCCATTCCCGATATTTCCGATGCAGTAAAGGGAAAATGCCCAGTAGATGCCAC
Organism: Camellia lanceoleosa; assembly: GCA_025200525.1. Lineage (NCBI taxonomy): Eukaryota > Viridiplantae > Streptophyta > Magnoliopsida > Ericales > Theaceae > Camellia > Camellia lanceoleosa. Next base: position 91,193,505 of record CM045763.1, read on the forward strand.
TGATGGAGGACTCACAGCCATGTCTGACATGGATGACACAGCACTGCCTGGTGGAACAACAGGCGGCACATCAGCTGCGCTGCTGCCCATCACCATACTTCAACAGAGGAAAAAGAAACATCCATGAGCATAATTTCTAGTAAATTACATTGCATGATGATAAAAGGAAAAATAGAACTATTTTACATTAAGCTAGTAACAGTTTGACCACAGACAGTAACACAAGCTAATGCCATTGTGCAGAGTGACAGGATAATAGTAAGCCCCACTACTGATGACATCATGAAAATCCACAATTCTAACTGAAAACAAGCAATTTTTTTTTTTTTTTTTAAATTCCTTTGTCATGCTAACAAAAAGCATGGGCTCCAAAAATACAATGATTGCCTAGAGGCAGTATGAGTACTTCGAAAAACATGCCGTACCTGTACCGGGTACTTACCAGCGTATGATACCTCATATGATGCTTTCGTATACTTGCCAAATACACGAAACACATACCCAAATTTTTTTTTTTCTTAATTTTTGGTGTACCTAGATGTACCTAATATATACCCAATCCAAGCTGTACCATACCTTAGTTGAAATAATATTTTCTTCTACTACAGAAATAAAACTCCTTTCACTAGATTTCTTTTTTATTTTTTGTTTTATGCTTAGCATGATTTTAAATTAAACTATGATTTGTAAGTTATTTAATATATTGACATTTAATTTTGATTTATATCTTTACTTTTGACATTAAATGTTAATTGTAGGTTGAACCTTAACAAATTAAACCATTTAATTAATTTTTGCATTACTCTCAATTAAAAATAAATATTTTTTTACAAACGTACCAAGCTATACCCGTACCTGTACCTTGTTTTTTTTTTAATTTTACCATATTGATTTACCCGTACCAGTACTCATATCCGTACTCGTGCTTCATGGATATACACAAATGGAAATATGTCTATACAATCATACATAAGAGTATGTGATCAGTCGGAGGAAGGGGGGAAAAGTAATGGGGAACCGGGAAGAAACATGCCTTTGTGACATGGTTGTGGGTTAACTATTGAACGGAGAATCAAAAGGAAAAATGAGGTGAAGATCGGAAATAATTCTCACTCGTTTCCAGAATTCATCCGAATGGGATGAAAATTGTTTGGTGCAGGCACTCCATCAACAACATGGCAGCTAGATATTCCGCAGCTCATGGAATCAAGATGAGGTTGACCTGTAGCTGGAACTGGTGGTTGCTGTAGGACAGGATATCCCATGGGTAAGTTGTTAACTGCACTGCAAATGCATGGTATTAAACAATAATGATAATAAATTATACAAGGACAGGACACCAACACAACACAACCATGCTTGTATACCATTCTATCAAACTAACCTACCTTTATTCTGGTGTAACTCTATAATCTTCATATGGTAGTTACACAGACACTTCAACAAGTGCAGAGTACCCACATCAACCACAATATTCCTGTTCTATTCTTACAATAGTTGTATTTTGTGTTTTTAAGGCAACAGCAATGAAAGTGAGAATTTACCTGCCATGGGATGAATACCATTCTGTATCGGAGCCAAAGGAACCTTTGGAGGTACAGGATACTTCATTAGATGATACTGGTGCTCAAGCAAATGATTGAACATGATAATTTGTTTCTTCAATTTTAGCCTTATGTAATAGGCCCTGAAAAAGTCAGCATTTTCTTCTTCTAACTTCTGCCATACTGAATTAACAAACAAAATGATCAGTTGAAAAGTAAGAAAATAAATAGCTACAGTTAAATGACTGCTAAAAGATGATTACACAAAAAAATAATCTAAATTAGTTCGAAAGGTCTTTTTTATCTTTAAGCCATAAAAATCAGAACTAACATATCTAGTCTGTTATATGTTATAATATAGAATCTGTTTGAAATTCATGGACTAAGAAATCATCTTCAATAGATTGGATGAAAAATTCATACAACAGCATAAATTGATGAGCAACCAAAGTACCAGTTAGAAAATTGCAAAATGATAAGAAGTGATAACTATGAAAAACTTTTCCAGAGGTTTGAAGATGCTTACCCAAAGTTGTAAATCCAGGATCTATCCTTGCACGATTCAATAGGGTTTTTACCACTTCATCTCTATTCATATATAACTGTAGACACCGTTCTATCAAGTTCTGGACCTGCAACAAACCAATCATTTAAGTTTGAAAATAAAAAAACATGCCATGTGACAGTGGGAATTAATATAAAAAAAGAAAAACCTATCAATTGAAGGACCAAACTGGCTTACAAGTTCAATATCTTCCCGAGAAACTTTCCTATTATCATGGCTTGGAGTAGAAATTGAACCCGAGTCTCCTACAGGAGCCTCTGTTGCACTATTCTGTTGGTCAGCTTGGGACTCATGAGAAACCTGGGTTGAGGATTGTATTTCCGGTGTATTTTGCGGATCCTGGGAAATTTCATAATTTTGATTAGAATTACAACAAACAAATCACATTCAGAATAAATAAATAGAAAAAAAAAGGAAAGAAAAAGAAAGAGAAATGTTTAGGAAGTTGGACAGAAAACTACAAATAAGCTCTAAAGTCAACGAAACCATATTATATATGATTTTGATGATATAAGAAATTATCAAACAAATATGAGAAAACAAAAAGGCAGATTTTCATAAAGGCTAAATGAGTTTTGTTAAAGTCCTAACATCAGAACCTGCACGTTCTTCATTTCAGTTGAATGCAAGCTGATTGCATCTCCTCATTAATCTCTGGTATCTTGCAGACTATGGCTATGATCATCAAATTCACCAAGGTTTAAATGTTTGCTGCTAACCTTATCACACTCAATAAGTTGTGGTAGTTTTACCTGGAAAGAGAACATCACCGGTATAAAATTTAACCACGTAGAATATGAAATCCATTAAGAGTGAAACCAGACTTAATGCCAAGTACAGCATAGGACTAAGAAAACATCATGCATTATTTGTCTTCATTGACCTGATGAACTGACTGGAAACATGATGTACAGTACAGATTCTAATGCATTCATGTGTTCTATCTGTTCAATGGAAAATTTCCATGCATAAACCTCAGCAAAATATATACAGGAGCCATGATAATTCATGAGCACAAACCATAACAACATGCATAGGGTGCTAACACTTAGATTAAGACTCAGATTGTAATATTGTCTATTATAGATACTTCAAAGGTGGGTGAAGAGAGATGTGATAAATAGGGGAAGCCCAAAGGCAATGTGAACATTGCGGTAGTGATGAGCAAAACAGTGTTTGTGACTGTAGTGATGCATATTATCAGTGTGATCACATATGATTGGTAGCTAGATTGTGCGTCCACTTCCACCAAAAGAGCAATCAAAATAAGCTCATGGAGTTTTCTTTCATTGAGCTAGCAGCCTAGAATTGCTATTCCATGAACCAAAGATAAATGCAGCAAATTTACACTTGCACCTAATGATGAGTGAGTACACGAGGTTGTCAAGAAACTTCATCTATAGTGGACAATTCATAGAACTAACCATCATAATTTATAAGAGTATGGTGAAGGATGATTAGCAATTAGTGTTACAGAGTATGAGCCAAAATCAAAACATGTATCAACTATCTTTATGAATCCATGATTCATCCAAACTGCACTTATCCAGCATGCTCTCTTTCCGCATGTCATCAGTGTATAAATGCCTCGGTGCATCTTTTATAATCACTGTCATTTTAATTTTAATCTCCTATTACACACTCACAAATTCATACACTTTCCAAAACTTCAATAAACCCACTGCTTAAAAGAAGGATCTCCATACCACAGTGTCCTCAATTGTTGGGATGACAAAACATTCCCATATTATGACAAGCAAATCTTTGTCATCATCTGTGAAAAGAAATCTCTGTACACGTATCCAGAATCCACATGACATTTTGACTATTGAATAATGCTTTGCAATTAAATATAAGGTTTGCCAAGAGCCATCGACAACAATCAGCAAAACATTGTCACAAACACAATCCTATAACCTGGGTGATCCAAGAATTTCAAAATCAGATAATTCCCAGTTAACCATATTGTCAATTAATTCACCAATTCAATCCCCCAAGAACTCATCAGCTAATACAGACTCCCAGAAAAAACTATACCAAACATGTATGTAAATACACACAAAACTTTCAAATCTATCTATTTCGGAAGCCCAGAGCAAGGGTCCGTTTGGCAAGTTAGTTTTGGGCTATTTTAGCCACAAAAGACAAAATAGGCTATTTTAACCATAACAAACAAAATATCGCATCCACCGCATAATTATTACACTCTTCTCTCACAAAAAAAATCAAAAAAGTCAAAAAGCCAAAAAACCCTTCCCAAACCAAGCTTTTTAGCCCAGGCTAAAATAGCCAAAAAAAAGTCAAAAAGCCAAAAAGCCAATCCATTTCCCAAACGGAGGCATAGTTGAACTTGGAAGCTAACTGTATTCACATCTATTCTATTATATAAAGCCCACAACTCAATTTTTGAAGCTTTGTCACGCAATTTGGATTTCCAAAAATGCTCATAGAATTGCTAACTGAATGAATAAACATGACACATCTAGTAAATTAACTGCTAATCAGTTTTCGAACTAACCCATATTTTTCATTCATCAAATCGCCTAAAAAAAATTAGATATAGTAAAATTGCAAACATATAAAAGTGTCTATCTATTCTATCTTGTCACTACTAACAACTTTCAAATTCAACCCATCTTCCTCATTTATCAACTCATCAAAAAATTTGCATACTATCACTTCTGAACACACTGCCAGTATATATATAAATACACAAACTTATACAAAAAGAGATCTAGAGATTATGTACCTTATATCTAACTTTTGGAAACTCCAAAAGGACGAAGACTAGCTTTGTATCGACGAATTTTGAAACCCTAACTCTGAAGAGCTATGGATTCACCAAAAAAAAAAAAAAGGCTCTTCCGAGCATAGATAGGTTCACGAAATTACAGATGATGACAGAGTGAAGCTCTAAAAGACATGCTCAGAGTCAGTGGGTATGAGTTCAAGTGGTGGTGCATTGCAAGGAGTGAAATGATAATTTTTGCATAGAGATGTAGACGAAGATCCAGAGAAATTGTGGTGGTACATCCATGGTGGATTGGAAAATCTATTGAGTTTGGTGAGATGGGTTTTAGGATTTGCGATAGTGAGTAGTTGGAAAGTTAGGAAGAGACGTTTCAGCTAGAGAGACAAAGCAAGGGAAGCGGAATAGAAAATGAAGGAAACGCAGAGAAAATATCTCACCAAACCGACGCACCGTCGGGTTTAATTTTAGAATTATGATTTAAGTTTGCAGTTGTTTTTTGAATTTTGAGTTTTAAATTTTGAATTTTTAAATTATGATTTGAGAAAATAAAAATTATTTAAATATGAGTTTTGAAAATAATTTTGGAATAATTTATATTTTTTTGATTGATCAATTTCTCGAATGTGAGAGGAGAGAGGAGAGAGGAGAGAAAAAAAGTGATTGATTAATTAATTAATAATAATAAAAAAGAGTTTTAAAAATAATTTTAAATTGTATTTTAAAATTTTATTTAGTTATAAATTTTGATTCAAATCATGATTTCAAAATAGAATTAAAGTTTTAAAAACTAAATCAAACGCTACCAGAATTTCTCTTTTCTTTCTTTTTGGACCATCTCCAATCGATACTCATATATTTTATCAAATTTAAATTTGATAAAAACAATATTTTGATCATTTTATTACATTGATATTAAATGAAGAAAGTTATATTTTTTTATCAAATTAAGGAAACGTTTAACTTTTTATCAAAGACTGAGTAGATGACCGACCAAATAACTGGGTGGATCACTGAATGGGAGAAAATTTGATGAAAATTTATATTAGGCCGAACAACTGACTGAATTTAATGAAACGATTAAAATATATTATATCATATTAAGCTTTTAATTAAATTTTTATTCAAATTTAATTAAAAATTTGAATAAATGTTGAAGATGCTTTTGGGAGAGTGAAAATAAAAATGAAAATGAAAAACTTCAATCATGTGTATCTATTTAGAAAAATAAGTATATAATTATTAAAAAATTTATGACTTTTCGCTCCATTTCTTTGAACGTTTTTAACGATTTTTTTTAAAAAATATTTTTTTATATTTAGTAGTGGTGGTGCTGGAATGTAGGTAAAAAGATGGCGGCAAAAAACAGTGGTGATGGTATTATGGTGATAATTGTGATAGTGGTGGTGGTAATGTTGTAATACTGATAAGATTTTAATTTAAAGATTATTTTTCACCTTTTAAGAATGAAGAATATATATTTTTTAAAATAAATTTATTTTTTGTTGATCATAATTTTTTTTTTATTATTATTATTATTTTGTGTGTGTATTAATTTTCATTTTTCATCATACAAAATATTAAAAAATATATAAAATATTTTTTGTCTAAACAAACGAAACATTAATGCTTAATGTTGTAATTAATTCTATACAAATGCAAAATATTATGTAAAATTAATTTTTAAAATTGACCTAACCTAATTATGTAAAATTAATTTATGTTGTATATATAAAAAATATTATACAAATTAATAATATATATTATATTATTCTATCCGCCAATGCATTCTGAATCATAATTTAATTATCTACTAATCTATTATTTAATTATAATTTTACTCCTAAGCCACTCAAAAACACCGCACACACCCCTAAATGATGTAATGGAACAAGAAGTTTATCAGATTATATATAGTGGAGCCCATGTGCTTTTTATTGTTCCTTAGTCCACATTTGGCTCCACATTTGGTTGCAAAATTGGCTCGGGGTAAAAAGGAAGTCCTGTTATTATGGAATGTTTTGAAAAGTTGGTAAAAAATTAAGAAAAATGACTGGTAGTTTGAAATTCATGGCTCGATTTTGGCTCGAATGGCAAAACGACGTCGTTTTGCCATTCTTTTTTTTTTTTTTTTTTTCTCTTTTTCTTTCTTCCTTTTATTTCTTGCTTTTCTTCTTCTTCTTCGTTGAAACCAGAAGAAGAACAGAGGGGAAGAGGAGAGAGGGAGCCTCCGCCCGCCGTCCTCGTCGCGAGGAGCTCGTCGCCTCCGCCGCCTCCACCCGCCATCCTTGTCGCACTGCACTGCTCGTTAAATCGCCTCCGCCGTCATGACTTTTGTTTGGCCTCCGCCTCGATCATGCCTCTGCCTCCTCCACCTTCAAATTAATAATTGGGCCCCCTCCAGTCCTTCTCCTCCTTCATCCTCCTCCTCCTTCCTCCATCCTTCCTCCTCCTCCTCCTCTTTCTTCTTCTCCTTAATTTCGAGCCAAATTCGAGCCCCTATATTCGAATTTCGAGCCAAATTGGAGCCCCTATATTCGAGTTACCAATCGGGATTGAAAAGTTAATTTTTTTAATATTTTGACTTTTTTGATGATTTTTTTGGCAAAAAAGTTGGCTTTTTTGGTAGCTTTTTTGTTATTTTTTGGGAAAAAGTTGGTAAAAAGCTAAAAAGTTGGCTTTTTACCAACTTCCCAAATTACCCTTATATTTCCGTAATGTGAGATACGTAGGTCCCGTTTGGTATAACTGTTAAAATAGATTATAAATTATAATTTAATAGATTATAAATTATGACTTTAATTAGAAGTTATTAATTTGTTTGATGTAGTTGTTAGATTATAAATTTAAGTTACTGAGTAGTATTTGTTAAATAAGTTGTGAAATAACTTTTTCAATTAACTTTTATTTTTTGTTATTCACTACTTGTCTATATTTCTCATAAAAAATAATAATAATAATTTATAATCCATTTGGGTCTTTTCTACTTTTTTTTTAAAAAAAAAATAAAAATCTAAGGGTATAACCATAAATTAACATGTCCACAGTAGAAGCCGGTAATCAGAAATAATGGGTGAACAGCTTATCAGAATCAACTTTTTTGAGTTAAAATAAATTGTTAGAATCAAAAACTGTTTGAAATAAATTTAACCAAACAATCCAAAATAACTTTTCAAAAGCTAAAAACTATAAATTGACTTAAAAAAATCCAAACAAACACGCCCGTAATACCGTTTCCATGTATATATATACCTTCATCATTAGATATAGAGTCATCATTTATTTAACGGTAAAAAACAGCCACTTTTTTTTTTTTTTTTTTTTATCTTATGTTATATTGTACGCTAATTAAACATAATAAAAATGAGTTCACAACATATAATATATATTATATCATATATGTGCAGATATTATAAATTCTTATCACTCGTTGTATTTAATGAAGACAATTTATTTTGAGAATATTATATTATTTACAACACAAATATATATTCCAACTTAGAGAAGAGAAGGAAATATAGAACGTAAAGAGGGCTTCGTGTTTGACAATAAACCTTGTTTATTATGTCAAAGGATTGAATATTGTATGCGTGTACATTTAAGTTAGATAGACACAAGAACATGCGTACATATCTTAATTTAGGAATGGGTCTATAGTCTAAGAAAGTGACAACAATGGTGTGTAATGCAAAAACAAGTTGTTGATTATTGTTGATTTTACCCAACATTCCTCACAACCACATAACATAACATGTTGCATAATCACTCAAATCATATTATATGTGAATATAAGCATAATACATGTGATTTCCATAGAGTGATAATAGGGGTCATATGACTCACAAATCATGAACCATATCATGTGGTCCTACCTCGGGAAATCGGGATGCCCATCATCAACCAGATACTACTTTTCTTTTCTTTTTTGAACGAATCAACCAGATACTACTTGATAAATTGATTCTGCAGGGTGGTCCATAGCCGGATTTGGGGTGGCTGTTGTACAGAGTGCACAACAGTCACTGTTATATAGTCAAATGAATCTATTTTGGGGTCTATTTTGATAATTTGAACCGTTCAAATTTTAGAATACATTAAGTAGAACGTAACTGTAAAAAATCAAGTTAATCGGATATCGTTTACCCATTCATCCACTCACATCTGTATCTATAAAAATAAATAACAATTGTGATTTAAAGTATTAAAATGAATACAAATGTGAGTGGATGAAAGGGTAAACGATATCTGATAATTGATTTTTATGTCCTACTTAGTGTATTCTAAAATGTGAACGGTTCGGATTTTCAAAATAGACCCGAAATTACTTGGCTGCTGGCGATGCTAATGTTGCATCAGGCACACAACCACCCCAAATCCCCATAGCCACACCACGGGTCATTATTGTGGCCAATTAAATTGCGAGAAATACTAAGGACTAAAATAAATGATTAAATATTTAATATAATATTTATATAGATGTGAGACTTATATGAGTTTTATGTGGTAAGAGTTCTACATTTATGTAATTATTGTATAAAATATTTAATAATTCGTTTAGAATTTCTAATATTTTTGTTAAATTGCATATTTTACATTCACATTGGGGTCAATTTAGGAAATCCCTATTAAGGGGTGTTTGGAATTGGGATGAAGCTGAAAAAAAGAAAAAAAAAAGAAAAAGAAAAAAAAAAGGGCATATTCTAGAAACTAGCTAGTGGCATGGAGTGTCTCTATTTACACACCACATTTAGTCTCAAAGCAAACCATTAATTAGTTATTTTTTATTACAATAATGACCTTACCTAAAATGATGAAAATGACCAACACTTCACAAAGACGAGCAAGAGAGAGAGAGAGAGACCACCGAAGTTTCACTCTAAGTCGTCAATGGCCATTTAGGGTTTCTATTGATTCTTCTACCTCCCGATAATCAAACTCCTTTTCAATTTTTCTCTTCCTTGCTATCTCTCTTCTCGACCCTCCAAAACCCTAATTTCAATTCAATCCGAGTTTCCAATTCAATCTTCGTAGCTTTTGTACTGAGAAGCGTGATGGGTGCCCAAGAGAAATCTCCGACGGTGAAGCATTTGATGCAGGTGAGGGGTTTCACCGTTGAAGCAAAAGCTTATTTCTTTTGCCCTAGAATTAAGGTTCTCATAGTTTACTTGTTATTATTGAGGTGAGTCTTAAATACGGACTTCAATTATGTGGTTTGATTGTATTTTATCATGGTAAATTCACTTGCTTTTGGTGCTGTGAGTATAAAATTGTAATATTATAGTATTTGATTTGCTTATGTTTTAGGGTTATAGTGGGATTCTAGTTTCTTGGACTCTATGTTGGTTTGCGTTGTTTGTTTAAATTTGAGGTGTGTACTAAGTGGTGTGGGATTAAGGGTAAAATAGAAACATTGTGGTATGTGTTGAGAAAAATTATATTTTTTTCAAATTATTAAAGGTGTGAACTGAGTAGTGGTGTGCCTTGAGACCAAATGTGATGTGTAAATAATGGCACTCGGTGACATGGGTTGCCTATTGTCTAAATTAGAAATATTATAAATTCAAAAACTGTACTAAGAAAATTACTCAAACATCCATAGGTGGTTTTAGGTCTAGATTCATATGAGACGTAAATTTCACAATAGGCATATTCAATCTCCACCGCACACTATAATTCTTGGCACAAATGTGAGACTTATGTTGCAGGTTCCTAGACTTAGGCTTCTTTTGAAAAGTGGATTAGTTTTTTGACTTTTTGACTATTGTTTGGGGCTAAAAAGTTCGTTTGTATTAGCTTTTTTAATTTTTGTAAGAGAAAAAGTAAAATGATTATAGTTTGAATGTGACATTTTATTTTATTAACTTTTTAACTTATTTTGTCTTCTTTTGACTAAAAAAGTCACTAATCTCATTCTAGCTCATTGCCAAACCAGGGTTAATATTTTTAAATTGCATTACTCTATTTTGGATAAAAGCTAAGTGTCTGTTTGGTAACGTTTACGTTTTCAGTTTATATTTATAAAATTTTTATAAACTGATTTTTGTTTATTTTTAAAAAAACATAAACTACAAATGCCTTTGGTAATTGACAAAATGTTTAAAAATATAAAAAAGAGTGAGAAATGGTAAGTGGCAGCGAAAGACGGTGGTGGAAAGTGGTGACGGTGGGTGGTGGGTAGTAGGTGGTGGTGGGTGGTGACAGGTGGGTGGTGGTGATGGGTGGATAGGTGGGTGGGTGACGGTGGCAGGTGGTAGCGAGTGGGTAGTGGTGGTGGTGGTGGTGGTGGTGGCGGCGGGTGGTGGGTGGTGGTGGCAGGTGGGTGGCGAAAGGCGGGTGGTGGTGGTAGCGGGTGGTGGTGGTGGATGGGTGGGTGGCGGTAGCGGGTGGTAGCAAGTGGTGGTGATGGTAGTGGCGGTGGTGGGTAGTGGTGGCAGGTGGGTGGCGGATGGCGGGTAGGTAGTGATGGCAAGTGGTGATGGTGGGTAGGTGGGTGGCGGATGGCAGGTGGTGGTGGGTGGTGGCGGGTGGTGGGTGGGTGGGGAACGATGGCGGGTGGTGAGTGGTAGGCAGTGGGTGGTGGTGGCGGTGGGTGGCGTGGCGGGTGGATAGGGGTGGTGGTAGTGGCGGGTGGATAGTAGATGGCTGGTGACTGGTGGTGGCGGATAGGTGGCGAGTGGTGGTGGCGAGCGATGGATGGTAGTGGCGGGTGGTGGGTGGTAGCGGGTGGATAGCCGATGGTTGGTAGGTGGTGGTGGTGGTGGTGATGGCGATGAGGGGTGGGTGGTGGCTAGTGGTGGTAGGTGGGTGGTGAGTGGTGGTGGCAGGTGGTGGTGGCAGGTGAGTGGTGGTGGTAGAAGACGGTGGTTAAAAATGGTGGCGGGTGGTGGCTAGTGTTGGGTGGTAAAAAAAAAAAAAAAACTCAAAACTCAAAACGGAAACACATTTTTTGAGTTTACATTTTTTGGCCAAATTTATAAACTGAGACCACTAATTTATAAATCAAAAATTTACCAAACAAGTTTTTATTTAAGTTTTTAAAATTTTTGTAAATATAAACAGAAAACTGAAAACGTAAGTGTTACCAAACGGCACTTAAAAACCTATTTTCAGTATTTTATTTCGAAAGTTAATGTGACCTCTATATTTAATTCTTGTATGATAGACCTACGTCTAAAATAAATTTTTAGGAAAAAATTTTGAGTATGTAACATTGTTGCTTTATTTTCTTTTATTTTATTTTATTTTTTAGAATTTGGTGGCAACTCCTACTGATAGGTTTTATAATGTATTATTAGGTCTCATGACTTTTTAGTTAATTCAAGATATTCGAATGATTTTGTGTTTAGAAGTTTAAGTCATGTTTTTAAAATTTTAATGAAAGTCTGGATAAATTTGTCTTTTAGGTCATGTTTGATTCACAAGATTAATAGTGAAATATTAATAATCCTATTAAATTAGTATAATATTCACTATCTAATTGGATTAATATTCATTGGATTAATAATCTCACCCCTACCCCATTACTAATAATTTTACAAATTTGTTGGATTAATAATCTTAAATCAAAATGTTAAAACAAATATAAGATAATTGAATTCACGGATTAATAATCCCAATCCTATATCCTAATCCACCCAATCAAACATACTCTTAGGGTGTGTGCCTTAATACGTGCTTAGTCATTAATTTTTTGTAGTTTCGTGTCAAACTTTAAAGTGTTATGATTTTTATTATTACACAAATCTTTTTTTATTATTATATAAAATTTATATTTATGGAAGCTACTTGTTGATATCTATAAAATAAAATCAATATTAAAAATGACATTATGTATAAAAAAAAAAAAAAAAAGAGTTAGTTTTTCAAGCAAATTTCACAATTTTGTTTGTTTGTGTTTAAAAAATTGAGATAATCGATAGTTTGTGATAATAAAAAATAAAAAAAACCTTCTTCGCAATTTTCTGTATAGAAGCAATCAAATTCTATAAAAATTGAAAAAATTATTTTAAAAAATTGTGAAATTTTTTCAATTTATGTGTTTGAGAAATAGTGAAATTTCATAGTCTTGTGCATAGATTGTAAAATTTACAATTATTGAGAATTTTTTTTTAAGAAAACCGCAAACTTTCACAATTCTCAATTTTTCTTTGAAATTTTATATTAAAAATATAGAAATTGCTTGATAGCATTTTTAGAGTAAGCTCCAAATTTTATTTTATTTTATTTTATTTTATGAAAATGAGTGTAACGACCCCCAAAATAATAGACATAACTAAATATGATGATTACATCCAATGCACAATTCTACCCTGATTAATCAGTTCCCTCAAATTGTATTTCATTCTATATGAGAGATATACAAAAGTGTTCACATGCAAGGCACATTCAATCTCCTAAAATAGTGAATCTATAGCATGTGGAACAATAAACAAGTAAAAGAAATAACAACAAAACATGTGCCCAAATGCTACAAATTCCAAATTCCAAGGCTTAAGTCTGGTTAGACAAAAAGTTGTCAAACCCAAAACACATTAAGCCCTTGGCTTGCAAAAATTCACAAAAAGAGAAGGAGAGCCTCTTGTCCTCAAAACACTCCACACCTTCAACTCGGCGGGATCACAACGTTATTTCCTGCACAAATCCACTAGGGGTGAGTATAAAGTCCAGTAAAGATATTTTAACAAAGTATATATGTTTTAATCAGTCTTATAAACATGAATGCAATGCCATGCCATGTTCAAATATCCAAGTTTTCGTTTCTTTTGAAACACATGCAATGTTCTTTTTCAAAAAAGTTCATTTTCTTCATGAAATTCAAATTAAGACAAGGGGTAATAAATACGACTGGGATAATACCTAGGCTGGTGTCTACAAGTAGGCATAATGGCCCCGTTTGGTAGAGCTGTGGGAAAGTGATTATAGATTATAGCTTAACAGATTATAGCTTATAACTGTGAGTATAAGCTGGTAACCTGTTTGGTGTAGCTGTGGGATTATAGATTTAAGCAGCAGAGTAGTGTTTGGTAAATAAGCTGTAAAATAGCTTTTTGCTGTGTAATTGTCCTTTTTGCCCTTATGAACAGGAAATTTTTAATTTTGTCATTTTCTTTTCTTTAAATTGTGAAAAAGTTATTTCATTAATGGAAGTTGATTAATTAGTACCTAATTTTGTACATTTCATGACCTCAAATTTATTTTCTTACTTTTTTTTATTTTTATTTTTTAAATGTTTTTTGTAATAATATTGAGTTGAAAAGGAAACAAAAAAATGTTTATTGCAATAAAAATACAAGAAATTACTATTAAAGCAATAAAATTAAAACTTCATACATATTTAAAGATCTCCTAATTTCGTCGGCAAATTGACATACAAATATTATGTCTTCTCACTTCCATCTCAGTGTCATCACAGCCAACATCATTTCCATGGCGTGCTTGTTGAGATGAAGATCCTTTATCTTCATTAGGCACATAATCCGTAAATCTATCATAAGAGTCAAATGCAACATCGCGGAACTCACTGCGTCGGATGAAATTATGAATTGCCATTGTTGCACAAACAAGTTTGACTTGGGTCGCCCAACTGTAGTTTGGTGGGATATCCTTTATCATCGGCCATCTTGCTTTCCAAACCCCAAACGTTCTTTCTATTACACTTCTAAGTGATGAATGTGCTTGGTTGAATTTTTCTTGTGCATTTTGAGGGGGTTGACCATGTTCAAATTGAGCTAGATGATATCTCTCTCCTTTGTAAGGTGCAAGATATCCTTTCATGTTTGGATACCCAGCATCCACCAAGTAAAACTCATCTATTTTAAAATTGCAAAATGAAATTAAAGTAAGCAATTATAAATGTAAAAATAAATATGAAGATGTGAGTGTAGTGCATCTACTGTAGCAATAAAATATAAAACAGTTACCTCCTTGTAGTTTTGGAAAATTATAACTAGGATTCCTAATTGTATCCAAGAAGATCCGAGTATCGTGTGCACTTCCTTCCCATCCTGATAAGCAAAAGGTGAAACACATATCAAAGTCACATGCGGCCATTATGTTTTGAGTTGCATACCCCTTTCTACCTATTAAACGAGGTTGCTTATCTGGAGATATATATGCTTTGATGTGTGTTCCGTCAATTGCTCCAATACAATCCTATTACAAAATAGTTCATAAAATTATTTTTAGTCACAGATTATTAGAAATTTCTGACCAACATTATTATATGTAATACCGAAGTTCCACTTGTAATTATTTTTTTACCTTGAAATGAGGATAATATTTGCACTTCCTTCGAATATATGGATGCACACCATTTCTCGGTTGGGGCTTTACCCAATCAATAGACATCCTTATAACAGCTTTTAACACATTCTTGAAGTATTTTGAAATAGTCTCGCCAGAATGTTGAAATCTTTCTTGGGCATTTCTGTTTCGAATGTCACCGCCAACAATATACAAAAATATTGCAACCTGCTCCTGAACCAAGACTTTTCGTCCAGTTTCAAGGCCATAATTTGTATGTTTCAAATCACACAATTGATAAAATACCTCTCTTTCCATTCGAAAATTTTCAAATATTCTTGTTCGATTCCCCTCTTGTAATTCTACCATCCACTTCCCCCCTGTTAAACTAGATGTCCTACATGGTTCTTTTACCAAATAATTCGTCGCATATGTCACTGCAACTGTTGCCGCCGTAACTAAGAGAATGTTATGTTGTTGAGTTTCCAATGTGCTGCCTTCATCTTCAGTATCTTCATCATGGTGATCATCATTCCATTCGCTATCACTGTTATTCATCTCCAAAATACCTACCCATTAAAAGGCTTAGTTACTATTATATTCATTTACAGTCACAGATTTCAAAGTTATTAAAGAATAGAGCTACTAATCCTTTTTAATAAAATAAAATAAAATAAAAAGTGAAGATGGTTGGAATATGGGAGATTATTTATTCCATAGCTCTTAATGCACTATAGAATAATTTTCGGTCATCCATTATTCATCTATGAATGGATTTAATCAACTTTAAAATTTAAAAAAAAAAAAATACTTAAATCCACCTAAGGGCTTAGGTTTAATATTTCTTATTTAGTATATGTAGGACAAAATTACATTTATTTTAAAATTAATCAGAATGAAATTCCAAACACTTTTTTGCGTAAAAGAAATAAATGAAAAAACAGATGTCAAATTAGCAATATCCACTAGACTATTATTGGCCTTACCTCTTCATCTGGGCTAATGCAAACTGAACTTCATTTATCGGAACTTCATTTTTCAGCTTCTTCACTTAATTTATCTGAAGTTACAAATAGCAAGTAATGCAAATTGAACTTTGTAAATTCAAACAGAATCATTTATCATTTGAACTTTGACAGAATTAGCATAATTAGCATTTGAACTTCGACAGAATTATCATTTAATGAGTTTCAGAGTTTTAGAATTATTATTAAAATTCAAACTAATTGAACTTTGTAAACTGTTACAAACAACAAGCAAATTGAACTTTGTAAAATGTTACCTTAATGAACACAACAGTTGACTATTAAAGTTGAACACACCACCTGGAAAATAAAGTTGAACACACTACAAAGAAAACACACCACAAAGTTGAACACACCACAAACAGCTGTAAAATGACACACCACCTGGAAAACATGTACATATATATAAAAAAAACAACCATTCACCTACCATTCATATTCAAAATTGAAACCAACCATTCAACTATTCAACTAACATTTCAACTATTCAACTAACATTCAACTAGTCAACCATTTACCTACCATTCAACTATGAAAAGTCCAACATTTTTCAATATTAATCAAAGTCCAACATAGTCAAATATTAGTAATAAAAGTCCCAACATTTTTCAATATTAATCAAAGTCCAACATAGTCAAATATTAATAATAAAAGTCCAACATAGTCAATAAATATTCATCAAAGTCCAACAAATAAAGTAAAAACAACTAGCCGCGATAACCTGTGGTGGTCTTCTCCATCTCAATCTCCAACTTTAGAAACCTCAACTGAACTTCATCCGTTGGAAGACTCATAAAGCACTCACGATGCTTGTCTCGTAAGAACAATTTGGCAGCCCATACATACAGCTCATCATCCGGGGACACACCAGGGATGCTTTCCAACTTCGCCAAACATTCTGCAATTGAAGGATATCTTGATGAGGTCTGTGTTGAAATTGCTGAAGATGACTCAACGACATTAACTATAAGATCAAGTGTCTTGTTCAGTAGAGCTACACCAGTAACTTTCTTCTTTGTCTTGCTCTTGGTTGATGAAGTATCAGTGTTTGATGACCGTTTTTTGTTTAACTCGGAAGGATGAACCACCTCCAAATTAGCATTATCATGAAATTCAGCATCATGTGGGGTATGAAATTCCTCCGGCGTCTCATTAGTCTGAGGCATTACCCCTGAGCTAGGAGTGTATGCCCATTCTCCTGTAGCAGCTGCATCTGAGAATAGTATGTCTAAGTCGTCGGTAATTACCTTGACATCTGGAATTTAGCAGCATCAGGATACCTCTGCAACAATTACAAAGGAAAATGTAACAATTTCAAGTAACAAAATTTGGTGTATTTAAACTAAAAACAAACAAAATATAAATTAAGTAATTCACGTACCTCCAATTTCAAAGTCCACCACTCATCAGATGCAGATATAGCTCCAGTCAATGTATCACGGCCTAATCCTGTCTCGCCCCTTAACAGATTATTCCATAAAAGCCAATCTTTTTTCAAAACATCCCAATGATTTTTCATTTGTAATTGTTGGTATGCTTTTCCAGTCATACTTTTAAACTTACTTATGACATTTTCCCACCCGACCCTATCTAAGTGTGTACCAGGTCTATGTCCAGCCTTGACTTGCTCAACACAAAGCTTAATAAAAATTCCGTTTGATTTTGCATCCCAATGAGCTTTAACGGATGGTACTTGACTTGATTTTCCCTTATTGTTCCTATTTTGAGACTGTGATTCGTCTTGGTTACTCATTCTATGAAAGAAAAAAAAAACATTTAAAACAAACTCATTCATCAGTGCTTGCATTAGAACAGGTAGATCCCAAACAAAACAACCATAGATGGCAACTACGTCAACATTCAATAATTACAAAGCTTAGTACAATAGTTCATGGTAAACTAGCACAAAAACATGGGGTATCTCCAAATGGCACCTATCATCATTTGAAGAGTAATGCAACTGACATAACAATACAAATCGTAAGCAGACCCAAAACAAGCTGCTTCATAAAAGCATTGGATTGCTCAAGCATTTGGTTCTTCACTTTTAGTCCTACAGTCTCCATATTTTGATTTTGATCAAGCATGCTCTTGTTCCTCAGCCTCTCTAACATCGTTACAGATTTTGGGGTACACCACCTCCAAAATTGACAATTTCTCTTCTCACAAATGAAATATAGTCTCCCTTTAGATGGCTTGTCAGACTCGGTAACCCTTATGGCAGCTCTTAGCCCACAATCACATTTCAAAGGCTCATACCTCAAGTCGAAGCTCTCACCATTAGAATAATAGTTACTAGAGGATGACATGCCTCTGCATTAATTACAAAAAATTGAATCCAAATCCTCATTCGCAAAAGGCATTTCTTAATGAGAAAGGTAAAATTAATAAAGGCATTCACACCTAAGCACTAAGAAGTTTGAGATAATCCAATGCCTTTCAAGCCCATATGTTGGTCTAACAAAATTAGCAATGTCATGTGTACTACATGTACCACTTACTATCAATTTTTAAAATGACGAGACCGACCATGATGATATATAATTGCAGGTGTTACGAATATTAAAAATAATAAGACTAACAACTTGTGTCAATGGGGTTTTCAGTGAACAACTATGAAATTTCTCATTTTTCACTTCTTATAGATCAGTCATCATGCCCCAAACTAATAGTAAAAATAATTTTAGTAATACTGAAAAATAATTTATGAAAAATAATTTATAACCTAATTTAAGAATAAAAATCAATCAGAATAATGTTAAACTTATAAGTTATACTAATAGTATTTTAGTTTAAAATAACCCCTGCAGTTTAACAGCTTCAGGTATAAACAAAAGTTTGGAATAAAAACGTGAACCCATAAATTTGTTTTCATTGTTTTCATTCCATATTCATCCATAAATCAAAACTACAGTTTCATTGTTTTCATTGAATTAGTTATGCATTCCATATTCATCCAATATTCCCCTGCAGTTTCATTGTTTTCATCCAAAAGGATCAGACTAACTAAATGCCCTGTAAATTTGTTTTCATTGTTTTCATTTTTCTTTGACTAATGTATGATATTACAATCAAAACTAGCCAATTAAGCAACAAAAAATGACCAAAAACATTTTTTAAAATGTGAACCTAAAAACAGTATTAAAAAAAAAAAAAAAAAAAAACTCTATCAAATCTGTTAAGGCCTCCCAACCATTTCTATTTCGCAGAGAAAGTGGTTACTTGTGGTTATTCATATTTTAGATGATTTTTCATACACTGTTATAAAAAATGATAATTCCAGGCTTTAATATTGAAATCAACGATTCAGTTTGCAAGTGTTGAACAACTCTGTGACCAAATCAGTTGCCATACAAAGTACCAATTATCTGTGCAAAATAGCAAAAGCAAGATCAAGATCATAACTATTAGATTAATGTCTCTAAGTTGAAAAGTTATCAACATGGCTGGTTGCCTGCCATGTGGTAATTCACGGGTAGCATTTCAGCAAATTTTTTAGTGTTTGTATGATTTACTTTTGAGAGTGTAAACACAACTTTTGGGAACAGAACTGTAGACTTTGAACCACAAACCAAAATCGATGAGAGAGAGAGAGAGAGAGCAACCAGAACCACAAACAAACACAAATCTTCATGGATTTGAACACAGAGTAACAAAAAACCAAAAAAACCCCTAAATCCATGTATATGTCTAATATATGTATATCTATATATAACAAAACATAGGGTTTAGGGTTTCAAATCTTACTTTTTAGTGGAGATCAACGGAAAATATGGACGATCGCCGGCGATCTTGATGTCTGGAGCAGTCGGTAGCGAGAGGAGATGAGAAGAGGAGCAGCGCCGTTTGAGAGGAGAGAAGAAGAGGAGAGTTAGGTCTGAACTAAAGAGGCATGCTTATATAGTGGCATTTTCGATATTCCTTAAGTTTTGGAGGGGCATTTAAGTCATTCTGCCCCTCCCAAAACAGCTGCGCGCATAATCTGTTTTTATAAGCACCTGCCGAGCAACTTCAAATTTAAGTTGAAACTTGGCTTAAAATAAGCCATAATCTATCTCCATAATCTGTACCAAACACACCAATCTAACTTAATTTAAGCTATAAGTTGCTTTAAGTTGAATTTAAGTTTTACCAAACGGCCCAAATATGCACTACCAAATCTCCACTTTACTGACTTCTAATCGGAAGACATGTGGTACGTCCTCTGCACATATTTTCAATTTTTTACTTTAGACACTCAAGCCAACTTAAACAATGCCAATTATACCTCTTATCCGGACTTATCAAATGTATTTACCCCAAAACGTTTCAATAACAACACTTGTTTTCTCAAAACAATGAAATAATTTCCAAGGCATAGCTATAATTGAACAATATTTAAAATGATGCAAACACATGAAATGAGAGGTAATTACATATATATATATATCATTTGTACAACATTTCCATAATTCTTAACACTTATTCAAAGTGAGCTTCCATTATTTAATAGTTCTCAAAACCATGACAAATATAAATCCATGTGACATTTGTACGCTTTCATGTTCACAATCACTATTCCATTCATATCCCAATGTATACCATTTCAAGGCCAACAACATTTCCCAACAACAACAATTATTCATTCCATGGATATTTCAATTACACAATCAATATAAAGAGAGCTTTATTGATTTCTTGAGGAAGTTAACAATAATTTCATGAATATTTCATAGAATCTACTTTTTCCCAAATTTCTTCAAAACTAGGGTTTGACCTAAGAGGCTTTTTCCTTCATTTTTCATAAATTCTCCTAACAAGATGCTATCAAGAGTTTCATAAGTTTATAAAATATTTCTAATTTGAACATCTTCACAAGAAAAGTCATTTTCTTGAACACTTACAACACCCACACTATAAAAATCCACACTTTACTTTCAAAATCATAAAAGAAAGGATTAGACGTGCTAAAATCATATATATAACTCAAAGAACTCCCTACCTCAAAATTTGGAATGAAGATGAGAGAAAAGCCCCAAAATCAACGGCGTCAAAACTTAATCTCTACCGCACACAATGTTGCTCTTAAGGAGCTCTCCAAGATTAAAGAAGACACTAGGATCAAAAGCTCAATGGATTTGGGTAGATCAAAGAATTAAATAAGTTTGGTGAAAGAGTTTTCTAGAGAGAGATGAGAGACAAGAGAGTGAGAGTAATTGTAGAAAGAGAATGTGAAGTGAAAAGTGAAGTAAAGCTGTGTAAGGGTTTAACTTTTTAAGTGATTGGACACATTTTTTAAAATAAACTACAGACAGATCGCTTGAGCGACCAAACTTGCACTCAAGTGAACTATTCAAACTCCTAGAATTTTCCTCCTACCTGCAAAAGATCGCTCGAGTGACAAAATCTTAGCTCAAGTGAATAATACAAACTCCCAGAAGTTCAAACTACAAAACAAGATACTAAAAGATCAACGTTACCGCTTAAGCGACGAAAGGACCGCTCAAGCGGTCTCAACTTGAAAGTGAGATAGAACCACCTCAAAACATTCCTCTCATCCCTGGTTTCACTCCAACACACAATGTACAAAATGACATCTCGGAACACACTAACATATATGTATATATACATGAACAATCACAAGGAATAATAGATAATGACACGAGACTCAAAAGGCTTAACAGTGATGAAGACAACTAAATGAGACAGAAATTACAGATTAATATACTTAAATTGTTTAGAAAAGACTCAAGGCATCACAACAGGTGTATATAATGAAATTTTAAAATTTGAAAAATGAAATTGCTTAACAAGTCATGTTGATTTCTATACACGCTATTAAAAAATGTGTGAACAAAACACAATATGTAATTGATTCAAAATTGTGGACCTTTTTATCCAAAAAATATATTTATCTATCCAAAGTTGATCATGTTTGTTTTAAATCAATCTAGAAGCACATCTCACATTTTAACAAAATATTGGTGTTATGATCATGCATAAGAGGTGTGAAATTGTAAAAAAATAGAGTACTGCTATTAATATTTCATTTATTATTTTGAACTTTTTATTTTTTGATTTTTTTAAGGGATACTTACGTATAGGTCCTAATAGGTCGATTTATTATTCAATAGGTCATATGATAATTAATGGCATTTTTCATCAAATATTGTTAAAAAAAACGTTACTAATTGTTAATTTTCAACAACAGTTTGAAAATTTTGTCATAAAAAATGTCACTAACTATAAGTTTTAGCAATAATTTAAAAGAATCGTCACAAAAATGTCATTAAATTTTAACTTTCAGCGACTGTTTAGAAAATTTGTCACAGAAAAATGTCAGTAATTGTAACTTTTAGCGACAATTTATAAAAATCATGACCAAAAAAAGTCACTAATTGTCAATTTTTTGTAACATATGCAAAAAATCCTCACAAAAAATTATTTTTAGCAACGATTTTATTAGGACTTATTTCTAATAGAACTTGAGGGAAATTAAGTTCAACTATTAGGACCTATTGATAGTTTATCCTTTTTTATTACAATAATAACTTCAAATAAAATAACTAAAGAGGACATCAATAATTTTAGGACACCACATTTCATAATTAAGCTTACACACCCACTAAATCATAAGATAGGGTTTATGAGAGTACTCACTTCTATTACCACCCATCAATCTTTCCTAAATCCCAACTTCAAAACCACCTCCATCACCGACCATCAATCTTTCCCAAATCCCAGCTTCAAAACTTACCCCATCCTCAAAACCTTGAAAACCCTTCAATGGTGATATTCTAATGAAAATGGTGACAATCATTCGATTACATACACTTATCCAGCAATGGCAATGAGTGTAAGTTTTTCCGGCAACCACAACTCTATAAGACGAGAGGAGTTTCACAATGTAAGCTTAAAGGAAGTTCATAACTTTGATACTGTTCTTAATTCGGAGGAGATTGGCCTTGTAAGGGTAAGTTTTTTGAAAAATATAGCAAAAATGATGAAAACTATTCGTATTTTTTTTGGTACTGAACTCTTAAACATATGACTAAAATTCAGGAATACAGGCCCAAATATTACTTATTTGTTCAAAAATAAATAACTAGACAATTATTCATATGTTTAGCACTTTAGTTCCCAACATATGAATTTTGTTCGGACATGTTTTACAAATTACATTATGAAATTTAATTTGTATTGTTATATATTTCAGGATGATGATGAGTCAAATAGAGGCAGTAAAATTGGCTCAGAATTCATAATGGATTATAGTAATGAACTCCGAACCAATAATAGGAATTGATGTCTCTGTCACAATTGTTCCAGTTCAATAGTCTAAGAGAGAGAGAGAGTTTTGTACATTTTGGAGAGCTTGTTGGGGGCACCACCAGTGACCTTGGCGACACAAAGGAGAGAAAGCTTTGCTATGAGATCTTTCAACTAAACCAATAGCTTTACTATTGTTATGAGAGATATAATGTGTTTTGGGGAGAATTTTATTAGAATTTTGAGAGATAATCACCTTATTTGCTTTCAAAATTTTTTTTGAAATTGAGTTTTTTTGTTTTCATTGAATGTTTTTAATATTTTAAATAAATTTTTTTTTATTTTTTAGATACACTTAATATGAGTACAATTAAAAATTATAATATTTATAAAACAAATCTTTAAAAATTAACTAAATATCAAAAAATACAAAAATACAGTACATTTTCATATTTTTATGTATTTATTGATTTGTTAGCTGTTTTACAAATACTTTACTTTTTATGTACATCTAAGTTAAGTGCATTTAAAAAATAAAAGATTTGCGTAAAATATTTAAAAAATCATTAACAAAAAAAATATATCAAAAACAAAAATCTCAATTTTCAAAAAATTATAACCAAATTAGGGGTGGGAAGGTGTGCATTTTAGTAAGTGTGATATTTTTATAAGAATAATTTTGCTATTATTTGAGAGAGAAAATTTTTTAAGAGTTTTAAAATTTATAAGTAAGAGCCCAAAAGGATAGGAGTTTTTTTAATAATAAAAAAAGGCACTCGGGCCAAAAGTCCAATTTTGAATTTTCATTGTTTAAAGATCCATGCGCAAAATTAGTTTGTCTTTAAGGACATGCTTTTGCTAATGACCAAACTGCCATATATATATATATATATTGTTTCCAGATCAAATCCTAGCCAAATCCTCTCAAACCAGCTTCTTTCTCTCTGTCTCTATTTTGCTCTTTCTCTTTCTCTTTCTAGAGTCTCTTTCTCTCTCATTCTCCGCAGCTCCTTTCCCTTCACGCACCACTACTCTTCTCTCTTCCCTTACTATCACTTTGCTACTGCTTCTGCCATTCCACTATCCCACCACACCCGTCACCATCTCCGATCTCTGATCCGAGTTCAGCCACCACAACTCTACTACTACCACATCTCTCTTATCTGTGTATTGTTGTCACGGTGGCGGAATCTCTCTCTTCTCTCTCTCCGTGCCGTGGCCGACTCTAATACTGACAACTCTGTCAAAGCCACCATCACAGACCATCGGCGACCCAAATTGGGACCGTTAAACCATAGTGCCTTCAGATCATCATCCTCTAACTTCAAATCTGAGCAGATTTGATCACAATCGCTACCGGCTGCAGACACCCCATTTTAACCGGCCTCAAGACTCGAGCTTTTTCTTTTGATTAACCGATGATGAAAACAAGAATGTGTTTCTTATAATGTTCTCAATAAGAAATATGAAATTTTTGCTTCATTTCCAATCCTAAGCCTGTTTTGCCCAAATGTTCAAGACCTGTTCAAAACTCTCGTTTGAAACCTTCTTTCCGCGCTTCATTCCGAATATTTCCGTAATGTTTCGAGACTCACTTTTAAATTTCAAAATGAAATATTTTCTCGAGAAATGGAGCAAAGAACAATATGGAAATAGGATGAATTCTGTCGAAAAATCCTGTTTTGTGCAAATAAGTCAGGCCTTGACCAAATAATTGGCTAGCTAGCCAAGGTTTTGGCAGTCCAAGCCAAGATTTTGGTCGACCAAGTAAAAAATTAGCCGGCTGACTAGTTTTCCCAAAAACATAGCAGTTTCTGTAGAATTCTTGCTAGAAGTGTGTGGAATATGCTACTCTAGATATTTCTTGGTATAGTCATGAACGAGATACACACCTCCTCATCATCCATTATCTTCATTTGGTCTCCATTGTCAAAAGAGCATTACCCCAAAAGCAGCATCCAATACAACCATCCTTGTCACTCCATCATTCTTGCCTTCCACATTGTCCCCTCCCACTTGGTTAATTGAGCCTTGCAAGGTATGTATCTATTCATCTCTCATTGTCAAAAGAGCTGGTCTCTTCAACAAAATCCTTAGCCTTTGTCATTTTATGGCCTTGGTTTTCAACCTTGTCCCCCACTACCTTCTCCACTAAACATTCTTGTAATGCCTATATGAAGGTGGTCAGATTGTTAGAAAAAAAGGATTGATTTCAAGAGAAGAAAGTTAGAGAGAAAAGAGAGAAGTTTAAGCTTTGAAGCAAAAACTTCCATTTTCAAATATACATTACCATACACTGATATACCATCCTTGAGGCACCAAAACCATTCCAAAAACTTTGATATAACCAAGCCTTAGTAGCCTTGATCAAAGAGAGTGAGTGTTGTTAAAAGGAAGAAAAACAGAGAGTTGAGAAATTTCCCCCACACACTCTGTTAAACACCCAAAAATACTATTCACACAAGAATTTCGCATTTTCAAATTGAGAACTAAGAAATACACTTCTTAAACTTGAAAGTGATCAAAAGGAAGTTTGGAAATCAAATCTTTTCCTTGGAAGGTGAATTTTGCACGTTTTTGTTCTCTTTTACTTTCTTTCTTATTTTGAGCTTTTTGCTTTCATTTCATTTCATATTGTAATCTTGTTATACTCTAACTGGGAGTGGTTAGTTAAACCACCCATGTATTCCCTGCTTGTTTCTATTTTTGGTACTTGGAATGTAAAAAAATAGAGTTTTGGTCTGGCATGACTGGCTAACCGACCAATTAATTGGCCGGCCAGCTCATCTTTTGGCTAGTCGATCAACCTCTTCTAGACAGAACCCAATAACCTCCCGGTTGTCACGACCCAAACCAGACTCTATAGGTTTAGCATCGTAACCGGTCTGTAATCTTAGGATTACCAAAGGCCTCTGAAACAGATTAACATAATATCAGGAGCTAGCGAAAGCAAATAGAAAATATACAACGTGTATTGAGTTGTGAATAATAATAAAGTAAAGGGTTTTAATGAATGATGTCCATCATAAAGTCAGAAATCAAAGTTTATATCAGAAACAGAGTCTTATGCATATTCAGATTTCAAATCAGAAACATAATTATATACTTGTTCATATTCATATTTATATTCAGATTTTGCATAAGATCATACGTGGTACACCCATTAGTATTAACAGATCAGATACAAAGCATTACGGGTTATACTTGACTAGTTCTATAAAGGAACCTTCTGTACCGGGAACAGATAACATACTTAAGCCATGGTGTTGTTTCCCCCGAGCGAGGGACATAAGACCACGGTATAATTACCCCCGGGCAAGACCCATGGGACCACGGTATTATTACCCTCGGGCAAGGGCCTTGTGCTCATAGATCACGGTATTGTTACCCCTGGGCAAGGGCCATGTGCTAAGGATGCCACGAATACTTTTCAATATATAGATAATCATTCATTGATACAGAACATAGCATTTCAGAAAATAGATCATTTCTCGTCATATCATATAGGAAAATACTTAAACGTGAATATAGCATTACAAAGTTATTACTCACAAATAGCTACAGAAGTAGATCAGACAAATTGGACAGATCAAATAAATCAAGCAGACAATATCGCGTGACCTACACAAACACATAACATATACACATTGAAACACAATATCAATTCCTTGATCAAACTTGACTTTTCTTGTCTTTTTCTGTCTAAATAGTCTGAAGTTCTACTACACTTATTCTTTTTTATTCAAATGAACCGGGTTCTTATTTTAGATATTCTTTTATTACTAAGTCATTTTTCAATAGACCGATTTCTTACTTGGCTTCTTAAACAATTACAATTACTGGGTCAATGATTCATTCTTTAATTAAGTAATTTATATTGATTGTTAGCTTATTAATCTTCAATGAGCCATAAATCATGTTTAGAATGTTTTGGGAGGAGATGAGAAGAAAATATAAACAATGTGTGATTTTTCAAAACATGCTAAAAATAGCCTGACCACTCGCGCCATCACTTGGTCGCTCTCGAGCGGATTGTGTTGTCTGCAAAAACACTGGACGGGTCAAAAGTACGCTCAAGCCAACATTTAGTTGCTCGAGTGACTAGCAAACAAAAGGTAGGTTCGCTCGAGCCACCAATTGGTCGCTCGAGCGGTCTGTAATTTTTTGGATTTTCAAACTTGCAGAATTAGCTTCCAAATTTTGTTTCAAGACTTGAAGTCATGCATGGCTTATTTGAAAACATGAAAAAACTTTGGAAAATACTATTACATGTTTTCTTAGAAATCAATTTCCCAAAATTCAAAACTTTAGTTATTTATTCTTTCATACAAAGATTTCAAATTCTTTTTCTCTTGATTTTCAAAACTTGACATTAAAGCTATAAATCTCTTAGAAAAATAATTGCATGTATGCAATTTAAATCAAATCAAACCAATTATTGAGTCTCAAAGTAAAATTATAATTCATTCCTTAATTTATCCAAACTTAGATTTAATTCATTTTCTTTATAGCAAAATCAATTTCTTAGAAGTAGAACTTAACTCCATCTTTAACCAAATACTTAATTTATGATCATAGATGCTCCAAAATATATTTAAATTGAATAACACTTTTAAATTAGATTACATGCAAGGATTAAAATTCAAAATTAAACCAATTTCAAATTTTCATAATAAAATCACAACCTCGTCTAATTTTAAGATTAACTCCAAATTTCCATAAACTTGATTTTTATAAAAAAATTCTTCATTCTTCTCTTCAAAATATGAAATTGCATGGTGTAGACGCGCCCTCGGGGCTTTGGTTCTACAGTTTGGACTCAAATGTCACGGTTCTGAATCTAATCCAGCAAAGTGCAATGCGAGACCGATAAATCACCAAAGAGTCCAAATCTGGCAAATCGTTTTGGAAAACTAATTTTTAAGAAAGAAGTGCCAAACATGGACTGCTTTGCCAGATATAGAGTCGCCATCTAAATATTTATTTTGGGGGAATTTAGGAAACCTTGACTCGTTGCCTAAGGCCACGTGTCCGTCATCACCAAAGTTGCCTCGGCTTGGGAACTTGGGTACGATTGGGGAAGGTCATCTATGAGCACCCCCGCTCGCCCGATCAAAGATCTGCCTGTACTAAACATGATATTTTGTTTTGAAAACATATGTATTCTTATTTCGGTTAATTAGCTAGAATTACTATGTGATGCGCACAACACACAAGTACAGACTAGATCGCCTAATTTGGAACAAAGCATCGCATATTCGTTCGTTTGGAAATGGTTTTGAATTTTGCTACTCGCAAGTAGGCTAAAATACGAATTTCGATGAATTATTCCAATTCAAGCAATCCAACCTTCACCCACAGGCATTTAGGCAGTTATGTCACATAAGCAATTAGCCTCATGGCAAGCATGCTTTCATGTTAACATTCACATACATGCAATATGCTAAAACATAAACACTCACAATGTACTCCAAGCCAAAACAAAGAACTAGTTAGTAATCAATGCATGATCCAAGTTAATGTTAAGATGGCTAACACAACACATGCAAAATGCAGCTAGAATAGGCTCAGCTAATCTAAGATGGCATGTGAGATGCAATTTAGTACATGTATTCAAGTTGGAATTGAAATGCGATGCAGTTAGCATGATGCGCCGAGCCCGGTGCATGCAATACTGATGAATGGACACAAATATGCATAGCATAAGGATGCTAAAATGAAATATGTCCTAAAACTAACAATCATAAGCAGGTAAGTAAAAGGGAGAAAAATGTGAGATTGGAAGACATGCATCACACACACACATGCTTATTACACAATTCGCCCTCTCAACGGAGGGTCCGAATAAATAATACAAACTAACTAATTAATCAACTACCCTAGTTAATTAATTATTACAAACCCTTAACTAATTAAACAAATCAATTAAGCTATGAAAATAGTAAAAACAGCCTCAGGAAGAGGAATGCATGCGTGCTCGGACGGCTTCGCTCGAAAATCTATCGCCATGTCATGTTGCCTCTGTTTACACTGCTCTGCACCCCTGAAAATTGCACAAGTCTCAAGGATGCTTTTGAACCACTCCTTGAGTGTTGTGAGATGTCACCGGCCGAAAGTCAAGGCCACCGGCCAAGAGGAACTGGTCATCGACCATTTGTGGGGATCTCGGCCAATAATGCATGGGCCGGCACTGAATATGGCCGACCGGCCATCTCTTCCTGCAAAATCCTATTTTTGCTGCAACAGAGGACAGACAGAACATGGCAATGCATTTTCAAGGCAATGTTTGCACCACCACCCTCTTTATCATGTTTGAGACTCAAAGGAGTATGGTCCTCGACCCTCGGACCATCGATCACGCATTTCAACGCATGATGGCCAAAGGAGCTAAGTGTGCAAATTAATGTCAAATGAAATGCACACAACACATAAGGGGCCCAACCTCTATCATGGTTGATCAAGAGGCAAAGGATGCATGCTTAATGCAATGTAACCTAGGCATGCAAGCAAGCTAATGCCACATGAGCATGCAAACAAGCAATGTGTGATAGGTATACAACCTAAACAAGTAAGCATGTGAGGCATGTAACAATAATACCAATGACAAACATGCAACAAGATGTGAGGCAAACATGTGGCAACATGTAAAGGGCCAAGTATGCAACAAGCATGCAACATGTAAGGCAAGCATGCAACAACGTGCAAAGGACCAAGTGCACAACAAGGCACAATTGAACTAGCATGCTACAACATGCAATTTACCAAATATGCAGCAAGCATGTGACAACATATAAGGAAAGCATGCAACAACATGCGGGGATGGTCTTAAACCAAAATGGACAGCTCTTAAATAGATCCAAATCAGCGGCCAAAACGATGGAATAAAGGCATGAAATACACATACAAACATGCATGTATAATGGCCTAACACCTAAGCATAGGAGAGCAACTTCTAAGAATACTTAAAAAGAATGAAAAGCATGCAAATGTGACAACATTACATGCTCTAGAATGATGCCAAATCACATAAACAAGCAAGCATGACATGCTTAAGGCTCAAAGCCTAAGGCTTGTGAAGGGACTTTAACCAAAGCTACACAAAACAAGGAGCATATGGAAAATGTAACCCAAAACAGTCCTAAACCATGCCAAGATGATCCTAAAACATGCAAGGAATGAAGCCAAAACATGCTAGAACAAAGGACCAAAAGCATGAAGCAAACTAGGCCACAAAAAAGGTGTTACACTACACCTATCAAAGCCAAACATGGCATGACTTAAGCAACCAAAAATAGAGTTATGGCATGTCAAAATGAGCCCAAAACCCCACTTAGATGGCATCCCAAATACCTAAGCATGATGGCATACACAATAACACATTTATGAGGCATAAGACACTAACCCTTTAAGAAATTAAAGGAGTCATAAGTGCAAGCATATGAGCATGGAATATGGACTGAAATAACATGACAAATGATTCCAAATCACTGAAATGGCCCAAGTAAAGCATGCTAGTGACTTAAGCACTCAAAGTTAGCAAGCTAGATTGTATGGTAGCTATACAAAACAATGCAAGTATGACCAAAATAATGAAAAACAGAGCTCAAGCATGTTAAAACAAGGCTAGAAGCTTCATGAAGTTGATCCAAAATCATGCTAAAATAGCATGTCACCACATGATGCATGTTAGACCAAATCATGGAATTACAAGACAAGTATACAAAGCATGCATGGTATGTCTAAACCAAGTCAAAATAGTGCTATATCATCGCAAAACAAAGCCTAATATATACTGAAATGAAGCTAAAATAAGCTAAGCACACATGCTACAAACATAAGCCATTTATGTAAGCATTGAAGATGACAAAGAGAGGGGATGACCCTCTCCTATTTAAGACACCAAAACCACCTCTCCACCACTGAAAATCTTCTGGATTTCGGTGGTAGAGAGGCCATGCAAAGCTAAGAACAATGGCCAAAAAGGATGGCCTAAAACAAGGCCTAACAAGGCCTAAGAGGGGGGAAACAACCCCAAACCTCAAAGAGACCTTAAACAAAGTTCTAAAGCAAGAAAAATCATAACTTTTATTAATTATAAACTAAGCTCAAAACAATAAGCGAGAAGAGTTAAAAGCTTAAACAAGAAAGGGGTATCTAAAGCAAGTTTGCTCACCCTTGTAGAACTTCTTCAAGAACAAGGCTCTAGCAGGTTCCTTTGACCAAAACCAGTCCAATAACTCTGAAATCAACCTCAAGGGATCTCAGCTCCAAGAGGATGGTGTTCTAGTGTGTGTTTGTGTATAATAGTAAGACAAAACAACACTTTTGAGCACAAAATAGGATCAAACAAGGGAGTATAGGTACAAAACTATATCTAACCCTCCTAACCTAATTTTTTCTGAACCTCCAAGGAGGGAGGAGGGGCTCCCTCTTTATAGAGGTTCAAATTCTAAGGCTTCCAAGAGAAGCTAAGCAAAGGGCAAATCCCTCCATACACGTGTATGGAGGGGGTAAATTGTGGATGCCAGCTGCACCAGCTGGCATAAAATATCTGCATAAAGCAGATGAAGAGGGTTCGGCTACCAAAAATGGCCGATCGACCAACATAAGTGTTGGCCGACCAAATAAAGTGCCGATCGGCCAACACTCTTGGACGATGGCAAGAAAAAGGGGCCGATGGCATCATGCCCTGGTCGGTGGGTTGAAGGGATGGCAAACAAGCCACCCTCTTTCCTTAGAAGCAAAAACACAAGTGTTTGGTCCACAACCAAGCACAAAACAGACAAGTTGAGAGATCTTGAGGCAAGACACGTAGCTGAGACCTCCGAGAACTCAAAACGAACATGAGCATGGACGATCATCGAGTGTTCAAACGATAACGTCCAAGTCTTGAGGATGGTCAAAAATGGGGTGTCTACACATGGCTCAATTCCAAAACACTTCATTGTGCGTGTAATTTATGAGGCTTAATTTAACTATAACTTTCAAAATCAAACTCAAAATTGATGAAACTACAAATTATATTCCATGAACATGCATGTAGCTCAATTTCTTACTCAAAACCCAATTTCTTACAAATTCCATAAAGTAATCTTAAACTCTTCTTAATTTCAAGTATAAGATAAAGATTCTATATAAATTGAGCATAATTTTCTTACCTTAAGTTTTAATTTAAGAAATTATAGTTGATTTCCCTTGGGCCTTCTCATTCTATTTCAATTTCTTGAGTTTCCCTTGATTTCTCTACTTCTTCAATCTTTTGGGTTTCTCATTCCCTCTCTCTAAACTCTCTCAAACTTTTCCAGCACAACAAATGAATGACCCAACACTCTCGAACTCATTAGATATACATCCACATGCACCTCAATTCTTGACAATAGAACACGCGTACACACTTGCACCTTCTAAACAATTCTATAATTTGAATCATAAATGGAATTAACTTAATACATAATTACCCGTTAGTTTAATTAATCATCTCTAAATTTTAATTAGTTATGTATAATTCTCATGCTAATTAACTCAATTAATCATATTTAATCACAAATCCCACATAATTTAAGTGTCAAATTTTACTTCCATTAAGGCTTAATTAATTATATTTAAAATTTATCAATCTAAATCAGTTTTTTAATCAAACTCTCAAAAGGCTCCAAATATCAAGTTAAACTTATTACCATCATCAATTTTGGTTTCCCAAATCTTTAATGCCTTCAATTTCAGATCAAACTAAAAATCTCCGTCAATAATTTACATAGTTAAATTGAACACCTTATAAATAAATTTAATTCATAATAATCTTAATTCTCAATCCCCATAACTTAATGAATTCCAATTCGGACCCAATTAATCGAATCTTAATTTTTACTAAACTGAATTAAATATTTAATTAAACTCTCATATGATCCGATACTCGAAATTAAAATAATTCAAGTCACTAATTATACTCTCTTGAGCCACTTAGGCTTTCAATTTCTAATTCCAAAATAAATCCTCAATAGAATCATATACGAATCAGTCTCCACAATTTTCATAAATTCCAAATTAAATCAGAATAATGGGCAATTAAAATTCAAATCTCTTTAATCAATTAAATGCTAATTATTATAAGTGGTGGGGTCGTTACACCGGCGTTGAGCAGAATAGTCTCTGAGATCCCCCTAAAGCTTTTGTTTTTCTATTTTTCTTTGTAACTGTTTGCGGGACCTCGATAACTATGTAAGTTTTTATACTTTAGCATCCTGCGTGTGTATATTTTTCTTGCTATGTTTAGTATCATATCATGAGGCTATTTGCTTATTTGATATATCTCGATGAATGATAGTGGATGGAGGTTGTGTTGTTCAATTTGGAATAATATTGATTTTCATGTTTGCGAACTCAATTTCTTTTGAGTTGTACATTATTCAAAACTCTTTAAAAAATACATGAAATCAAATCGTTCCAAAATGAATGACATAGTCTATACTTATTTGTCTTACAAAGTAATTTCTAGATTTATTAAATAAATCAAAATATGAACATATAACGTAAATGAAACTCATATAATGGTTTAGTAGAGGCCAATCTTTTGATCGGTTAAGCAGGGTTGCTCAATTAATGACTTTTCTCTCTCATACGTAAGGTTCTAAACCAAGCCATCTTTGGTTACGATGAACAGTGGCCTTGGCACGAGTCATGGGCTTTCTAATTTTTCTAAAATATTAGGTGGCGACACTGAGGTCTGGTGATGTAGTCTATTTTTGTCAAAGGTTTTGCAATAAAATAGATTTTCTATAAAAATTGCCGGATTTGGACTCTTATCTACGTTTCACATTGTCCTCGTGAAATTAGATCGAATATATCGAGGATTTGAACTGTTAGCGCGCAAGTACCCTTGGGTATATTACATCAGCAGTGACCACTAAACCCTCTCTCTCCACAGTCTCCTCTCTCTCTCTCTCTCTCTCTCTCTTTTCATTAACCTTTGTTGTCGCGCCTCTAAACTCCGATCAAGATCTCCTTTCATCATCTCCGTCCCGTCAATTTCTGTTGTTTTGTGATCGAATCGCTACATTTTTTATTGTGTGTGTGTGTGTAAGAGAGAGAGAGAGAGAGAGAGCTTGGCGAATTGTGTAGTAGGGAAAATTGGAAGTGTGTTGTCGTTTGCACTAATTTTTGTGTTGAAATTTGAAGGAGTTTTTCAATGGAGTTTTAGTTGATTTTGAAGGCTAACATGGATGATTGAGGGGGGGATCATTTGTAGCTGTTAGGAAGATTTCGCAAGGCAATACCTGCCATTCAACTTTTGGTATATTCTGTGAGCTGGTTATTGTTATACCTACAATAAAGATAATTTCGCACTCTCTTTATTTGAAAAATGGATGTGAAGAATATGGCATTGGTGCCGTAGTAGATCTTGAATCCCTACCTTTTCTCTACAAATAAAATCGCACATTCTCTTCGAGAACTAGTTTGGGATCGACGAGACAACGTTCATTTGATTAAATATTATATATATATATATATATCTCCAAAAAAAAAAATACATTATTAAAGATTATTTATTCATATTTTATTTATATATATCCACTAGATCCACCGTCCAAGATCTATTTTTGTTGCTGTTAATGATGACAATGATGATATTTGTGTGTATATGGGATCTTATGTTGCATCTGTTGAATATTTCTAAGGTTGGTTCTTATGTTGAATTTGTTGCAAATTTCTGTGTATGTTGTGAAAATGATAAACAAATATTTGCAACATATTAATATTTTTTTTGTTCTTGTGTTAAAACAAATAAGAAAGAGAGAGAGAGAGAGAGAGAGAGAGAGAGAGATAAAAATGGCAATAGATAATGAAAGAAATT
The DNA here is from genome assembly GCA_025200525.1 of Camellia lanceoleosa. Classification (NCBI taxonomy): domain Eukaryota; kingdom Viridiplantae; phylum Streptophyta; class Magnoliopsida; order Ericales; family Theaceae; genus Camellia; species Camellia lanceoleosa. The sequence goes on from CM045763.1 coordinate 91,228,729, forward strand.
GCAGCAAATAGGAATATAGAAGAAATATCTGGACAAATAGGAACAAAAATTGAACAAATAATGAAATTTGGTCAGATATTTAAATAGATAAGGGAAAATAATTAAATAGATACTCAAAAAATTTGAACAGATAATAAATTTGGATAGATAAAATTTTATTTGGACAAATATTTAATAGATAAGGAAAATTTAAATTGAAAATATTAAAAAAAACAAATAGGTTAAAAAAATTGAAAATATAGAAAAAATTTGAATAGATAAGAAAAAATTTGAACAGATAGAATTTTTTTTGAACAGATAGTCAACGAAAGTCAACAGATAAAAAAAATCAATAAGGGTAAAATTTGAAACAAATATCCTTCAAAACTAACAAAATGACTTATCACCAAATTATTTCACAAATGGTGGACCTTGCACCAATAAAAAATATCCACTAGAGAGTTATGTGACAACCCATAATGACTTTTTGGCTAAAATATATAATTGACAAACGATGCCTTAGACACTCTAAATTAGATTTATCATTAATTTTCTCAACAATAAATTAGGTGTAATAAAAAAAGAAAAAAAAAAGAGTCAAAGTACAAAGTGGTCTCAAATTAGGAGGCGAGGCTAAGTCGATACTATAGGCCTTGTTTGGCAACTACATGAGTTAATCAAAAAGTTAAAAAGTCATTATAAATTGTCACATCACTCTCTCTACTTTCATGCATATCTTTTTTTGTAAAAAGTCAAAAAATTACTAAAATAACTTGTTCCGAAATTAGGCTTTTTTTTTTATTATTAGTAAAATCATAAATAAAAATATACTTCTAATGTCATATTTAAATAAAATTAAAAGAGGTCCCTATAAAATAAAATAAAATGAAATATATTTCAAATAAAAATAGAATAGAATAAAATAAAATATACTTTAAATTTAGTATTGTCATTATAAACAGTTTAAACAATATGCTTTATAATTTTTAAATCAAACATGAGATTTACTAAAATAGTCATTTTCATACATTTAATCTAATGAGAAAACAAACATAAAATATACATCATTTTTAACCACATAGTCCAAGGACTGTATCCTAAGACTTTCAGTCCGTTGTATTACAATTTCCCCTTATCCAATTCGTTCAAACAAACATTAGTTAAATGTCAAGTTCATCTGCTATTTTTCATAGGGTAAATTACATTTTTCCTTCTTTATGTTTGGTCATCTTTCCATGTTGACCCTTAATTTTTTTTTTCTCTCATATAATTCTTTATGTTTCAAGTTTTTCCTAATTTTTTTTAAAAGTTAATTTATATACAAAATTAAACACAGAATGACATATTAACAGTCACGTGATACAAAAATATTTTATTATATATAATCACACATTTAACACAAACTCAAACGCTAATATAATAAAGAAAATTTACCTATAAATCCTATCTTGAAGAATGATGATCCGTTTAGTCTCAAGAATTTTTTTATAGACTAATTAGTCTCATTGATTTTAAAAAGGTAGATTTAATATATTATTTAAAAATTAGATTTACAATTATATCCTTATTTCTATTATGTTTCCTCCTCCTTCTTCTTTTCTCTTTTGTGTGTTTGTGTGTGTGTGTGCGCGCGCGTGCACGCATGCTAGAAAGGTAAGATACACAATAAATGAGAATCAAATTTAGGATGAATTTTGTTATGAGAATCTTTTTATTTAAAAAACATTTCAAAATAAGTACAAAAATGACTTGAAATATGAGATTCTTTAAACATTACAAAAGGATGTGGAATTCTACAAACATTTCAAAAAGAGTAAAAAAACTCCTCAATAAGTTTCTAGCAAATGTATAATTTCGATCTATAACACTCCAATATAACACTCAAACATAATACTCCAATGTAACACTAAATTTTTTTTTATTAGTGTACTTTTCTCAAACGTGACACTTCAATATAACAATCCAAAAAAATTTCTTAGTGTGACACTTTGATGTAACATACACAAAAATTCTTTTGTTTATTTTTTCCAAACGTAACATTCTAAAAAAATGATGTGCAATTATTTAAACTATCGTAAAAGGATGTGGGATTCTTCAAACCATTTCAAAAGGAATACAAAAATTCCTTAGTAAACTTTGGACAAATGCATAATTTCAATTTGTCAGTGTTACGTTTGGAAAAAGTACACAAAGGAGTTTTTTAGTATATTACATTAGAGTGTTACATTTTTATTCGTAATGCAGAATTTGTTCTTTTCACATTTGGAGAAACTCGCTTTTATCCCTCGAAAATTAAACCCAAATGTGTAAGTGATTACCTTTTTGTGTAATTTTCATTTTAATGGGACGTTTTGGTTCATTAAAAAAAAAAAGAATGACTAAACAGCTTACAAGATCACATTTTGAGATATATTAATAATATATATTTTTTTATACAATGTGACAGTTAATGTGATATTTTTAGTATAATTTTGAATAAAAGTTAGTTTTAAAAATAAATTGAAAAAAACTTGAAATATGGAGGTAAGGGTGCTCACGAATCAGGTAGGTCGGGTGACCTCTCAACCATTATTAGTTTGAACTTAGGTAGATTAAAAAAAATCAATTCGTATATGTCCGCTTAATTAGTGGATGTGGATTGAGCAAGTCGTGCTTATTGACGAGTGGATGCGGATTGGTTTGACTATTTTGTGTTCAAAATTTTTTATTGTTACTTTTTTATAATAAAAATAAAAATTCAACTTTCATAAATAGGAAATATAATTACTAAATAAAATATCATTTATTTTAACACATAAAGTATAAAAGTAAAACTTCATTTTCTTAAGAGTGTTAGCGGATTGGATTAAGTGAGATGGCCTCCCATCAGCTATTTGTTTGAACTTAAACAAATTAGGAAAAATGCATCTGCATCCGTCCGTTTAGACTATTGAAATCGTCCATTATGTGACTAATTAGTTTGGGCCATTCAATTTTGCCGAATTGGATGGAAAAAAATAAGGGCAAATTACAAACATTCCCTCGAGATTTTGTGAAAATACAGATTCTTCTCTGAGTTTTGAGAAATTACAAATTGCCTCGTGATGGTCAAATTTTCATAACAAATTAGGAAAAATTATGGGAGAATCTGTATGAAAATAAAAACCTCAAGGAGTAATTTGTTATAGAAATATAAATCTCAGAGGGCGGAATGTAATTTCTCAAACCTTAAGAAAAAATCTATATTTTTACCAAATCTCAAAGAGATATTTGTAATTTATCCAAAAAATTAAGGGCTAAAATCATGAAGCGCATCATTTTCACCCATCACAACATCACCACAAAAATGTTGTATAATTGTGTTTCATATCCATCATATAACTTTTCTAGTTGGTGACAACTTTGTTATATGTTACCTTACACACCAACCAATGAAAGATAATCACATCAGAATCTTGACAAGAAATTATTGGATATTCTCGTAACACTATTATATGTTTATTTTCTTTTATTAATTAATATTTATTATATTTTTTCATATTTTTTTACCACTCAATATAGAATCATAAGCTCTATTCTTTTTTTCTCCTGATCCTGACATCAATTATGAGTCACAATCAGCAACCGATTGCACACATGTCGAGACATAAGTGGCGGAGCGTGGCCGATATTTTGGCCGTTCATCACATTTTGGCTTTGCCGCGAGCGCTGTGAAAGAAACAACTTTCTTGACGGATTTTAGCACGAAGAAAATTGGAGGCTTTTTTTGATGCCATATCCAAGAGGAAAATGTTATAAATTTTAAATAATACATTAAATTTTTTATATCAACGTGAGATTCACATAAATTTATATATGTGTGAATCTCATATTCATATGGTAAATTTGATAAACAAATTAATAAATTAGTTAAAATTTCTAATATAATTCTATTAAAAAATTAGTTTTATTTGTTAAGATTTAGATTTAAAAAAATAATAATTTAAGTCATTGATTGATCATGACTAATATGAAATGCGAATAAGAGTTTTAAATTTATGGTCTCTGTTTGATTTAGTTTTAAAAATTAATTTTGAAAGATAATTTTTGAAAAGAATTTGTAAAATTTAAAAACTTATTTGATTGTATATTTTGAAAATAGTTTTGGAATGATTTGTAATTTTTTTATATTTGAATAGATGGATATAAGAAAAAATTGATTGATTGCTATGTAAAATGTAAGATGTAAAGGAATGAAAATTAACCTATGTGAGGTGGGCCTTCCCAATGCCTTCATGGAAATAGAATTAAGGTAATAAAATAATATTTTGCAATGCAACTTGCCAAGTTGGTTTGACATATATGTATCAGATAAGTTTTGAGTTATACAAATGACTTATTTTCATTGGACCAAATTAGTGGCTTAAATTCATTGGACAAAGTGAGTGGCAGGTTTGCCTATATAAAGGGATGTAATCTTCATCTCCAATGAGGTATGCCAAAACTATTTTATTTACTTATTCAGTTTGATTTAGATATATACTATCTAACTTGATCATCGGAGTGCCTTCCAGCTAACAACCACCGATCTGGAGGCACTAACTATTTATTCTTTTTACATATTTGGAACGGTGCGACTCAATTCTTTGTTAATCTCTCGACTAATATATATGGGATAATTTTTGCCTACACATAAGAAAATGAGAGATGAAAGAGAATAAATAAAAGCGATTGATTGATGTAGAAAAAAAAAAAGAAAAAAGAAATGGAAGAGATAGAATAGAGAAAAACAATTTAAAACAATTTTCTCCCGTTGTAAACTAAACATGTTTTTAGATTTTTCAATTCAAAAGTTAATTTAAAAATTAAACCACACACAATCTAAGTCTTATAAATAAAAAAACATGTAATATTTTTATAATAATAGTTGAGGTTTCTCAACATTTTTTTATAAAAAAATTTTGGCATAGAGAAATTTCACAGAGAAAAGAGAATTTCTTTAATAATATTATTGAAGAACTAATAAGAAAAAATATATTAAATCTCTCCTACTACCAAAAGTTAGGGATGGATGTTTTATTAATTTTCCCATACAAATAATGAGATGGGTTTTTCAAAAATAAACAAGTTAATTGGTTTAATTTTTCAAAAACAATTTTTTTTTTGTTTATTTTCATATTTTAATCAAAATTTTATTTTTTAAATATATCAAGATTAGATGCTTATAAAAAATAAATAAAAATAACTAAAATATGAAGAAAAATTTTTTCCCTAAAAACAAACAAAAATAGAATTAAAATGCGTATAGATTTTTGTTAAAATTTATATTATTTTTAATTATTATTTTTTTTATATTTTAGTCAATTGTTTTTAATTTTTTTTAAATACATCTAAATTAGGTATATCTAAAAAGTTTATAAAAAAAAAAAAAAACTAAAATATGAAGAAAAAATTCACTGAAAAAAATAAAAACTTGTGTGAAACACAAAATTTGAAAAATCATCCTTATCTAAGTTGCTTAATGTGTTTTTTATATTTATTATAGAAGTTTGTGTTAAATTGTTTGGTGTAATTTTTACTTATAATTTATTTGACAAAAATAATTTAAATAAACTTTTAAAAAATTAATTATCTTAAAGTTAAGAGAAGAATATTTAGATTTTTACTTTATAATTTAATTTCAAGTTATAAAAATTTGCACCAAACGAGCCCAATGCCCATAGAAGTGAGGTGGTGGACTGGGTTGAAGGGAACTGCGAGGGTGGTCTACAAGGTACAACATCGTGTTGTCAGTTCGTGGAAGTATTAATTGAATCTATCTCAATTATTCGAACTATTTATTTATATTGTAAGGTTCATCGAATAGGTTATTCATTAAAAAAATCAAATCAATTAGACATCTGTAATTCATAATAAGACCACATTTATATTTTAAAAAATAAATGATTAACATAATTTTAATAATTTTTTAAAAACAATTATAGTCTGATCATGAGACTACAAATGTTCGATTTACCTTATTTTTCATATAAATGATATACTCAATAAATTTTATAATATGAAAATTTTAAATTATCAAAATAAAATCAAAACATACCTCAACCGAAACGTTATAGCAGGATGTTATGACAGCACCCTCCCCAAGTCTGGGTTGAAGACCCTGTGAATGATGGGCCCTAGTCATGCTTGGGATTTCATTTTCTGGACTTGGTTGAGATGTGGGCCTAAGATTTAGAGAATCATAAATCCTAAGCTAATGGGCTTAAGCTTGGCATCCAAGGCTTTTTTTATTTTATTTTATATTATTCAAGGTTGAATCTTGGTTTAAAAGAGATGTATTGGGGGTGATTTTATTTACACTCAAATAATAATTCAGTAAATTCAATTAAAATTTTAGCTTTTAGTAAATTTTAAAATAAAATATTATTTTTTTCTCATGGTACACCTAAACTACTTATAGGTATTTTTCATATTCAAGTCTCTTTATCTTTTTTCCCAAGTTTTAATCAAAACTTCGATCTACCCAACCAAAACTCATCATTATTATCAACATTGTTTTCAATTTGACTATACTCTTATTTATTTATTCATCTTTTTAGGAATGCCAAACTGCAAATATATTTATATAATTATGTTGAACACAATAACAAGCCACTAGCAGTCCCCAAGGGGGACCTTGGCAGGGTGCTGTACCTTTATCGCCATAGCACTGTGCTTATGAGTTCGTGGAGATATTTTTTGAATTTATTTTGGCAATTTAAATCGTTCATATTGTAAGGTTCATCACGTAGATCATCATGAAAAAAATTGAGTCCATTTGAAATCTATAATCCATAACAAGACTATATTTATGTTTAAAAAAAATAAACCGTTAACATAATTTTGATAATTTTTTTAAAAACATTTATGGTCTGATTTTGGGACTATGCATGTCCAATTAAGCTCATTTTTTATATGAATAATGTACTTGATGAATTCTATAAGTGACAATTATATAGATATTGAGAGTAAGCTCATTTTAATTTGTTTATTATTTGGGCATACCTTGAAAAGTAATTTAGAAAAAAAAAATATAAGATATATTGAGAGTAAATGACAATTATAAATAATTTTATAAAGTGCATCGAGAAATTAGACGTATTTTATAAATTTTTGGGTGCAAATAAAACCCCCATTGTTAAGGCATAGCTGGCCTAATTGAGTCGAAGACCCAAAAACAAAAAGAGCCACATAAAGAAAAAATAAATTAAAAATTTACTGACTATAGGGTTATAAATGAGTCGAGTGATCAAAATGTTCAAACTTAATTTAAAAACATAACAAGCAATTTCAAATTTGACTTGTTTACTTTCAAGTTGATCTCAAACAAATTTTAACAGAGCCAAATTAAAATAGTTTGATTTTTTTATAATGGACATAAATTTAGCGAGCTGAAAAATATGTTGTTCAAGCTCGACTTGAAAAATGAGTTTTAAAATATGTGCAAATTTAATTTATTTACATAAGAAAATGATCTCGGCCAATATTTGATTTAATTGTTAATTACTTATTTAGTTTGTTTAGTAAACCATACACTTATTTATTTTTTTGTAGTGGCATTCCACCCCAAAAAAAAGAATCCTTGCGTGTAAAATACATGTACTATTATATATCACTGTTTTTAAACTTTTTATGTCACTAGATTACATGACAAGTTGTTATTTCTTTTCATTAATTGTTTAACAATCATCTCAAAATATGAAACCAAGTATAGGACGTGATAGAAAATGGTGATGATTAAAAAGCGGTGACATAAAAGATTTCACATTCAAAAATTAATGTGTAACCCGTATTTATTTTGGGCATGTGTGGGCAACACTTTAATGTTTTTGCATATATTTTTATATATTTTTTTTCCTGTACAATTGTAGCATTATTGTAAAATATGTATATATAAAAAAAAAAACTTATGTACTTTGTTAATCTAAAGGGACACCTAATCATGGATAAGGACTTTATATTATTTTAAACCATTTTCATAATCTTAATCTAAAAAGCAAGATAGGTTACAAATGAAATGCTGTTGGTTTTGTCCACTTACAACCCAATTATTGACAACAAAAAAACAAACATAATTAAAATGCATTATATAAGTCTAGATCTCTAGTGGCTTAAAGAGAAGTTTTAATTGCCTTTTTTTCATGCGTCTTCACAACCCTTTTATCTATCTTTAATAAAGTTTAAGTAATGCTTTTGGACCACCACATGGTTATGATCTGATACAGTGTATCTTAATTTTTAGTAATGGAACATCTTATTGGAGTCTAAAGTTTTTTTATGCTAAAAGAATGGATTTTCTGAGATAATTATGCTACAAATACCGAAATTAAACACATAATATATATATATATATATATAAATGATTAAAGTTTTACATTTTTTTATGGGATTCATGTTTAAAAAACCTCATTTATTTAAAAATATTTTGTATCCGATTTTATAACTGATTTTTGTATTGCTAGACTTTCAAGTTGTTTTAAAACCTCACAAAAAAGTTAAAAAAGTCATTAAGTTGCTTGTCATCAACTAAAAAGGTCAAATCTCACATCAACATTTTCATTCATAAGAAAATAATTTATTTAACAATTCTCAAATACATTAATTTTTTTAACTCTTCAAAAAATTTAAAAAATTACAAAAAAAAATAAAAATAAAAAACTAAACAACCACTTATTCTAAGGCCAAGTTTGGCATATAGTCAAAAAGTCAAAAAATTACTTAAAAAGTTAAAAAGTTAACACTATTCATAAAAAATCAACAATTACGGCTGCACAACTCTCAAGTCGAAATTTTCCCTACAAATCAATTTTTATAATTTTTTATTACACATTTTTCTATAAAAAGTCAAAAAGTTAATCCAAATATCCATATTTTCAACCTCTATTTTTTAGTCCAAAAAGATAAAAAGTGTACTTATTTATGACACCCCAAACAATCCTTACGTGTGTCAGTTTGGGCGCTTGGTAGAATTGTAGTGGACTCTTGGACGAGCAACATTGGTGTGGGCTAGTTTTATTTTATATACTATGATAAAAGGGTGACAACCTTTTGGAATTAAGAAGGACAAAATGGTCTGTCTGAAATAATGGAGCTGTTTAAGTGGAGAAAGCAAACCTGTCAACCAGCGACTACCATACAAAAGAAGAAAATTGCTTTGGAATTTTAGTTCTTGAACTCTAAAATTAGTTTTAATGAGTTGGTAGTAGATCCTACTTACTGTCATGTAATGTTTTGGTCTTGATTTATTTGTTTGTGTTTTTATTTTTTTCCCCTCCTTATCATGTCATTAGTAGGGATGGCAATTTAAAACCGGCCCGATGGTGACCCGACTCCCCGACCCCGAATTGAGCGGGTTTTCCCCGAAAAATACCCCCGCGGGGACGGGGATGGTATTTAAAATTGAATCCGTCGATTTGGTGGGGGCGAGATTAGTGTCCCAGCCCGTCCCGCCCGTCCCGACCCCGGCCCGATTTTTCCCCGACGTTAAATTACAATTTTACCCTTATATATATATATAAACTGGGTCTCTCAAGTCAGTCTCAGATTTTATTTCTCTCCTCTACACCGTCTCTCTCAACTCTCTAAACTCTCTAAACTCTCTCTACCTCACTGACCCAGAAACCCTCGCCTCCCTCTCTCTCTAACCCTCGCCTCCCTCCGATATACCTCCCTCCGATCTCCATCCCTCCTTCCGACCTCAGTGCCTCACCCCGACCTCCATGTCTGTCTCCGTCCGACTGCCTCACGCCGATCTGTCACACTCCCTCCGATCTCACGCCGATCTCTCTCTCTCTCTCTTCTACTCTCACTCTCGTACCTCTCCGCGACGCCGATCGCCTCCTCCGTCGTCCTCCTCCGCCGTTCGTCCTCCTCCGCCGATCGTCCTCCACCGACACAGATCTGGTTAATGGTATTTCAGATGTAACAGATTTGTAACAGATTTGTATGTATAATATTTTTTTTTTTATTTTTTTTTTGAACGAATACAGATCTGTTGATCTGTAACTAATCTGTTTGTGTATGCAATTTTTTTTTTTTTTGAACTATTTGTGGTGGTGATGTTGTTTTTTGATTTGTTGTTGATGAGGATCGGGAATTTGAGTCGAAACCCGATCCGTTAGACGAGGATGGATTGTGATTGGTTCCGTCGAGGATCGGAGAGGGGCGAAGTTTTGGCCATCGGGGATCGGGGACGGGGAGGGTGATCCCCGGCCCCGCCCCGCCCCGTTGCCATTCCTAGTCATTAGTGCTCTATTAGAGTATCAAAATTAGTACTTTGAATCATTACTGTACGAAAGAAACAACTTTTTATCTATATCTATGTTTATATTATTAACAATGGTAATAATTAAATCCCCCCCCCCCCCCCCCCCAAAAAAAAGAAAGAAAGAAATGAAATGTGTAGAATAGAAATTTTCATTAAGATCAAGGGGTTAGACCTTGTAGATGAGATGTTCTTTTACTAACAAGATGCCTGAATTCAAATCTTATAGTTAGTTGAATCTTATCCGTGACATGTGACACGAAAATGTAAGTTAACATTCTCATTTGATAAAGAAGCCTATATTACCACAAATACCAATAAATAATGACTTATTTTCTTATTACATAAGAGATAGGATATCCTACCTCAATTCAAACAATAAAAAGGGATCTAAATTAACATTTAGTTAGGCAATGACACGTAATTCATTATTAAAAAATAGTTACATTAGTTTTTACGATTATGTTGACTTAATCATCAGGTACTTGTTCAACTGAAATCGGGCAATTCTCATGGTGTTGATCATCTATTGGTGGAATTACTTCAACAAAAAGTAAGATACATTTTTTTTAAAAAAATATACAATGGTAACACTTTTGGTATAATATTCATTTAGTGAAGTTCATTAACAAATGAGTTTAAATATTAAAAAAAAATAGAGACCATGATTTTTCCAAGGAAGCAAAATTATGGGTTGCCCTGAAAACTAAAAGTAATGGAGGGTATGACAATGCACCAATTCATTATCATGCAAATTAACCATTAGATTATCATGAGAATAGTTGTATATGTATTTTATATAAATGTATGTGTATTGCGAGTGTTGTTTCCAGATGTACTTTTGTTAAAGTGGAAAAGCATATATATAACAATTATTTATGTGAGACAATTGTTCATTATATGTGAGAGTCTCATTGTCTTTACCATTAAAAATCCATAGAAAACTTCTTTTATTTTGCTGGAGTAAGACACCTGTAGACCTCATACAGTAGACTACTTAGACATGGTTTGCATGGAGAGTTGTAGACAAGCAAATTGTGTAATGTTATTGAGCTAGTGCTGAGGCTTGGAGTTGAAGTAAAAGGCCTAGTGATGCTTCACTAGGCCCATTGTGGGGGTTTGAGGCCGCATTACAATAAATTAAAATTTTAGAAAAAAAAATTAATTTTTAAAAATGAAATATTAAAATTTGTTAAAATTATCATTATTATATTTTTAGCTACGAAATGAATATTTAATAATAAATTACTATCAATTTGGGACCAATATTTTCATTTAAAAATACATACTTTTTGGCATAAAATTATTTTTTCCCTAAAAGTTTATTCACTAGTGACATTTTAAAAATTTATCACTATTTTTTTGATGGTTAAGTATGGAATTTCTGTGACAACTCACATGACGGTTAAAATGGATCTTTTAATACTTTTTACAACAGAATTTTCATTTTTGGAGATCAAAAATTTTGATTTCCTAAAACTCAAGTGATTATTCGGTAGTCTAAGAGTACGATCATGTGGTGCTTCATAGTAGTATAATTATTGGAGAAGATGAAGTATTAATTATTTGTATTGGATAATTGAAGAATATGATGAGGCATAATGAACGGTGATTGATAAGGGAGTATTGTATAATTTTCCCTAAAACTGTTATATTTTGTTCGGAAATTTTGGTGAGGTTTTCACAAACACCTTTCCTTCTAATTTTTTTTTCCCTTTACAAATCTCATTTATAAATTTAAAATCTAAACGCAACATAAAGAAAATATTTAAAAAAAAAAAAAAAGTGACCCAATATATGAGACTCCCAATTTAAAAAGGACAGATGTTTGTAACTTTACTCCAATTTCTAAAGTGGCAATTTCAGTGACTTGACCTGACACCATCAATGACCCTAACAAGTCTTATAGAAAAATATTAATTGAGGTTAGTTTAATTAACTAAAGCCTTTACACAGAGGCTAAGGGTTTAACTTCCCACCACCAGATCCCACATGGGGGGTGAGGTGATTGATAAGAGAATATTGTGGTCAATAATGTTGACCAGGTGATATTATAATTATTTTTTTCATTCTTACGTAGTTAAGCATTATTCTTGAAACAAAAATACTATATGGTATTGAATTTTTATATGATTCTATGTTTACATTTACTTTGATTCTTGGGATTGGCTTTGTGTTTGACAAAGATTATATATGGTCTCATTTGCAAGTGGCTATTTTTTGGCTTTTTTACTATTTAACTATTTTAATAGGTTATTTTAGTTTTTGTGTTTGAGAAATTGGGTTGAATTTTTTGATTGATTGTTATATTGAAAAATGTGTTTGAAATAATGTTTAAAGTTAAAATGACAAATTTATTCATAACCTCACTTTTTTCAAGATTTGTCTAAAGGAGCAAAATTGTTATTTATTACCTGTGGGATATGCTATCAAAGTGACACTGGTAGGTTGTCCTTAACCACACTTTCTTTTTTATTTATTTTATTTTTTTAATATAGGTTAGCAGCTTAGGCTACTGTATGAAACTATTTGACTTTTTTAATATTTGAGACTATTTTAACTCCAAACTTAGGTTTCCAAACAAAACCATTGTATAAAGAAAAAACAAATGAGAGTTTTAACTCATTATGGAGTCAAAGTTAATCTTGTTCTTCTTTAGATTTGAAGTTGGGCAAATATGTCATTTAGGTTGTATTTGCATCTTAGACTTAAGACTTAAAAAAAAAAAAAAATTATGATAATTTATTTTCCTTCACAATTCAATATCTTATTTTAAAACATCTTTCTAAATTATTCAAACTCGATCCACAAAATTCACAATTCAATATCTTATTTTAAAATATCTTTCTAAATTATCCAAACTCGGTCCATAAAATTTAAAGACCTTTGCTTAATACAAATTTATTTTAAGTGAGATGCATCCAAAATTCTAACATAGTATCACATATAAGTCTTGAGTGATTTGGTAGATCAAATCTGATTTATACATCTCGTTTATAACTTCCACATGTCCAGAGAATGTTTGACATTTGTCTCTATGCCACCTAAACTGAATATTCCATATAATCTAAAAGACTCCTCTATCTAATGGCAACTAGTTTTGGGTTTTAAAAAAATTAGAGAAATCTTATCACTATCATTACCTTATCTTCATAATGTTAAAGTTTTTTTGTGAAAACGATGTACCATCTTTTTATTCTAATGTTAGGCAAATATGCTCCTTAAAGTGAAAAACTTCAAATTAATTGAGTAAACATCACAATTTGTTATTCATTTGATCATCAAGATTTTCACTATCACCACTTTTTATCTCCCTAATTTTAAGTTGGGTAAATTATATTGACTTCTTTTATAAAATATATATATATATATATAATAAGTCTATAAGTTTAACATAATTATATTAGACTCATTTAAAATTTTAGTTTTTTTAATCTTATAAAAAGTGGTGTTAGTGTAAAATTATGAAATTTATTATAATTTTTTCAAAATATCTAGAAAGTTGGTAATTTACCCTATAAATTATTAATTATGTGTGCATATGTATATGTTTTAGGTTCTTGATTTTGTTAATTCAAACTCCTTTTGTTTTCTACATAGCGAAAAAGAAGTGATGCTTCATAAGCTTTTTTTCTCTTTATGCTTGGAGTTGGAAAATAGGGGTGATGGAGAAAAAGAGGTCATAAGAAAGTACTTGACAAAGATTAGGTAGTTACATGGCACTTTCAAACTCTTTGTCATAAGCAGCCACATTATTAGACATAGGTTTATTTTTAGGAAAATGTCATAAAAATTAATAAAATTCACAAACTTTTCTTATTCACAGATGTAGTATGTAGTAATAATATTTTGAAATTTGAATATAACGTGATTGGTATCTTTTTATGTGAGTAGAGAAATATTTATAAAATCTATTAATTTGTATAGCATTGATGTTGGGACAATTTACCATAAATGTGTATAAAAAAATTGTATTCAGGTTCATTTTAATGATAGTAAAAGTCACATTCAAAATGAATTCATATCACACATTAATTTTTTTGCACATAACATTGCTGTTATTATTGCACGCCACATTAGGTTATAAGAAAAGTTCGCACAATTATTATTTTTATTTTTTATAATAAGTATAGCATTTTCCATAGACAAAGGGTCTCTTTGGTGTAACATTTGTAAAACTGATAGTTAACACACATTATAACTACACGCTTAAAGTACCCATACACTACCTAAATTAATAAGCGATTGACTTGTCTCTAATTGAAAATTGAACTGAATCAGACAGTTGAAATCTCTGATTGGTAAGAGTCTTTAAAAAAATTCAATTGAACTATATTTTCATAAACTCTTACTGGTAAGAGTCTTTTATTTAATAATTCTTACTAGTCAAAAATCTCAATTGTCTAGACAAGTTCAACTCTCAACTAGAGAAAAACTAAATCCAATCAACAAACATTTACTACACAAATATGTGTCTCAATTTTATTATATTTTTGTCAGCTAGCAAACACTTTAACGCACAAATTTATCTACACTCTTATAATAACTATTTTCTTTTAAATTTATATTTAAGGGAATATCAAAAAGTGAGGAGTTGAAAAAATAATTGAAAATTTATGAAAGTTCAAATGATTTATGCACTAAATTGTGCAAATGAGTGTTGTACATTTATGAATCTGTAATTATTTTTTATACTTTCCATGTTTTTTTGATATTTTCCCTTTATTTTTAAATTGTTTTGTTTCGTAAATTATAAACAAAATTTGTATCAAATACATTGACATAAATTCTATTAAAAATAATTATAAACTAGACCAAAAATGGCCAAAGAATTTGATGGAACTAAAATTTGACTGGTCATTCCATTTATGTGGAAGACAAAGAAGATCTCTTGGTTAGGAAGAGAAGGCACTCCCACAAAGTTTTGTTGAAAGATATGCCAAACAAATAAGTGGATTTCATAGCAACTTCAAAGGTTATCCTACCTAACTTCCAAGTACTCCATGCCTTCCACATTTTGTGGTATAGTTAACCATTCACATAATTTAAAATAAAGTTCTTTTGAATAATAATATTTATAAAAATGCCTTTGTCTCGTTTGGATAATTTTTGGAAATATAAATTATGCTAGTTGAATATCTATCTATCTATCTATCTATCTATACTATACTATCTATATAATAAAGTAGGATGGTTTTTGAATTTGTCCTACACACATTTATCTTACTAGGATATTTGAACGGCTCAGATCTATTTAATTTATAAAACAATGGCTGAGATATATTTTTCAAAAAATATCCTACATGTACATTTTTTATTTTCCCGCTTCTCTCTCTTACTTTTTCTTTTTCTCACCCATCCTTCCACGATCCCACCTTCCTTCCTCCCTCTTTTCATTTTATTTTTTTTATTTTCTCCCATTTTTATTTTTCTTTCTATTCGTTCATTTTTCTATTTTCTCATTTTTGTTCAATAGATTTTACACATATTTCCATACAATATATGTATGCCCGTAATACACTAGGTCATCACGGGCATACATACAATTTTCATATAATTATTTATGCAAAAATATTATTGTATGTATGCCCGTGAAAATTATATGTATGTCAGGTACATCTATGTATCTAGCTATATATTATATAAGTCAAATAAGTTTTCGTGAGGAGTTTTATGAGAACTCTAAAATTTTATAATAAATTTGTAAATTTATCAAATTAAAAAATAAATTTAAATTGTATTGAGATTACAATTATATTTTAATTTTAACATTATTTATACCGTGCCTTTAGGCACAGGCATACGCTAGTCTATCTATATAAGCAAATGTAGTGGAAGCTCACAAACTCTCAATCATTTAATTCTAATTTCTCATAATTTAGAGAGATAAAAAAAAATGAGGTGGCACTTCTTCCTCTCTCACCCAATTTTTTCTAGCCAAAATAGGGGAGAGAAAAAAAATCCATGTAAAGTATATAAGAAAAAATATCTATTATCACTTTAGATAAATCAAAAAAAATTTAACTCGCTTTTCAGCTCCTTCCCTTACCTCAATTAAAGTATCCTTCTTTCACATGACTTCCTCTCTCACATGTCTCTTTTCCCTCCTTCCTCTTTATATGTAGTTTACATTTTTGTTTTAATCTCACACGGCTTCTCACAAAAAAAAATCAAAATATGATTGTATCTCTTGCCAAAAAAACTTACTCTTATTTGTCACCATCGCCTCCATGGCCATTTCATAAGAAAATTAGATTGGTACTGCCTAGACGGCCATTCCTTACGACTGCATCTCTCACCAAAAAACTTACCCTTATTTGCCACCATCGTCTCCATGGCCATTTCATAAGAAAATTAGATTGGTACTGCCTAGATGACCATTTCTTAAGAAAGTTAGAGATTGGTATATATGATACAATAGAGGTTACCATTGCTCTTTATTTATTTATTTATTTATATTTATTTTTTAAGCCCCTTTCCAAGTTTTTGAGATATATATTTCACTTATTTTATGGACAAACCAACTGCTTTACATAGAATTTTTGTGTGTTGTTATTCTATATCAATAAAGCAATCTACAATAATATTGAAATTCAAACAGCACACTCCTAAGTCACAATGGAGAACAAACAACTATAAATGTGAAGGATAATCAAGAATTACTAAAATGATCAAATAGATGGCTTTTATAGAGGAATTAGAAAGTTTTACCATGAGGAGGAAATTTCAGTTTGGAAGCACATGTGGCCAACTTAAGTCTTAGAACAATATGTCAACAAGTAACTTATCAAAAGACTCCTGTGTAAAGAGGTCACTTTTGTTTTTGTTGCCCCCATTTTTTTTTTTTTGGTGTGTGTATATATAAATAGAATCTTGAATCATACAAATGGTGCATATGAGATGGAGAGTACTAGCAATGTGTTCTCTCTTTTATGCTATCTCTTTTCCAATTGTGTGCTTACTATTGTTAATTGTACTTCAATTTATTTTTTTTTTTTGGCACAATTTTTTCTTTGTCCGATAGATATGAGCACATCATTGTTTTTTCTTTCTTGCTAAAGTTTTAGCTAGAGGTCAAGTGAGACAAATGGTTAGAACACTTAGATAATAAAAAAAAATAATAAATAAAAAACTAAAGTCCAAATAAGAAAGGTAAAATTACTTATATTAATGTGTGATTTTGGTACATATGAAAAAATGAAAATAAAATATTTATAAGATGTTCAATCCCTCCCTTTTTTTTTCATTTATTTATTTTTATCTTCTTATATATTATAAGAATGTAGTGTGGAACATGAAAGGCCTCCAAACCCTTATTACTAAACTCTTAATCACTTTCTTTCCTATGTGGTATTCTCTCAAGTCTCCTTTAGTAATTTTCCTAATTTTTAATTTAAAAATAATAATAAACATAACAAAAAAAATTTAATATATGAACAGATAAAGTTAACAAATTTAATCTATATCGCTTCAGTTAAAATCTTTCTTAATCAACAAATTTGATCTCTATCTCTTCAGTTAAAATGTTTCTTTTACCTCTCAATATCTAATTTTAAATTTTAAATTTTTTTAACGTCTATCTAAACAAATCTAATTTGAAAATTTAATTTTTT
The DNA here is from genome assembly GCA_025200525.1 of Camellia lanceoleosa. Taxonomy (NCBI): domain Eukaryota; kingdom Viridiplantae; phylum Streptophyta; class Magnoliopsida; order Ericales; family Theaceae; genus Camellia; species Camellia lanceoleosa. Next base: position 91,246,582 of record CM045763.1, read on the forward strand.
TATTTTCTACAAGAGCTTCGAAACATTAAACCGAATCTTTCAATTTTAAAATTTTTAAAGATAAAAAATATATTTTGCATAAAGTAATAAAAAAAATTACAAACCCACAAATATTTATAACCATATATATAAATTAAAAATATATATAAGCCCACAACAAATATAGATAGAAAGATTTATGACATTCAGTTTATTGTTAATTTTTTTAGCATATATATGTTTTAGACATTAGGGTCATTGAGAAACATCTTATTTATTGTTAGGATTATTTTATTAGTTAGAAATCAAGTTTATTATTTCAAAAAGAAAAAAAGATTAGTTGCATGATAATAACATTTTGTGAATATTTGTTTTGAATTATTGTCTTTACTTATGAAATTTGAGAAGATGATCTCTATGCATTATGATTATAACTTTATGACCTAACTTAGAACTTAATGTATTATTAAAAAATTTACACATTATTAAACCAGTCCCATGTATAGCACGGGTTTACCACTAGTATATTTAATAAGAAAGGTATTGTGAAATGCCTTTGTCAACCTATGATTAGTTTTTCTTTAAAGAAAGGTATCGTGAAAAAGAGAGTAATTAAATAACATGTGTTAGGTTTTTTGGCAACACCGTTTGACAAAACTCCTTTCAGATGTATTTTTTTTCGCACTTTTATTCAGTGGAGGCTATGAGTTTATTAGATGCGAATCCAACCCGAATCGAGCCATGCAGAGAAGTTTGTGATGTTAATGCTTTCGAGATTGCCACTTATTTGATTATTATTACGGGTCGAGTCATGACCAAGCAAAATTCAAATTTGCATTCAAAATTGCATGTCAGCCGTTTCTCGCTCGAGCCAAGGAGTGCTCGCTCGAGCTAAGGCTTGCTCGCTCGAGCCAAGGATTGCGTCCATACAAAAACCTGAAGAAAGTGATTGGTCGCTCGAGCCAAGGATCCGTCGCTCGAGCGACGGCACTAGTAGAAATCACGAAATTTACTCTCCTCGCTCGAGCCAGGAAAGCCTCGCTCGATCGAGCCTCAGAATCCGGATTTTTTCAAAGAGTTGGTTTTCTTCTGAAACAGGATTTCTTTTGGACTTCTACAAGGAGTTGGTTTTCTTCCAAGACAAGGAGTATTTTGGTTCTTTATAAGTAGTTGGTTTTCTCCCAAAACTAGACTACTCATTAATTATTCCTCCAGATCTTCTTTTTGGTTCTTAAAGGTTTATATCTGGGGATATTTTATTTTTCTTTGATGTCTTATTGAGTATTCAACTCATGATCTGAAAAGGCTACATCAAAGGTTTTGTTTGTTACACAAAAGAGAGTTGTTCTTGATTGTGGATTCGAAGAATTGATGAAAGCTTCGTGGTGGAATCCGGAGTGGCTCATCAGAAAGACAATTCCGTGGTGAAGATGGGGTTGGAAGAGGCACATAGAGGTTGGTTCAATTAGGCGTTGTGGATTCGCTAGATAATTGAGAGTGATACCTGTGTAATTCCTTTATATCTTCTTAGTGGATTGTTCTGGTGGCTGTGGCCCGTGGTTTTTTGATCACAATTGGAAGGTGTCCAATTGTGGTTTTTCCACGTAAAATCTTTGTGTCTCTTTTTCTTGATTGTTTGATTGGGATTTTTATATTCTGCTTAAAATTGATACATAATCACAAATCAACATCTAGGAGGTTTCTAGATTTTTCAACATGAAATTTCGAGACAAAAAAATCTATAAAAATGTCTCAGTTAGATCATTTTTGAAATATATGAATTATATTTAGTATAGATTAAAGATGAACTAATTTACAAGTTTAATACGAGTAATGTGATTGAAAATTATTAGTCATAGTGACAAATTCGACATCACACTTACTAAGAGTTATAATATCACACATATTAACGCTTATCAAACATGTGTGTTGTGTTCAATTTATAAATTGACCTATGATTTATTTTTCTTTTAGAAAAGTGTATTATGAAAAAGTGAAAAATAAATATTCTAGAATTTTGAAAGATAAAATAGGATTGTTGAAAATGAAAAGTATTGGTGATAATTACAAATAAAACACTAGAAAATAATAAAAATTACAATAATTATTGAAAGGGTTGAGGCGCGGGAAATTTGCTCTCTTTAAGGAGATTCAAGCCCTCTGCGGTTTGGCAAAGCCTCACACTGGTACAGCAGAAAAACCTTGACTTGTTCCCCCCAGGATACAACAGCCCGACTAAGTCGTATGGTTCACTAATACTGCACAATTGGTTAAACCCAAAACTTTATCACACACACTCTTTTTATTTGCATGATAATCTCACTCATGACATAACAAAACAACAAACTTCTTCACTCGTGCTCATTCTCAAAGATAGGACATAAGTTAATATATATATAAAAATCAAAAAAGGTTCTTGATGGATAAGTTACTGGAGATAAGACCAAGACTTGGTGAAGATGACTTGGAAGACATGGACTTGACTTGGAAGACTTAGACTTGGAAGTCTTGGAATGGATAGGAATGGGAAGACTTGGAGAAGACTAGGAAAACTTAGTAGAAAAGAAAAGAAAAGAAAACCAACCTATAACACATTATAATATTAAAATACCTACTAATATTCCCCCACCTATTTTAATATTATAGGTAACTAAAACTGAGATTATTAGGCAAATAAGGATATTATGCATCATAGTAGGTGTACTCTGCATTGAACCTCCATTAGTAAAACAATAATATCTACTCTGGAGCCAATAGTATGCTCAGCATTGAACTATGACTACTTAAAGGAAATAAATAATTATTGCATACACATAATATTCCAGGTGTTCACAAAACCTTTAAAAGCTAGCACATTACGGCCTTGTGCGATCCCAGGATTCATGAGTGTATTTGAGAATTAGCCTAAATCTCATAGGTGGCGGCCCCACTACCACACTCACATAGGTGAATTCTGTCAAGGGTGTTCCTGTAACTATGACACCCCACTCAATAAGAGCTACAGAAATTCATTAAGAGTTTTTTAATAACTCAACCTCTATAACGTTACAGGATAAATGCACTTACATAATAGGGATGAGTAAAAAGTAATTTAGTGCATTACTCACAGCCATCATATGATCATTTTTCTCATTGAACCCAGTTACAGGATCTCTGGTCCCTGGGTTGAGTATCCTCATACATGGCTCCTGCTATATTCAATGGGCTTCAACCCCATCCTCCTTGATGTATTCCAAACTCTATCTCTTGCTAAGGCCTTAATTAATGGATCTGCAAGATTATCACCAGATTTAATATAATCCACATTTATGATGCCATTATTCATATAAGATCTCACAGTACTGTGTTTTCTTCTGTTAGGTTTGGATTTACTGTTATAATAACGGTTATTAACTCGACCAATTGCTGCGGTGCTATCACAATGAATCAATATAGGTGGAATCGGTTTTTCCCAACAAGAGATTTCGTTTAACAAATCTCTCAACCAATTTGCTTCTTCACTAGTTGTAGCTAAAGCAATAAGCTCAGCCTCCATTGTTGAATCAGTAATAATGGTTTGTTTTTTTGATTTCCAACTTATAGCACCACCGCCCAATATAAATAAGTAACCAGTGGTTGATAATGAATCACCTGACAAGGTATTCTAATCGGCATCACTGTAACCTTCAAGTACTGCAGGATACTTATTATAAAACAAGCCATATTTTACGGTACCAGATAAATATTTCATAATACGCTCAATGGCTAGCCAGTGATCACTTCTAGGCTTGCTAGTAAACCTGCTAAGTACTCCAACTGCATAGGCAATGTCAGGTCTAGTACAGTCAGTCGCATAACACAAGCTGCCAATCATACTAGCATATTCCTTTTGATTAATTACATCCTCATCATTTTCAACAGGAAATAAACGCACATGAGGATCAAAAGGAGTAAGAACATGCTTGCACTTATAAAAATTATATTTTCTCAAAATTTTCTCAACATAATGCGACTGATCAAGAAATATACCAACACAGGTTTTGGTAATTTTCATTCCCAAAATATAATTAGTCTCACCAAGATCTTTTATATCAAAATGGCTACTAAGCATATTTTTAGTTTCCACGATGATATGCAAATTAGAGCCAAATATAAGTAAATCATCCACATAGAGGCTAATAATGACATGTAAATTCTCTTCAGATTTATAGTAAATGCATTTATCACATTCATTCGTTTTATAGCCATTCTCAATTATGCAGGAATCAAATTTCTCATGCCACTGTTTAGGGGCCTATTTTAAGCTATAGAAAGATTTAACTAGCTTGCACACTTTGCTTTCTTGATCGGGTTCCACAAAATCTACAGGTTGATCCATATAGATTTCTTCACCCAGGTCTCCATTTAAAAAAGCTGTTTTAACATCCATTTGATGAATTTTTAGATCATGAATTGCAGCCACTATAATTAATAATCTAATGGATGATCATGAATTGCAGCCACTATAATTAATAATCTAATGGATGTAACTCTAGTAACTGGAGAAAATGTATCAAAAAAAATAAGATCTGCTTGTTATTTAAAACCTTTTGCAACAAGCCTTGCTTTATATTTATCAATAGTTCCATCCGGTTTAAGTTTTTTTTCTCAAAACCCATTTACAGCCAATAGTTTTACAATCTGGTGGTAAATCTACTAATATCCAAATTTTATTGAATAATAATGATTCTATCTCATCATTTACAGTCTCGTTCCAAAAAACATAGTCGGGAGATGCCAAAGCTTCTTGTAAAGTTAATGGAGTTTCCTCCACATTGAAAACATGATAATCAGGGCCAAAATCTTTTTCTAATCTGGCTCTTTTACTCCTTCTTGCTTCAAAAACTACAGTATATTGGTTTTGTAAAAGAGGAGTAGAGAAACCGGTTTCAGATAAAATATTTTCTTAATAATTTTGACCATCACCATTTTTAGATTTAAAAGGAAATTTTTCTTTATGAAAAATTGCATCACCTGATTCAAAAATTATTTTGTTTTCAATATCAAAAAATCTATAGGCTGTACTATTTGTTGCATATCCAAGAAAAGCACAAGTGGCAGCTTTCACACTTAATTTAGGTCTTTTAGGGTCCACAAGTCTAACAAAAGCTAGACAACCCCAAACCCTCAAATATCTCAAATTTGGCTTATATCCTTTCCACAACTTAAAAGGTGTAACTTTTGTTTTTTTTATGTGGCACTCTATTCAGAACATAACATGCAGTTAAAATTGCTTCTCCCCTACAAATTTGAAGGAGCACCTGCTTCAATTAGCATAGCATTTGTTAAATCCATTAAAGTTCTATTTTTCTTTTCTGCTACACCATTGGATGCAGGTGAATATGGTGGAGTAGTTTTATGGATTATTCCCAAAGACTGAGCAAACGAGTTGAATCCAAAAGATTCATACTCCCGGCCTCTATCACTTCTATATCTTTTAATCTTTTTACTGAATTGATTTTCAACTTCAAGAAGGAATTCTTTAAAATTTTCAAAAGCGTCACTTTTATTTTTCAACAAGTATACATAAGTGTATTTTGAAAAATCATCAATAAAAGTAATAAAATATCTATTTTCACCACGTGTTAAAATTCCTTTAAATTCACTTAAGTCAGTGTGAATTAATTCTAACAATTCAGTATTTCTCACCACACTTTTATGAGGCCTTTTAGTTATTTTTGCTTGACTGCAAATTTCACATTTCTCAAACTTATTTGTTAGTCTGGGAATTAATCCTAAACTACTCATGACTCCCACCTATTGGCTATTAATATGACATAGACGAGCATGCCAAAAATTCATAGAAGACAGCATGTAAACAGAAACATGTGCTTTCTTATTCTCAATATTTAATTTAAACATTCCATCACAAGCATACTCTTTTCCTACAAATATGCCTTTTTTAGTGATTACATATTAGTCAGATTCAATAGTCTGCTTGAAACCAGCTTTGTTGAGTAAATAACTCGACATCAAATTTTTCCTCATAGACGGTGTGTACAACACATCTTTTAAAACAAGCACACGTCCAGAGGTAAAATTTAGCTCAACATCCCCACACCCGAGCACCTTGGTTAAACTGAAGTCACCAAGCATAACAGTCCTCTCCTCATTAAAAGGAGTGAAATTTTTGAACCACTCTTTATCATAGCAGACATGCCTATTGGCACCAGAGTCTGCCCACCACCCTTCCATAGATTGAATCATAAAAATATCTGTGATCATAACCACAAATGGTTCCTCAGTAACATTAGCCTGTGGTCGAGACTGTTATTTCCGAAATTTGCAAGTTCGAGCAATATGCCCACTTTTGCCACACACAAAACATGTCACATTTGTCAGATCTTGTGAAGGGGGTTCTTGTTTCCATTTCTTTTGCCTCGGGTAATTTTTATTTTGTGGCCTTCCAATATTTTTCCAAATTTTCTTAACTGGCTTCAAGTAACTATTTTTATGAAATCGACCTTTAGATAAAGTATTTCCAGAAGTTAAATGTACCTTTGTAGTGGAATGCTTTTGTGTCATAAGCGCATCTTGTCCTCGTGCTTCCTCCTCCACCCGAATCCGTGTGATTAGAGTCTCTAAGGACGTCTCTTTTTGCTTGTGGCGCATTGACTTTTGGAACTCCCTCCAAGATGATGGTAGTTTGTCAACAATACCTGCTACAATAAGATTGTCTCCAATTTTGATGCCTTCAGATCTAACTTCAGCTACTAACATCTGAAAATCTTGAACTTGCTCCACCACTGATTTTCCATCTATCATCTGATAGCGGAAAAAATGGCTTGCAGCATATTTTTTAGCGCCTGCCTCTTCAGTGTCATATTTGTTCTGCAAGGCTTTCTAAATTTTCTTGGCAGTGGTGTAAGTAGTACCATAATAATCATAAAATTGATTTGAAAGACAATTCAAAAGATAGTATCGACATTTATATTCATCTGTGTTGTATTTCTCGATTTTTTCAAGATAAGCAGCATACTCCTTGTCGGTCATCTCTTCAATGGGGACTTTGTTTGGATTTTTCTCGGTTAGGATATACGCCACATTGAGGAGATTGAGGTAGAAAAGCACCTTGCCTTTCCATCTTTTGAAATGAGCTCCCTTGAACCGGAAGGACTTGTTGAGATCGCTGGTATTCTCGTTGAGCTTCTCCAGTACTGGCTCCATGGATTTTTGCTACATGAATCTCCTTAAAATTGTTGGTGATAATTACAAATAAAACACTAGAAAATAATAAAAAGTATAATAATTATTGAAAGGGTTGAGGCGCGGGAAATTCGCTCTCTTTAAGGAGATTCAAGCCCTTTGCGGTTAGGCAAAACCTCACACCGGTGCAGCAGAAAAACCTTAACTTGTCTCTCCCAAGATACAATAGCCTGACTAAGTCGTATGGTTCACCAATACTGCATAATTGGTTAAACCCAAAGTTTTATCACACACACCCTTTTTATTTACCTGATAATCTCACTCAAGACATAACAAAACAACAAACTTCTTCACTCGTGTTCATTCTCAAAGATAGGACATAAATTAATATATATATAGAAATCAAAAAAGGTTCTTGATGGATAAGTTACTGGAGATAAGACCAAGATTTGGTGAAGATGACTTGGAAGACATGGACTTGACTTGGAAGACTTAGAATGGATAGGAATGAGAAGACTTGGAGAAGACTAGGAAAACTTAGTAGAAAAGAAAAGAAAATCAACCTATAACACATTATAATATTAAAATACCTGCTAACAAAAAGTAAGACCTATCAAATTGGACAAAAGAACTATATCAAATGTTTGATTATTTGCATGACTAGATAGCAATGCATGCAATTTTTTTTTGTTCTTTTTAATTTTTTAGGTTTTTGTCACAAGTGTCATGAAATATATTGAAAATGACTAATGTAATAATTAAGTGATGACTCGTGATTTTGTGGTTACTCTAGATTTGATTCTCCACCATAATCATAAGAATTTGCTGTCTCAATTGGCCAAGATTAAAGGACACCTTCTTGTCCTTTTTAAATAACAAATTTTTAAAAAAAAAAAAATGAAAATCTCAATCATAATCTTAATTATTGGATCCACCCAATTACAAGATTTAACTGGAATTCATTTGCCTTTTGTTTGAAGTCCTAGTTTTAATATAAGGACACGTTTTTGTATATATGTGTAGTATGTACATATATAGACTAGAAGATTAGTTTTGTCATTAATAGTTATGTAAATTGTAAAAGGATAAAGTTATAGTTTTTAATCTTTGTAGTTAAACTTAAATTTCTATTATTTAATTTTAAATTAAATAATTTGATTCTTACTCTTTAAGAAATCAATCTCTATTATCCTTATTCCAGTTAATTGTCTTTGGAAGCATATTTTAGGAGAAAATTTTGCATACATTTTCAAAATCTTAAGCTAAAAATATAGGCTTTGTTTGGTTTGTTTACAAAATTTGTTTTTTCAATTTTTTTAACAAATCACACAATTAATTTGGTGAAAAAAATATTCATAATTTTCTTATGATTTTAATAATTTAAAAAATATATATTTTATAATATTTATTTTCATCAAAATAATTTTTATTTCTTTTCAAAAAATAATTCAAAATACATATTCTGAAAAAAAAAAAAAAAAAACCAAACATGGTGGTAATGTTAGGGAAAATGACTTGGACCCCCAGTGGGGGTACTGGGGGTCACTCCTTATTGGCCAAAAAAGACTGTTTGTTTGTTGTGTTTTTTCGATTCGACCATCGCAGAGTGCCAAGTGGCGCTTGGGGTCATCAGTCGAATCACACTAGGTAATGTTAGTAAAGTTGAGGGTAGGCACGGGCTTATGGTTTTTAGAGCTGTGTAAAATACTCTCTAATTCATTAAAATTGTCTAATTCGCTCATTAATTGTAGATTAGTTTGACATATGGTTTGAAATTTATAATCTCTATTTAAGATCGACATATATATATATATATATATTATCTCTAATGAAATATCAAAATAAAAATTAATGTAAAAAATATTTAGATGTGAAATTTGTTACAAATTAGAATTATATATGAAAAATATTATGCAAATTAATATTACTATATAATATGCAAATATTTCATAATTGTTTAAAATTTTTCTGTAATCAAATAACAAATTGAAACTGTCCAAACAACAGTTTTGTTATTTACTAATTTGTCATTCATATTTTAGTTTATAATTTTACTCTTAAATCGCATTGAACTGCACCACGCACACTCCTCATAATTTCTTCATTTTCAATCAAAATACCCAATATTATTTTCATAATTTTAAAAATATAATTAAAACATCATTTTAAATATATTTTTTCATTTACAATTTTCTTTAAAAATCTCTCTCTCTATCTCTCCACATCTATATATATACCTTCCGCTTCCCTTCTTCCCTCCAACTCACTCACTCTCTCTCTCTCTCTCTCTCTCTCTCTCTCGTGAGGACTCTGCACATTAAGGTGGTTTTGATATTTATATATATACATTTTCTCTCCGAGATCAACAACAAAACACCGGTACGCCATTGTTCTTTTGAGTTTCACAAAGCTTAATTATCAATATTACTCAGTCTCCTCTCTCTCTCTCTCTCTCTCTCTCTCTCTCTCACACACACACACACACACACACACACACACATTGACAGAGTTACTCTGTTTCTGATACTAGACTTTGCATTGTGTTCTTCAATCTGCGAACGCCTCGTTCTGTCGTAGCTTTTATTTCGATTTTCATTCGAAAACACCCTAATACCCTAGCAATTGCATTCGTTAAAATTCAAATCTTTTCCACAAAATTTAAATGCAGTGTTATTGCTTTCTGTCATATTTTAATTAACTCTTTATTTATTAGTACGTGTTTTTACATTTCAAATCACTAACAAAATAAATATTAGATATAATGGTGTAGTAATGAGTAATTCTTACTATTTAAATGTAACATATGTATAATGAGATTTACAAATACCCATATAGTAATTTATTTTTTATTTTTGTCATTATTTTGGTACATTGAAGGGGAGTCGAGGCCGAGACTTATTTGACCTACTAGTAAAGTGCAGTTACGTACCACTTGTCGGTTTTAATTTTAAATCATTGTTACATTAAATTTCTAGCCCACTTTGAGGGTTCATTGCATTTTATACTGTAATTTCTGCTATATTTTGTTATATTAAAAAAAAAAAAAAAAAAAAAAAAAAGAAGCTTCAAATGACTTCGCCATCATGGATCTTGTAAAGATTCTTGATTGATTAATTAATTAGAACCTAACAGGGGCAATAATAACCGTATAGAAACAACAAAAGAGACCCATTATTTCAATGCTTGGTTGCTTTTTTACTTTTTTTTTCCCCTAGAGGTAGTAGGAGACACGCTTCAACTTCTTTCACGCCAAACTGGCCACAAACAGGCTTCAAGTTTGGTTGGTAGTGCCTTCACCACCATGGCCATAACCAGCAAGCAATGCAAGCCTCATGATACCGAAGCGAAACAGTAATGGAATGGCAAAATATTGAGAAAAGAATCTTGTGGAAACAACCCATCGAAACGAAATTTTAATCCTTAGTTTAGATTGGGTGATTTGGTGGGAAAATGAAAGAAAAGTAACTCTTTCAACCAAATCACTTGTTTGGATATGAAGAGAAATAGAGAGAAACCAAAATCACTTCCTATTCTCTTTGTACTTTCCTATATGATCAAGCTAGGTCTTTATCAAATGGTTACAAGCAGAAACTCACATGTCTTAGCGAGTCAACTCGTAGTTGGGGAAGAAGTCTGATCATTTATATATTATTATATAAAACGACCTTTACCTAAATTCCATTGGGGCATGTTCTTGTTAGGATTATTATATGTTGATAATGGTTGTGGTCCAAATTAGGCATCTGTCATTGCATGATTTGTTTGGTAAAAATCCTGAAATTGCATGAATCAATGTTACCAATTTTGTTAGGGCGTGTTTTTATGGTGATTTTCTTGGAAAGCAATGTTCAAATTGACGGATGTTGTGGACTAGTATATTCCATACTTAGGCATTCAGTTGGACCCAATGAATAATATTTCGTTTCTTTCATATCAAAACGCATGAAAAGTTTTCGTTTCCTAAAAAACCAAAACAAAACATTAATAAAATATCAAAAAATCCAATATTTCCACCAAATACATAGTGAAACCTGTTTTTTATGAGCTTCAAATATTCATAGACATCAATACATTCATTTATTTCATCATATAGAGAATGTATTAACATTTGCATAGATTTTAGTTTTTATTTCCAAAAGGCTTTCAATTTCTTTTTTCTCATTTCCCTTATGCTACAGAAATGTTTCTGTCTATAAGCTGACCGAAACAACATATCTGAACGAAATTTTGATCATTGGTTGGACTTAAAAGCCTTGTCTAACACATGTAGAAATAGAGAGCAAGCAAGAGAGAGAATGCAACCGTGCCAATGGTGGTTGAAAACAGACAAATACAGTAACCATTAAACAAGTTTAATTTAGCTTTTAAACCTTGGTTCAAGTCTTTATCATCTGACTCAACCCATTGCAACTGTGACAATCACGTGTTGAGTCATTGAAACTCAAAAATATATAGCATAGAGTATGTTGGAAAGCTCTATACACTACCCTCTTCTTTTTTTTTTCTTCAGAAAATCGATTCTTCTTCAAGTTCTTCAATGACTACTTAACTGATACGCTTTGTTGAGTACTTAAACAATCTAACAAGAAAAAGTTCTTGCAGGTAGAAGTAAATTTTCACCTCATCGCCTTGTGATGGGTTTGCCACAATTATCAGCAATTGAAAATGGAAATTCTGTTACGGTTTCATGCGACTCATGGCTGGTGAGTTCTAAGTTGTCATTTTAATTTGGTCCTTTAGATTAAAACCAAGTTTTGTGTACGATTCCTTTTCTTTCTCGTATGTTACATTAAATCCCAAGTTGATTTTATTTATCTAATTTCTTGGCATACAGTTAAAACATCCTTCTGCATTAAACACATTCGAACAAATGATGAGCATCGCGAAAGGGAGAAAGATTGTAGTGTTTCTGGATTACGATGGAACCCTCTCAAACATAGTGGACAACCCTGAAAAGGCTTTTATGACCAATAAGGTAATCAATCTACACAACATAAACATAGTACTTGCACTTCACTAGAATGTCAAGAGTTCGATCTACAGTCTTTGAAACACCAAAATAATAATAATAATATGGTGCGTGAGTTATCAGACTTAAATAACAGTTGACAATATTAATGAATGTCATGAAATAATATTACAGATGCGAATGACTGTGCGTGAAGTTGCCCGTTATTTTCCCACTGCAATTATAAGTGGAAGGAGCCGTGACAAGGTATTAATTACTTATAATCAACAAGAAAATTGCATAATCAACATGTTATTACTCAAGTAATGATACATTAGATCTCTATTTTTTTTTCTTGTCTAGGTGTATGACTTTGTTGAACTCGACAATGTTTATTATGCTGGAAGTCATGGGTTGGACATAGCAGCTCCATTAGAGTCTCCAAACTATGGAGATCCCAAGCATCAAACTAGAGGAGTTGATAGAAATGTGAGTTTCTCATATTTTTTAAGTACAAAACTTTGTAGACACATTTCAACATCTTTGGTGATCTGATTAATTTAAATTTTATAATACTTGAAGCTAAAAATACATTTTTGTCTTGGAAAACAGTTTGCATTGAGTTCAAATCAACCAAATTAAACTGGCCTAAACTAGGAGATTAACATGTATTAGTGCATTCACCCAAAAAAAACATATATTAGTGCAAATAGAACGAATTGTACCCGAATTTCCTTCCATAATGTGGTGTTTCTAATTTGTAGGGTAATGAAGTAGTTCTCTTCCAACCGGCGAAGAAGTACTCGCCCACAATTCAAAAGGTACAGAGATTTACTTGCATTTTAATTCTACCAACTAATTGAACCTTGGGCAGATTATTAGTAGAAATTGTGTGGGAAGATCTATTATATACTGTCTCTTTACATCTCTTTTTCTCTTCTAATCTAACATGTATTTGTGTTCTTCTGTCAGATATTTTGTGCTTTGCTTGAGAGGACTAGAAACATACAAGGTGTCGTGATTGAACACAATAAGTTCTGCATTTCTGTACATTTCAGACACGTTCACGATGAGGTATGTATTGTTCATGTTAGGAAAAATTGATTCAAGTTATGTTTAGCCCATAATGGTTACTAAAGTATCCATTTTTTGAAGGTTATGATGTGAACAATCATTGATGTATACTATGTTCGAAATGCAGGACTTTTGCACCCTTGAAAAGCTTGTAAATTCTATAATGGGAGAATATAGAGAGTTCTGCGTATCAGAGGGCAAAATGGTAATTTCAATGTCTCATTCTTACATTTTGTGTAATATTAAGCAACAATGATTAGTTTTCTGATTCAAGCAAATGATGAATTTTGATCTTACTCTTTTTTTGGGGGGGTAATTTTTACAGGTTTTTGAGATACGCCCTAATATGGAGTGGGATAAAGGGCATGCTCTAAATTATTTACTCGACACTCTGGGATTTGGCAACTCCAGTGATGTCCTTCCATTGTACATTGGAGATGATAGAACAGATGAAGATGCATTTAAGGTGTTAATCTCATCTCGTGATAAAATTATTCGTAGTCTCGGAGTATCCTTAAAAATGAATGTAGCTGACTTTGTCTCTCACCCAATTATAAATAATGCCATTCAAGGAACCATTACATAGATTTGAAAATATTAAGAGATTTTCTTTGATGAAACTATTCATAGGCAGCCCTAACTTGAACATGAAGAAGGGCAAGTGAACATGTCATAAAAAGATTTGGTGAAAACATGATTTCCAATTGTATAAAAAAACAGGAGTCCCAAAATAATGAAAAGATGACTCTCACCTAATACTAGACTACCATGCCTATTGTCTTACAGAAATGCTACTTATCCAGAAAATTTTGGGTGTACAAAGAATTTAACAAAATAAATGAAACAAACTTAGAGGATTTTCTTAATGAAACTACTTATGCATCGATTATTGCTTCAATTTTCGCTGTCTCATTAATATTACTAAAATTTGTTTAATTTGGATGGTGATCACAGGCCATACGGAATAGGGGAGAAGGTTATCCGATTGTTGTTTCTTCCACTTCAAAGGACACCGCGGCTTTGTACTCCCTACGTAACCCCTCAGAGGTCCAAAAATTTCTGTTGAGTCTAGTCAGGTGGAGGAAAAACTCGCTTTCCAGCAAGTTGGATTTCTAATCTTTTAAGGGAAAAGCCAAAAAAACAGAGTTCATTCTTGTAAATGCGGCCTCATACTCTAACACACCTCTGTAATCTATTTTTTCATTTTGAAACTGTGAAAAAATAGTATAGTGTTCCTCCATACTTGATTCAACCCAACGCGGCACGAGAAGTGAACCTTGATGTACCTATGTAATGTTCATATAATCAAGAACATATGACATATGAGGAGAAAAATGCAACCGCGGAAAGCATGGGATAATTCTCTAGAGGCTGAGCAATTTATAATTTATTGTGGGTAGTTTATTTTATTTTATTTTATTTTTTATATTTTAATTATTCAACCCAGTGTAAATTTTTTTGTTAACGGGTATACTGGGGTATTCATCAATGATGTACATTTGAGGAATGTTTGGTACATCCTGAATAAAGGTTTATTATTATTATTATTATTTTGTACATTTTGTGAATGGCAACATGTTGATTTTTCTTTTGCTTATTAGCAGTTTATTGATTTATTATTTAGGTCATATCACCTCTCTATTTTTCTGTATATTTTTTTGTAATAGATAAAAAAATCAACTTATAAATTATACTCAAAACAACCTAATTCTACGTGTTTTTGCTGTTAACGTTGCTTATGATTGATCTGTATGAATCCACCATCAATTTTGATGAAGTTCCTCCACTGGGCGTTTGTTAAGGATACACCCACCATTTTTTAAATACAATTGTCATTTAGTCCAGTAGTTAATAATAGTTGATTATTTTAATTTTTTGTATTAATATTTTATTCAACAATTTCAAAAAAGGAGCGGTGCATATGACCAAGGTGAGCCGAGAAGAAGCCCGCAAAGCCCAATTGTTTATCTCAGTTTAGATGACTAACCAGAGAAAATTCAATTCCTTCATAATTTTTGCACAAAATTTTCATAAAATTTTATGATTTTTATTGGTCATTTCATTTCAGACTAAAACATTTCATAATTTTAAAAATGTCAATGTGATGTTATTATAGATTGAATTTTCAATATATATTTTTTATATTTGGGAATCACTTTTCAATTTTAACTATTCTAATGGGCCGTTTGGTAGAGCTTAAAAGCAGCTTAAATCAGCTTATAGATTATTTTAAGTTGTTTTGGTGTGTTTGGTAAAACTTAAAATCATTTTTTGTAGCTTAAATTAAGCCAAAAAAGTACTTTTTGGCTGAGTGGCTGGAGGGGTACTTAACTCATCAGCTTAACACAGGAAGCTATAAAATTGAGGGGCGAAATTACTTAAATGCCCTTTACTAATTTGACGTATTACCAAGTTGCCATTATATAAACCACCAAGCATCACTGTTCATCCTCTGAGAGAGAGACAAAGGCGATTTCCGGCGAGAGGCCAACCAGTGCTCTCTCTCTCTCTCTCTCTCTCACATTCACAAACCAATGCTCTCTCTCCCTTCTCTCTCTCTCTCTCTCTCTCTCTCTCTCTCTCTCTCACGAACCAGTGCTCGCGATTTCCAGCGAGAGGCAAACCAGATCTCTTCTCTCTCTCTCTTTCTCTTAGCGATCGAAACCCTAACCAGATCGATCGACTAGAGTCACGATCGACTCTTTTAGATCTCTGCATGAAACCCTAGCTTCGCAATCTGAAACCCTAGAATGACGATCGCGATCTGATGATCGACGGTGACGATTTTTTTTTTTTTTGGGGAAGTTTTCATTGTTTTTTTAATTAAAAAATCATAATAATAACTAAGCATTTTAATGAAATAAATTTTATATTAATTGATACTAATTAAAAATTTTAGTATTAGTTCATGCTAATTAATCCATTAATTCACACTAATAAATTAAAAACTTAAAAATGAAATAATTTTACTAAAAATGAAATAAAATGAAATATCAGTAAAAAAAAAATGATATAAATTGCAAAAAATGAAAGGATTTGTCAAATGAATAAATGAATTACTAAAAATGAAAAAATGAAATATTACTAAAAATAATTAAAATGAATAATAATAATAATTGACATGGATAGGCCCACAAAGACCACGGCCCACCATGAGCAAACCCAAGCCCACCATTCAGACCTCATTACACAACCCGGTCAATAAAACCCGGCACAGCTGGAGGCCAACTGAGCAGGAAAGACCAATGATGCTCGGACACGTGGCGGGTGCGAGTAACCCATGTCACAGAGACAAAGATCTGCAGTTATTGCCACAAAGACATCACCATTAATGCGACCCATCACGCATTTATTGCGACAACACCCCTCAGCCGGAATGACGCCTCTTCACCTGAACAAAACGAACCACGGCGCAAGCTTTCGGCGGGGGAAGGTCAGAACGGCTGAGACAGCGAAATGATTACCAAAGGATATAAGCAAAGCTCGAAGACAGAAAGAAGGTTAAGCTTTTCGTCTCCTATCTCTCTCTCTCTCTCTACATTCCTATCCATTTCCTTCTCTAATTCACACACCGGAGGGTTCGCCGGGGGACTACCCCGTTCCCCGATTGAACTTGTTTGCAGGTTATCCAGTGGGCTTGAGGAGCTTGGATCGGTCCAACCCATTCGCCAGGATTCACTGTATTATCAGTTGGCGCCGTCTGTGGGAATCCGGTTTGTCCGTGCGCCAGTTGTGTTCATTGCCGCCGGAGACCCTTTCCCAGCAACCTATTCCACCTCACCCGTTACGTGCATGGTAACGACCAGATCCATGGCTTCCCACCATAACGCTGCCGATCACCAGACCGACCCTCCCAATCCGAACAACCCACCACAGTACTTCATTGAGCTCACCAATAGCATCAACCGTATGGCCGAACAAAACCAGGCCTTAATCAACGCTCTGCTCCAACGGAACCTCCCTATTCCTCCACCACCTCCAGATATTCCATCCCATCTAGAACAAGCTCCAGGCCATACCGTCCCACAACCTAATCCTCCCAACTCGGGGGGCTTGCAACCCCCTCACCCACATATACATCCTCCTCCTCCACCCCCACGTCCATCAGTCATAGCCCCAGCTCCCGAGGGGGAAGCTAGCAGCATCCAACATCTATCTCCCTCTGGCGGTGACAACATTCCCCTTTGGGACGCTGAACTCCGAGCCATGAAACTCCAACTCCAAGGGGTCATGCAAAACATCCAACATAAGCCCTCCACCACAGCAAACTCCCCTTTCGTCGCCTCCATCCGAGACAAACCGCTTCCCCAAGTTCAAAATGCCTACCATCGACTTTGTGAACAAACAACCCGTCGACCACCGAAACCTACAGACACTCATGATCCTCCATGCTTTCCCCGACGAATCATGTGCCGAGCCTTCCGTGACTCTAAAGGGATCGGCTCGGCTATGGTTCACCGATTGCCACCAGATTCGGTCTCTACATTTCAACACCTTAGTGACTCTTTCCTGATCCACTTCATTGGTGCCCAACGCCAGCGACGTCCGGCCACCCAAGTCCTCAACATCCGTCAGCCCGAGGGGGAGTCACTGCGCAGCTTTGTCACTCGGTTCAACACCGAAGCCTTACAAGTCGCGAAAATGACGATAAGGTCATCCTCATGACCTTCATGGCCGGGTCTGGCGTCATCCGATTTCCTCTTCTCCCTCTCCAAGAACCCCCCGACGTCCCTGGCAGGCCTGCTCTCCAAAGCCCAAAAGTACATGAACGCCGAGGACTCTCTAGCCGCTCTGCAGGACTCCACAACTAAATACCTGTCCCCCAGAGAGAAAAGAAAAGACCAAGAACCCAAGAACACCGACCTCATAACCAAACATCCCGCTTATGCCGAGCCTCCTCGGCTTACACCGGTCCAGATCCCGGTCGGTTCGAGCGATATACACCCTCAATACTCCCATGGAACAAGTCCTTAACGAGATCCAATGGATTACCCTCAAGTGGCCTCTTCCTCCACGGAACCCTTCCATCCGTAAAGACCAGTCGAAATATTGCCGTTTCCACCAGGATCATGGCCATAACACCGATGACTGCATCAGCCTCAAAGATCAAGTGGAGACCCTCATTCGCTAGGGTCGCCTGAGCCGATTCACCGATACCCGCCCTCAGCAGAGACAAAGGACCGAGCCCCACAGAGACAATCACAGGCATACCCCTCCACGGCGACCAGCTCAACCAGACCAGGGGCGTGATCGACCCCACCAACAACCTCGGCCTCAAGGTAATCCGCCTCCACCAGTTGGTGAAATCAGAGTTATTTCAGGAGGCCTCGCTTGTGGTGGACCATCTCGCTCAGCTCAGAGGGCGGAGCTTAGAAAGATACGACAGGGCTCTGACAAGACGGTTGCCACGGTCGACCGACCCCCCAAAGCAACCCAAGCAGTGGACAGAGCCCATCACCTTCACGGACGCCGATGCAGCATCCGATTACCCTCACGACGACCCCCTTGTCATCTCCACTGTCCTCTCCAATTATAAGGTCAGACGAGTCCTCATCGACAATGGCAGCTCGTCCGACATTATTTTCCTCAACTGCTTTCGCCAATTGAAGATCGGGGAAGAAAGCCTGTCCCCACTCCAAACTCCTCTGGTTGGTTTCACCGGTGACCGAGTGACCTCTATCGGCTCCATTGATCTCCCCATCACCATTAGAGAGTACCCACGGCAGACCACGAAGTTGCTTACTTTCCTTGTTGTCGATCGCCTCCGCCACAACATCATCCTCCCAAGATCGCCTCAATGCCTTCCAAGCCATCACCTCCACCTACCACCTTGCCCTCAAGTTCCCTACTGATTTTGGGGTCGGAACGGTGAGAGGAGAACAGACTGTCGCCAGAGAATGTTATGTGGCCTCACTTAAAGAGGTCAAACTGAAGGAGGCAATGATCATTGAAGGACTTGACGCCCGAGATGAGGACGAACTGATCAGAGGCGAACCTGTGGAGGAACTCGTCGAAGTTAACATCGATCCCGCCAACCCACTCAAAACTGCTAAAATCGGCAGCCAGCTGCCGTCCCAAGCCAAGGCCGACCTCACCGCTCTCCTGACCGAGCACAGAGACGTCTTCGCTTGGACCCATGCATATGCTGCATCGACCCCTCTTTCATAACCCACCGCCTCAGTATCGAGCCTCACTTCCGACCTTACCGACAGAGGCAACGTATTTTCCATCCAGAGCGCAACAATCTCATAGCTGCAGAGGTTGACAAACTTCTCAAGGCCCAGTTTATCCGAAATGTGGATTACCCTAAGTGGCTGTCCAACGTGGTCCTGGTCTGCAAAAACATTGGCAAGTGGCGTCACTGCGTCGACTACTCCGACTTGAACCGAGCTTGTCCCAAAGATGGCTACCGTCTCCGCGTTGATCACCTGGTCCACGCCACGGCCGGACATCAAATGCTCAGCTTCATGGATGCTTTTTCAGGGTACAACCAAATTGTGATGCACCCATCCGACCAGGAACACACATCCTTCATCACCGATCGGGGCGCCTACCCCTACCGTGTCATGCCGTTCGGACTAAAGAATCCGGGCCACCTACCAACGTTTGGTCAACACATCTTCCACCATCGATCGGACGAACATGGAAGTGTATGTGGATGACATCTTTGGTTAAGAGCAAACTCTCTGTGACCACCTCACCGACTGCGGAGACTTTTGCCACACTTCGCAAATATCGATGAAGCTCAACCCAGAAGTGCGCCTTTGGTGTGGGATCCGCAAGTTCGGTTTCATGGTCACCAGCAGCATCGAGGCCAACCACGAGAAGATCAAGGCCTTGATTGAGATGCACACCCAAAACCGTTAAAGAAGTCCAAAGGCTCACAGTAGTGGCGACCCTTAACCGTTTCATCTCCGCGCAAGCGGATAAGTGCCTACCGTTCTTCAAGGTCTGCGGCGAGACTTTTGAATGGACAAGCGAATCAAGAAGCCTTTTCAACAGTTGAAAGGATTGCATGGCCAACCCTCCTTCTCTCACAGCAATCACCATGAGCCCCTTTTCCTCTACCTAGCGAAGATCAAGCACCAATCGATGTCGCGGCACTCATTAGAGAGCGGTTCCATCCAACGGCGATCTATTACATCGGTAGCTCTCGGGGAGCGGAGCGAACTACCCCTATTAGAAAAGCCGCCACGGCCTTGGTCATCGCCTCCAGCGACTCGCCCCTACTTCCAAGCTCATTCAATAGTGGTTCTCACCGACCACAAGAAAGTCATGCAAAGAACCCGAGCTCTCAGAAGACTAATGCAAAGGGTCGAGAACTAAGCTTCGACATCTCTTATCGCCTTGACAAAGAATCAAGGCGAGGCCGACTTCATCTTGAATTTACCAATCCAAATTTCAACCACTAACCCTCCACCCGACCAACTTCACCAGAGTCTCAAGATCTTCATTGTTGGACACTCAATGTTGACGGCTGCTCGCAGGAGGGAAGCGGGGCCGGTCTCATCCTCACATCCCCCGAAGGGGGTTATTTCAAATGTGCCCTCCGCCTCTTGTTTGCGGCCAGCAACAATGAGGCCGAGTACGAAGCATTGATAGCAGGACTTCGTCTAGCCAAAGACATTGGTGTTAGCCACATCCGAGTGTTCAGTGACTCCCAACTTATCGTCGGCCAGATCACGGGTGAATTCGATGCCAAGGATACCACAATGCGGACTTACAGGGACATGGCGCTCACCCTTGTTCGTCTCTTCAACACCTTCCAGATCAGACACATACCTAGGGCGGAAAACTCCAAAGCAGATGAGATGGCTCAACTGGCTTCCGCCGACCAATCCGACCTCAGCCATGGAGTTCGCCTCGAATACCTGACTCACCCGGCCATCTCACCCGACCTGCAAGAAGTACAATTCCTCCAGACGGAACCCATCCCTTGGGCATCCGACATCCTCCTCTTCTTGACCGCTGGAGAACTCCCAGATGACCAACGGTGCCAAGGTCGAGCTTCGATTACCAACTACATTTTGGTTGCCGCCTTTCTTAACAAGCGTGGTTTCTCACGACCATTCCTGCGATGCCTCTGCCCCGCCCAACCAACTTATGTAATGCAAGAGATCCATGCAGGAATCTGTGGCAATCATTGGGGTGGCAGGTCTCTCGCACACAAACTACTCGTCTGAGCTTACGGCCGACCCTCAAAAAGATGCCTCGATTTACGTCTTTGAAATCGACAAGTGCGGTAACCAACATCCCCATGCTCCTCCGTGGTGATCACTCTCTGCCGTACCCGGATTAAGCCAAATGGAATTGTCGACTGGTCGGCCCACTTCCCATCGGGTCGAGGCGGACCAAGTTCGCAATTGTTGCCATTGACTACTTCACCAAGTGGGTCGAGGCAGAACCCCTCACCACAATCACCGAACGAAACACCACCAAGTTTATCTGGCAATCCATTGTCTGCCGATTTGGCATCCCTTAGGCCATCGTCTCCGACAACGGCAAACAGTTCGACAATGCTAAATACAGGAAATTTTGTGCAGATCTCCAAATTCAACCATGCTTCTCTTCCCCCGGTCACCCCCAAGCAAATGGCCAAGTCGAGGTCACCAACCGCTCTCTCCTGAAGATCATCAAAACTAAGCTCGAAGCTGCTAAAGGCCTCTGGGCTGAGGAACTACCACATGTACTCTGGGCTTATCGAACTCTCGCGGGACTCTCTTGGGGAAACCCCTTTTCGCTTAACATATGGCGCTGAGGCGGTCATTCCTGTGGAAGTCGGTCTACCCACCCCCAGAGTCTTACATCCAGATCTCGCCTCAGCCGAAGAACTCCGTCGGCGGACACGGATCTCATTGAGGAGCTCGAGAGGCTAACTCTTTGTCAGATTAACCGTGCAGTGAAAATGAGAACACACTACAACCGCAAGGTCCGACCACGGGAGTTCTCTACTGGCGACCTTGTGCGTTACTATCAATAAATCCTTACTTTTGTATTGTCAAAATTGTTGTATTTTCCTTTTTCAATACATAATACAAATGTCGACTGGAGTTCCCACTTTCTATAATTCAACTGTCTGAATGTAGCTTCCATGCAACTCTTATTTGCAGCGCCACTTTCAAAAGCCTCAGCCAGACTTGAGCACTTCCAAAAGCCTCAGCCAGACCTGAGCACCTTCCAAAGCCTCGGCCAGACCGAGCACTCAAAGCCTCGGCCAGACCGAGCACTCAAAGCCTCAGCCAGACCTGAGCACTTCCAAAAGCCTCAGCCAGACCTGAGCACTTCCAAAGCCTCGGCCAGACCGAGCACTCAAAGCCTCGGCCAGACCGAGCACTCAAAGCCTCAGCCAGACCTGAGCACCTTCCAAAGCCTCGGCCAGACCGAGCACTCAAAGCCTCGGCCAGACCGAGCACTCAAAGCCTCAGCCAGACCTGAGCACTTCCAAAAGCCTCAGCCAGACCTGAGCACTTCCAAAAGCCTCCGTCAGACCTGAGCACTTCCAAAGGCCTCCGTCAGACCTGAGCACCTTCCAAAGCCTCGGCCAGACCGAGCACTCAAAGCCTCGGCCAGACCGAGCACTCAAAGCCTCAGCCAGACCTGAGCACTTCCAAAAGCCTCAGCCAGACCTGAGCACCTTCCAAAGCCTCGGCCAGACCGAGCACTCAAAGCCTCGGCCAGACCGAGCACTCAAAGCCTCAGCCAGACCGAGCACTCAAAGCCTCAGCCAGACCTGAGCACTTCCAAAAGCCTCAGCCAGACCTGAGCACTTCCAAAAGCCTCCGTCAGACCTAAGCACTTCCAAAAGCCTCCGTCAGACCTGAGCACTCAAAGCCTCGGCCAGACCGAGCACTCAAAGCCTCAGCCAGACTTGAGCACTTCCAAAAGCCTCAGCCAGACCTGAGCACTTCCAAAAGCCTTAGCACTTTCAAAGCCTCGGCCAGAGCCAGACCGAGCACTTCAAACAAAGCCTCGGCCGGCCGAGACTGAAAACCTCAGCACTTTAGCACTTTCAAAGCCTCGGCCAGACCTCGGCCTTACCGTGATGATCGGCTTAACCACAATTTCAAAATAATTTGACACTTAGTCAATATTTTAAAGATGTCTGCCCATATTTCATTTGCAAATCACATGTTCAACATTACATTTCAGTCTACCTTTTCAAGGTAATTTGACACTTAGTCAATATTTTAAAGAGGTTTGCCCATATTTCATTTGCAAATCACATCTTCAACTTCACATTCCAGTCTACCGTTTTAAGGTAATTTGACACTAAGTCATGTTTTTCAGATACAAGCATTCGCTGAAAACATCAGTGCATACAATAATCACAAGCAAAACAAACCTAGACCAAACTAACACAAAGAGAGATATACTGGCATCATCAACTAGAACCACAAGTGCCATTTTATTCATTCAAAAAATGTGTGTACAAATTACTTGCATCCTTTTCAAAAAAAAAATAAAATAAAATAAAAAACAACAACAACAAAACAAAACAAAGTGTGTATACAAAATTATCCCCCAGCTCATTCCTCCTCCTCACTGGAGACAAGGTCCGCTTCTTCTATCCCCTCATCTAGGGGGGTCTGGGCCACATCATCCTCTTCAACCACTACCCTGCTGAAGTCAAGCTCTGGGAACAGCTCTTCAGCCTTGCGTTTGAACATTCTCCAGCCGCTGTCCCAGAACTCTGCCATTTCATGCTTATAAAAATCTGATCGTTGGAAGCTCTCTATAACTTGAGACTCTGGTCTTCCTTCAACCGTCGTCCGTGATGGGCCAGCCCCCCCAGACTCTTCCCTTGCCAAGCTGCTGGCAACTGCTGCATCAATAGCCATCTGGAACTCAGGAGACCCTTTGAATTGAGTAACAGCTGCAACACAAAGATCAGGGTAGGCTGCCCTTTCCGAGGCTTCTCTTCGTTCAGCTCTTTTTGTAGGGCCTCCTTCTCAGCTGCAGCCTTGGCCCTCTCAGCCTCCAGCTCCCTCTTCCAGGCCTCCCCCTCAGCAGCCAACTTCATCTTCTCCTCCTCCACCTCCTTCCTTAGGCTCTCCCTCTCCGCCCTCGCCTTTTCACCCTCCACTTCCTCCTCAGTTTCACCTTCTCCTCCTCTGCCTTGGCCAGCTCATCCTCCAACGCCTTCTGCAGAGCCTCCACCTTAGCATCTGCCTCGTCCTTTTGCCTAACGAGCTCTTCGTTGTTGCTCATGGCCTCCTCATGCCGATCGACCGCACAGCGACGCCCTTTCGGCCTCTTCCACCTTCTTTTGCTCTCCAGAAAGTTGGAATTCCAGTGACACCACCCGACGACGTGTGTCCTCTAGATCCGCTTTGACCGTTTGCAGCTCAGCATGGGCAGTTTTCCACTCTGCACTATCCTTTTTCAATTTGGCCAGCTCTGCCTTGGCCTGTTCAGTCTTCACCTTGGCTGCCCCAGCCTTCCTCAGCAGAGTCCCTGCTAGGGTAGTTACCTCCATTTGGGCGGAGCATAACCCCCTGAACAGGTCGGCCTCGTTGAATCCAGAAGCTGATCGCCGAGCAGTTTCTTCCACAATCTTGACGGGATGCGCTGACCTTGGGATCTCTTCCTCTCCGGCTTCCCTTGCCAAAGACGTGCATGATAAATGGCGCTCCCGGACCAACTCCTCCTTCGAGTGCGACCTCTTTTGGCTCTGTTCTCTCCCTCTTGGCTCCGTCATGATCGGCCCAACTCTGCTTGCATCGTTGGGCGCCCTTCCGACCTCAATGTGGGAGGCGACTAACCGCCGGGGTATCTTTGATTGCAGAAGTCTCCTCCACAACTGGGGTCTCCTTCAACTTCTTGGGCCCAGACTGCCCTGCCGCCCCTTCTGAGGCACTCCTCTTCTTCTTCTTCCTCTTCAGAACTTCTCCCTCTTTTTTGGCCTTCTCTTTTAAAGGATCCACAGGGGCCCTCCTCGGCTCAAAAGTACTCAAGTCCTTTCCTCCCAACGATTTTGGCCGAGGCCTAATCCTCTCCTTCGCCATTGGCTGGGCAGGTCGGTCGTCTTGAGCTTTCTGGAACCTAGCAGCTCTGGCAAGAAGGGCTTGATCCTCAGCCTCCTGCGCCTTCCTCCTCGCCTCTAACTCTGCTCGGTCCAGATCTCCTCCGGTCGGCTGAGGACCCAGCCCTGCCTCAAACAACGCAGACGGCTGTACAAGCTCGTCCCACCTAACCTTTCCCTTTTCCCTCCATTCTTTCACCCTTCTCACCCTCTCCTCTGCCTCATACCCCAACCTTGTCTCCACCGTCTTGATTGGCACCTTCCAAATGGTGCGCACCCCAACCCCTCCGTTGCCAGAAACATAGAACCACCACAGACGCCAAATTTAATGTCGGCGTGGTAGGCGACCACCGGCCCCTTCCCCGCCACTGAAGTGTGACCCACGTTTCTTCTCGACGGAGGCTTTGTAGCAAGCGAAGAACTCCTCCACTGCCATCTCCCTCCCCTCATTCGCCTTCCCCCACGCACTCGCACAGGCCAGCAGGATTTTCCAGGCGTTGGGCATCAACTGGCCCGGTGCTACTTCTAGGTGGTTGAGCACGTCCACCACTATTTGAGGTAGCGGCAGCCTCAATCCCCCATTCAGAGCCTCCTCGTACAAGGAGAACTCCCCTGGCCTGCTGTCCGATGGCCTCTCCGTTGATGTTGGCAACAGCAACTCCACTTCTGCTGGAATCTAGTACTTCTTGCGGATCGCGTCCAACTCCGCCTCTGTCACCGTCGATTTGTCCGCCTTTGTGTGCCAATGATCTGGCCCCACCTCACTAATCGGCGTCGGAGCTGCCACCAAGGTGGAACCATGGAAACGCCTCGTCGATTCCCCCACTCTCTCCGTCCTGTATTGTGCAGCTAGTTCCTCCGCGTCGTCATCCCCCAGTGGATCTACCCTGACAATCGCCGTCTCTTCCTGGGCCATTTCTAAGCTGTGTTTGCGAATAGTTTCTGCTGCAGGGGCTAAAAACTCGAAGAAATGTCTCAACGGAGTATCGTGAGCGACGAAGGAATTGACACTTGGAATGTTTTGAGTTTTTGTAAATAAGTAGGTGAATCGTATGATGCCAAAAGCCCACGGTTTGCCTGTATTCCAAGGGTCCAAATTAATTTTCGCCAGTTTGAAAACCTTTCAAATCATCCGCCAAAACTGTATCATCAATGCCCATAATAATGCCCTGACGTTTCACTCTTGATCCAACGGTTGACCTTCCCCCTCCCCCAAAATTTTGCCACGTGTATGGTCCACACGCACTGACTTCTGCCCTCACCTTGTCTTTTCCACTTCAAGTCATCACGTGACACGTCGCCTCTTGAGCCCCGCGCCCTTCCGCTCGGCCACCCTCACGGTCGGCCTCTCGCGCTCGACCACCCTCACGGTCGGCCTCTCACTTGCCGGCCCGGCCTCGTGCTCGACCACGGCCTCACGATCGGCCTCTCGCTTCGGCCATCCTCACGGTCGTCTCTCTCGCTCGGCCGCCACCTCACGGTCGGACTCGTTTTTCCGCCACTATTCCCTTCGTTGGACTAAAACTGCACTCGGGAATGGGGGACTACTGACATGGATAGGCCCAGATAGGCCCACAAAGACCACGGCCCACCATGAGCAAACCCAAGCCCACCATTCAGACCTCATTACACAACCCGGTCAGTAAAACCCGGACCGAGGCCAATGGCAGAAAGGCCAATGATGCTCGGACATGTGGCGGGTGCAGAACAGCCCATGTCAGCAGACAAAGATCTGCAAAGTTATTGCCACAGCACATCACCATTAATGCGACCCATCACCGCATTTATTGCGACAACACCCCTTAGCCGGAATGACGCCTCTTCACCCTGGACAAAACGAACCACGACAAGCTTTTCGGCGGGGAAGGTCGAGCTTGAGAGCAATGAAATGATTACCAAAGGATATAAGCAAAGCTCGAAGACAGAAAGAAGGTTAAGCTTTTCGTCTCCTATCTCTCTCTCTCTCTCTACATTCCTATCCATTTCCTTCTCTAATTCACACACCGGAGGGTTCGCCGGGGGACTACCCCGTTCCCCGATTGAACTTGTTTGCAGGTTATCCAGTGGGCTTGAGGAGCTTGGATCGGTCCAACCCATTCGCCAGGATTCACTGTATTATCAATAATAATAATAATAATAATAATAATAATAATAATA
Source organism: Camellia lanceoleosa (assembly GCA_025200525.1). Classification (NCBI taxonomy): domain Eukaryota; kingdom Viridiplantae; phylum Streptophyta; class Magnoliopsida; order Ericales; family Theaceae; genus Camellia; species Camellia lanceoleosa. The sequence goes on from CM045763.1 coordinate 91,273,926, forward strand.
ATAAAAATAATAATAATAATTGATGGAAAAATTGATACATTAATATAAATTGATGAATATATGTAAATTGATAAACTAATATAAATTGATACATTAATATAAAGAATAATAATGATACATTAATATAAAGAAAAAATGAAATAATAATAATAATAATAATAATAATAATAATAATAATAATAATAATAATAATAATAATAAAAAATTGGAAAAATTGATACATTAATATAAATTGATAAATTGATGAATATATGAAAATAATATGTAATGAAATCACAACATTAATATAAATTAGAACATGAATATTAATTTTAATGAATTAATAAATTAAAAAAAATTAACAAAGAAAGAAGAGAAGAAAAAAAAATTTAAAAAAAGAAAAGAACATAAGGTGAAAAAGAAAAGAAAAGAAAAAGAAAAAGAAAAAAAATATATTATAAATGAAATCACAAATTTTATATCCTATGAGGACAAAAATGACAATTATACAACAAAAAGTTATTTTACAGCATATTTACTAAACACTACTCTGCTGTTTAAATCCATAATCCCACAGCTGCACCAAACAAGTTACCAACTTATGTTCACAGCTGTACATTATAATCTATTAAACTAATCATTTTTCTACAACTCTACCAAACGGGACCTAAAACCAATTACTGTAATCCTTTCACAAAAAATTAGGACCCAAAAGATGGTAGTAAAAAATAATCAGTGTGTTTGGTTTGAGTTTTCTGGATTAAGTTTTTTGAAAACTGAGTTTTTTGGTTTTCGTATTCTTTTGTTTTTAGTGAATATTTTTAAAATTTTAAACATTTTTTTTACTTTTTTAGATGCACCTTAGTTAGAGGTATCTAAAAAGTAAAAAATTTGTGAAAAAATATTTTAAAAAATTAATAAATACATAGAAATACAAAAAATATACTGAATTCTTGTATTTTTTTTGTATTTTTGGTATTTAGTGAATTTTTAAAAGATTTTTTTTACAATTTTTTTACTTTTTAGGTGTATTTATGTTAGGTGTGTTTAAAAAGTAAAAAAATTACTTAAAATATTAAAAAAATTCAGTAAAAACAAAAAAATACGAAAAATAAGAAAGTAGAATTTTCTGAAAAGTGTTTTGGAAAACTGGTAACCAAGCACAGCGAATGTTGTTAATAACAATTGCCAGCCATTTATTTTACACTAGAAAGAGATTTTTGGATTTGAGAGAATTTGGGAGTTCACGAGGAATTGAGGTCAACAGCTTGTGTAAGGAGTTTATTTTGGATCTTATTTTAATAATTCAAATTATTTATTTTTTAGATTATATTAAGTAGAATATATTTATAAAAAATTAAATTAATAGGATATAAATAACATTTTATCAAATAATATTTGTATTTAATTTCATATTTCAAATCATATTATCATTAATTGTTTTGAATATAAATACAATTCGATAAAAAGACTTACTATCCAGTCAATTTAATTTTTTTTTATAAGTATATTATATTCGATGTATCATAAAAAAATATATAATTTAAATTCTCAAAATCAGACTTGAAATGAGCCCCATCAATCCCATAAAAGTGACTAATGGGCACCTCACCCACCAGCAATCCTAATTCCAGTTGGTAAGCTCACCACGGGTAGAATTGACGCACTAAAATGCAATTTTGACATCTAAATTGAAGGTGTTCTTATATTTAAGGGATGTGTACTATATTCTATCACTTGAATGATTTGTAATTGTTGTCAAAATATGTAGTACTGTATTACTTTTTCCAATTATTAAAAGAAAAATGATTTGGTGTATGAATTTCTCCGCCCTGAATGCTCTTAATGTCCAAAACGACGTCGTTTTTGGCATTAGTGTTTTTTTTTTTTTTTTCCTTCTTCTTCCATTTTGATTTGAACGAGAGGAGAGGAGAGGAGAGAGAGAGAGAGGAGGAGAGAGAGAGAAAGAGAGAGGAGGAGAGGAGAGAGGGGCCTCTCACATGCCTTGTCACGCCGATCGTCGCGACCTCATGATCGTCGCCTCGCCTCCTCCTCCGCTCCACTTGATTGATATGGCCTCCTCCAGTCCAGTTCTTCTCTTCTCTTCTCTTCTCTTCTCCTCCTCCTCCCTCCCCACCGTCTTCTTCTTCCTCCTTCTGCTGAAAAAAAAAAAAAAAAAAATTAGGGACATTTGGGAGATCCCAGATTCGGGCTCCCAATCGCGACTCTTATTAAAATAAGGGAAAAAAAAGAAGAAGAAGCAAGTAAACGACGACGTTTGGTTGGATGTAACGTCTCTTTAGGTTAAACACTTGAAACCCCCCCTCTCGTAGAACCTTAGGGCTTAGGCTTAAACCCTATCCCTCTCTCTCTGTCTCTGTCTCTGTCTCTCTCTCTCGGCTCTGCAACAACAAAACCCTACCAATTTCTGGCAAAACCCTCTTCAAATTCCCCATTAACATCCCTCATTTCTCTCTCTACAATCCATTCTACCATGCCTGTCAAGCTCTTCCCTCATCTACGTCTCCTCAACCCTTCTCTTCCGGTGGCCAGTAGTCTCTCCACCATGAAACCCAACCCACTCAAACCCTCCTCCACTCGGCTCATCCCCATTTTCACTCGAATCTTCCCTCACAAGATCAAGTACCAATCTCTCTCCAGACATCTCTCTCTTCCACTTCTCACCACCCAAAAGTTCGGCCTTCGTCGATTCTCGACCCGCTCGAGCGAGGTTAGGGCTTCAAAAAGCCTTATTGACGACGAAGCTGAGCTCAGTGATTGGGTCAGTGGGTTGAGATCAAACTCGTCTCGTGACGGTGACGGTGATGATATTGGGCGTGGTTCTGGTGGAGGTAGGGGTGGTGATAGGCGTAGGGGTAGGGATGAGAGAGGTGGTGGGAGGGATAGGGCTTCGCCGGCTAAGAGGGGAAGAGGTAGTGATTCGGATGATTATGGAATGTCGAATAGGGGAATGGGTAGGGATTCATTCGGGTCATTTTCGAGGAATTCTAGTGGGAAAGCAAGGTTTGGTACTCAATTGGAGGGAGAGAATGGTGGGTTTGGGTCGCAAAGGAGAGAGAATGGTTGGAGAGGGGGGGAAGAATCAACAATAGCTAAGAGAGGTGGGAGAGGTTCTGAATTTGGGTATGGGCGTGGCCGAGGGAGTGCTAATGGTGGGAGAGGTTTGGAATCGGGTTATGGGTGGGAGCGAGGGGGTGGCAATGGTGGGAGAAGAGGTTCAGAATTTGGGTATGGCAGGGACCGAGGGGGTGGCAATAGTGGGAGAAGAGGTTCAGAATTTGGGTATGGTAGGGACCGAGGGGGTGGCAATGGTGGGAGAGGTTCAGATTTTGTGTATGGGAGGGACCAAGTGGGTGGGCGTGGTAGTCGAGGTGGTGGTGGTGGCCGTGGCAGTCGTGGTGGAGGATTAAAGAGAGGTGGGAGAAGTTTGGGAAGAGGCAGCTTTGTGACCTCAGATGAGGAAATTAGCGATGGTAATGAGAGAGGTTCGGAATTGGCGTTTGGTCGGAACCGAGGGGGTGGGAGAGGTTCAGATTTGGGGTATGGTCAGGACAGATTGAGTGGTCGGGGTAGAGGTGGTGGCGGAGGATTAAAGAGAGGTGGGAAAAGTTCAGTAAGAGGTGGTTTTGTGACCTCAGAAGAGGAAATTGGTGATGATGATGATGGTGATGATGATGATGAGGAGAAGGAGGAGGAGGAGGAGGGGTCAAAAGAGGGGTTATGGAAGAGCTTTAAAGATTTGGTCAGCGAGGGAGATAGTGATGAAGATGATGGCGATGCATCTGATGGCATGCTTGAGAATGCGGGTTCTTTGTTTACAAACAAGGAAGCTAGTCCACAAGCTGTGCCTAGTTCATCTGGAAGAAATGACTCGTATTTGAGTGAGACAAGGTTTGTTTTAGAACAGTCCAATTATGGATTTTTTTTCTTTTATTGTAGCAATTTGTTTCCGTTAATACTACTATTGGGAATATTGTAAGTTTTTGTCCAAGGATTGAAGGACAAAAGGTTAGAGGAACATGGCTCTAGACATCATAGATTTGCATGGGAAACCTTGGGTACAAGTAATACTTAATATGAAGGATTACAGGAAGTGAGCAAAAAGTGAGTTGCTTATTTGTTCCCCCAATGTATAAATTAAATTAAGGGAAAAATTGCTGCTTGATTTGTTACCTTGGTGGCATTTCATTGCATTACATTACTCGGAAGCTTGCGTAGTAAATGTTAAGTGTAATTAGTAAATCTATGAGTGAGAATGGGATGCTAATGAATTTGATTGGGAAGAAGATTAAAAAAATTTGAAACAACATATTTGATTGAAGCAGAAAATTTTTGGCTTAGAATGGGTTGGTTCTTTGCTTATAGTGGAAGAAAAAAGTTTGTGAACAAACTAAAGAAGCTGAGAAATAATGCATATTTGAGAAGCTTTAAGACACCATCAGAATGTGATGAGCGAAAAATCATTTATGCTGTGTTTGGTTGGGAGATTTAAGGAGGGATTTGGAAAGAGAAATGGAAAAGGTAGGTGAAATGTGAATAAAATATATCTAAATTTTACCTAATTTCACACACTTTTTTCCTTTACTTTTCTAAATCCATCCCCAAATCCCTCAACCAAACATAGTATTAAGGCCAAGGTTTTAAAAAGCAGAATCCGTTACGACCGCTTTTGTAGTGTGATTGAGATTCACAGGTGTGTTGGTCAGAAGCGGCTATCAGTAGCGAAATAGCAGTGCCGTAATAAATTGTGAACGGCCTGTTACATGACTGTTACATAACGGTTCCAAACTGTTTCTTTCGAAAAAACACAAAAAAAAAAACTAAAAATGGGGAAAGAGGGATAGAGAGAAGAGGGAAGATAAAGAGAGAAAATGGAGGAGCAAGAGATAGAGAGAGAGAAGAGGGAAGATGAAGAACATGTTATTGATTTGTTAAAACTGTAAGACCTATGTTATTCTATTCAACTACTATCACTCAACCATTTTGTTTGTGTGTGTCTATCTATATATTGTTTGAAAATAATAATAATAATGAGTATGGTCATTATCTATTTGGGTTGGTTAAAATATGTATATATATATATATATATTTAGGCTTTTATTTATTCTCTTACTTTTTTCATTGTTTATCTTATATATAATAGTTAGTGATTGATTTTTTGTATAATATAAAGTCATTAATTATTAAAATAAAATGAAAAAAAACTCAGTTTATAGTGATTTAAAAATATGAAATATATTGGATCATACTTAAAAATTTACAAAAATTGATCAATATTTATTTTTAACCTAATAAATATGATCATGGAAAAAAAATATGCATATCAGTAAGTTTATTTCAAATTGTGCGAAAAATAAAAAAATTCACGGTTCGGTTCGGTTACATAAGCTATTACCTCTGACCTTCACACCCGCAATTGCAACATACACGCCACCGCCACCGTTACGGCAACCGCAACCGCTTTTTAGAACCTTGATTAAGGCAGTTAGATTAGGTCATCCAAGACAAAGACCTTTGGTTGCTCTATGTGCAAAAGCAATTGACAATACATGATTGCCCGGGATGTAACAAATATATAGTCTTAGAACTAGATGACAAAGAAGTTGTGCTCCCAATGTGCTGTAGTTTTGGATTTGAGGCTTTGTTTAGTTGAATTGAGTTGACTTTTCTTCGTTCTTTTTTTTTATTTTATATATATATATATATTTTTTATATTTTTATTTAGGGTGAGGAATTGATTCTTGTGAATGTTTTCAGGTTTGATCAATGTTCAGTGTCTCCCTTGTCATTAAAGGGAATTAAGGATGCTGGGTATGAGAAGCTGACTGTGGTGCAAGAGGCAACCCTTCCTCTTATTCTCAAAGGTTTGTCTCTCTTTAAAACATTTTTTAAATTTCAAAGGTAGGCTTCTAACCAAGGTTTTAAAAAGCGGCCGCAACCATTACGTAACGCCGTTACGTAACGGTTTTGGCGGTTACCGCCACCCGGCCGGTTTAGCAGTGTGATTGAGATTCACAGTGTGTGTCATTTGTAGCGGCAGTGCCGTGTGATCGTAATGGTGCCAGAATATGTGAATAAACCTATTACGCACCGTTACGTAACGGTTCCAAACTGTTTCTTTCGAAAAAACACAAAAAAAAGCTAAAAATGGGGGAAGAGGGATAGAGAGAAGAGGGAAGATAAAAAGAGAAAATAGAGGAGCAAGAGATAGAAAGAGAGAGAGAGAGAGAGAAGAGGGAAGATGAAGAACATGTTATTGATTTGTTGAAACTATAAGATCTATACTATTCTATTCAGCTGCTATCACTAAACCATTTTATTTGTGTGTCTATCTATATATTATTTGAAAATAATAATAATAATAATAATAATAATAATAATAATAATAATAATAATAATAATAAGTGTGGTCATTATCTATTTGGCTTGGTTAAAATATGTATATATATATTTAGGCTCTTATTTATTCTTTTACTTTTGTCATTATTTATCTTATATATAATAGTTAGTGATTAATTTTTTGTAAAATATAAAGTCATTAATTATTAAAATAAAATGTAAAAACTCAGTTTATAGTGATTTAAAAATATAAAATATATTAGGTCATACTTAAAAATTTACAAAAATTGATCAATATTTATTTTTAACTCAATAAATATGATCATGGAAAAAAAATATGCGTATCGGTAAGTTTTTTTCAAATTGTGCGAAAAATAAAAAAATTCACGGTTCGATTACATAACCGTTACACTCGACCTTTACACCTCATAATCAAGAATCACCGCCACCGCCGTTACGACATCAGCTTTTTTAGAACCTTGCTTCTAACTAGAAGCTATGATATATATATATATATATATTTTGGGAATCATTTTGGAGACTGATGTAATATTTTGGTATTTCTCAACCAAAATGTTACTGCTTGCCAATTAACTACTGTAGTAATGAAAACAATTTGTAATTTGTAATTTGTAATTCATTTTTTGTTTAATACAAAATATGACATGAATTTGTATATGGACTTTCAAGCTTTGGTCGTTCTATCAAAATAGTTAAAATTGTATCATAGAATTGTGCCATTGACATCATGGAAGGGTTGCCTAGCATGACAGTTTCCACATGTGGATTGGGATTTCACTGGTTTGTTATTGTCTAGATTCAGTGAGTTCCTTTCTTCTTTTAGCAGCTTTTCACAAAGTGTTTCTGAAAAAGATAGAGCTATGAACGTTCACTTCATTTGTGTGATCTTGAACCAATCATGAGTACATGCAAGGGACTTGCATCTTTTTACATTATCCTATTGCATGATTCATGCGCTGTTTCTATGATTTGTGTTTTTTAAATTTCTATACAGTGGCAATGCCTATTATAATCAACTTTGTTTTCTAGGTAAGGATGTTCTGGCTAAGGCAAGAACTGGCACTGGAAAAACTGTAGCATTTTTGGTATAACATTCTATCTTTTTGTGTGTGTTTTTGTACATATTGACTTTTAAATCAAGAAAAGATTGATTGTCTACCGATGCCCCATCTACAATGAGGGCTTTCCTCCTCCCCCTCTTATGCTCTCTAATGACTTCCAGCACCATTTCCAATTGCATCTGCTTTTTTAAAATCATTACAATTTTCTTTGGACTTGCTTCACTGATCTCTTTTTTGTTTTGTTTTGTTTTTGTTTTTGTTTTTGTTTTTTTTTTTCCACTTCAAAATTAAGTTAAAAAAACTAAATAAAGATAGTATGCTTTATATCTTGAAAATAGTACATGGAATTCTTCTTTCCTTGAGTGAGTTTGGTTAACCCAATGCACAAGGCTCCTGCTTATAGAATGGTTTGGGAGAGGTAGTAAGTAGGTAGCCTTATTCCCACTTTTTTTTTATTCATTATCTTTCTTCTTCTTCTTCTTTTTTTTTTTCTTCCCCCCCTTTGGAGAGGCTGATACCCATGACTCAAACCCTTGCCACAAGGCTAGGGGCGGATAGCACTTGCCATCACACATGTTGAAGTGTATGAATAAGTAGTCTAACAGCCACGCCTTATGTTATTGTTTCTTAAATTTATCCTTTAATTTAGTTAAGTAATGGAAAAGGGAGAATGAAAAAGTGAGTAAGGGAGATATTGTGTTGGTTATTGATTTGGACCTAATTTGTGTGCTAACTTGTTTTGGGGAGGACAAAGAGAAGACAATATCTGAATTGACTTGCTTTGATTTTAATGAACCCTATATAACAGATGTCAAACTTATTAATATTTTTATGTTTCAGCTTCCATCAATTGAAGAAATTGTTAAGTCACCCCCTATTGGTCGTGATCAGAAACGACCCCCGATTCTTGTACTTGTAATATGCCCAACTCGAGAGCTTGCTAGTCAGGCTGCTGCAGAGGCTAACACCTTGTTGAAGTATCATCCTTCTATTGGTGTCCAAGTCGTGATAGGAGGTACGAGACTTCCTCAAGAACAGAAACGTTTGCAAGCAAATCCTTGCCAGGTGAGTTTCTTATCATTGCAAGACATTAATTATCATGCATAAGACTTCAATTTATGATTATATGTTTGCCAAATGCCAAATAAGTAAGCACTGTTTGTTGATTTATTTCATCTTTTTGTACTTTGTTGGATGTCACCTCATATTTTTCACTTCCTCGTAAAGATTCTTGTAGCTACACCTGGAAGACTCAAAGATCATATTGAGAATACCACGGGATTTGCAACTCGGCTCATGGGTGTGAAAGTCCTTGTGCTTGATGAAGCTGATCACTTGTTAGACATGGGATTCCGCAAAGACATTGAAAAGATCATAGCAGCTGTACCAAAACAGCGACAAACGCTTCTGTTTTCTGCTACTGTTCCAGAAGAGGTTCTTATTTTTCACTCTTTGTTTTGTGTTAGTAACGTGTCCTATAATTTTTCCCCCCACTTGAGAAACTAATGCAGAAAAAGAAAGAAAATCTAAAGAGTGGTTTTTGGTGTGAAGGTTCGCCAAATCTGCCATATTGCTTTGAAAAGAGATCACGAGTTTATTGATACAGTTGGAGAGGGTAGTGAGGAGACACACTCACAGGTAAGCTACATGCCATCTACGATTCTCTTTCTTATATATTTCTTGTTACTTATGAATTGTTGGCATCTCAAATCTTAAAAATATTGGAGATTTTCAGGTTAGACAGATGCATCTAGTTTCACCTTTGGACAAGCATTTTTCACTATTGTATGTTCTACTGAAAGAGCATATCTCAAATGATGTTGATTACAAGGTACAGTGTAGTCCAAAAAAGCTCTTCTCTGAAATATATTGACCGCAGTATTCATAAGATGATTTTAGTTGTTTCATGTTTTTGTGAACACATGGTTGAACATTATACATTTCAACTCAAATTCGCTGCTTCATGGTTATGTGTCTATCATATTAGTTCACCATCTTGCTGTCTAATTGTGGTCTGCTTTAAATGTCAATGATTGGTGTTTGTTAGTGTCATCATGATCTCTCTCTCTCTCTCTCTGTGCTTACCCGAAATGGTGTTTTTGTAGGTTCTTGTGTTCTGTACAACTGCAATGGTCACAAGACTTGTTGCTGACCTCCTTGGTGAGCTCAATCTGAATGTTCGAGAGATCCATTCTAGAAAGCCACAGGGTTATAGAACTAGGGTCTCTGATGAATTCCGGAAGTCTAAAGGACTTATTCTTGTGACTTCTGATGTTTCTGCACGTGGAGTTGATTATCCAGATGTTACCCTTGTTATTCAGGTAATGTGTTAAAATTTTCTATTCTCCAAGGCTATCTTTGGATCACCGAAATCTAGAGGTGGAATGGTAATCTCATTGCTAGGGATCCAATATGGCAACACCCAGTAATCTAATCCCTAAGATAATCCCATTTAAGTGTTTGGATAATTCAGGGTGCCTATTCAAATACATTGAAACATATTAGTCTGGGAAAGTAATTATAACTTGAGTAGGTAATTAAAAATCACTATCCTATTCCAATCTATTCCAAACGGTTTTATCTTGGGGATCCAGAATCACATTCCCATTTCCCCATAAAATTCTTATCATCCTAACTGAGCCTAAAAGGTTGAGTCGTGTGCATCTTCATCGTCCTTGAGTAAGCAACCTATTCAGTTGGGCATTTCTGAAACAATACTGAAGTCAGAGGAGAGACTCGTTCTTCATTCAAAATTTGACTAAAACCTTTACTCACAAAATATTGGATGTAAATTTTTAATTTTTTTTTTCCCCCCGATTGACATTGGTTGAAGAATCCATATGTTTGCAATTGCAGCTGGGATTGCCATCTGATAGAGAGCAGTACATACATCGGCTTGGTAGAACCGGCCGGAAAGGCAAAGAAGGGCAGGGCATATTGTTATTGGCACCCTGGGAGGAATTCTTTTTGTCCAATATTAAGGATTTGCCGATCACAAAAGCCGCGGTACCTTTGGTTGATCCAGAGACAAGGAAAAAGGTCAGCACAAATGAAACTTACAATTCTGTTATCTTCTAGTTTTGTTTTGTTTTTCTTCTTCCTCACCTGTCCGACGTAGTAGTAGCTAGTCCTGATGCATTTGCCACGATTTTATTTTTCCTTCTGTTTTCGGATAATTTAGCCATATATTTTGTCCAAATTCTTTTTCTTGATGTGAATTCTCTAGGGTTCTTTGTGAATTCAAACTAACTTGAATCGAACAGGTGGAAAAATCGCTATCTCATGTAGAGATGAAAAACAAAGAAGCAGCATACCAGGCATGGCTTGGCTACTACAATTCCAACAAGAACGTAGGGCGGGACAAGTACAAACTTGTGGAGCTTGCAAATGATTTCAGCCGGAGCATGGGGCTCGACAACCCTCCAGCACTTCCCAAGCTTATCCTTGGCAAAATGGGCCTAAAAAACATTCCTGGTTTGCGTACTAAATAGATTTGCAATTCTTTTGGTTACTTCCAAAATTCTCATTTGTGTTGATGTTCATAGACCATGAAATGGAAAGTTCTTGCATTTTCTTTGATCTTTTTCTTTGTGACCAAACAGTGATTGCAGGTAGATCAAAAGGGGAGGGCATTAATCTTGTTATCAAAATTTTGGCCCCCCTCTTTATTGTTTGTATTTAATATCTATCATCTTGTGGAGAAAATTGAGGTGTATCTTACATTGATAGAAATGGAAAAGGTGATTAGTTTACAAGTGAGTGGAAGGGAGTTTCATCTTGCTAATGGCTTTTTGGAAAAAGAAAATTCTGAAAATATAACCCCAAGAAAATTCTAAACAGAAGAAGAGAAACGTGAAAACATTTGTTTTTTGGGGTTACATTTTTTGTCTATAAATTTAAAATTGAAACACAGTCAAAAGAAGCAAAATGAGAACTTGGAAAATAAACTATGACAATGTATTATTTGTTATTGTTCTGTTATCTGTTTAAAAATAAACTTTTTGGAAAAAGAAAATTCTGAAAATGCCCTTTATAGAGAAATACTTTTAAATTGTGCACTCAAAAATGAAACTCCAAAATCATTTGCTACCCAATTTTTTTTTAGTTACCATAGCATTAACAAATATTTAAAAAGCAAATTGCTTCTACTCCAAAAACTTAGGATTGTGTCCGTAGGTAAGAGATTTGAATTTTCTTGTACAACAAATTTCTCGAGTGTTCGAATTTATCTGACATGAAATAACTCATTGCAACAATCTAACTCATTGATAAATAACTCTCCTTAAATTCATTTAATTTTTTGGCAAAAATCTTCAAAAAAAACATATTTTGATTTATAATCATCTATAAACAAAACTTATCCAGAGTTTTAAATTGTAAGCACATGCAAAATGAGGAATTATACCAAAATCAAAGTGATAAATCTTGTTAATCACATGACATACTACAATTTAGAACAGCCATATCAATACAAGAAACATAAAAAATGTGTTACAATATGGAACTTTTTTGTCATCTAATTTCATCTTTTATCAAGTGATAATGCTACACCTTTAATAATATCCTGAACAAGAGCTAATCGTAGCTAGAGCACAGAGTTTATGAATCAAATCCCTAAAAAAGAATGCGTGCAGGAAAATCCCGACAGCAAAAGGCTTTTATAACAACGTTAAACCCTAAATTGTAAACCTCGAAAGAGTTCTTCAGAGGAACTACAATCTGTCAAACCCTACAACAAAGGAGAAGGAAAAAAAATCTATTGCTTCCCCGTCCCGCCATGCTTCCAAATCCTTGAAAGGTCTGTGAGGTTAAAAGATGACTAGGTAGTTTACATACAAGCATTAGTCAGGCATTAAGGTGAATGTTTTAATTAGTGAAATTTTAAGCAATCATCAAATCAGAATTCCAGCTGTTCTTGTTTTGTGTGTGAGAAGAGAAGAATAAGGTCGGGTAATAAGAGATTTTCTCGTTATGGTTTTTTCTCCCAAATATCATTTTCTACCTGGTTTGAAAATGCAAGAGGCAGAAAATCCTCTTCTTTCAACCGAAAATTCCTTTGAGCCACTGATCTGGCAAAATAATCAAACCCTCCTGTTAAGATAAATACATGGACAGCATCACATAATGATTCCAGTGAAATAATCAAAAATAATTTTTGAGAAACTTGCATAAAAATTCAAAACAAAAAAAGAAAAAAAAAAGAAAAATGGAAAAGCAATAGGAAACTAAACTAATCACAGCCATGACAATAAACATGCAGTACGTAGCTTATTCTAATCAGGCTCACATAGTTCTCTAACAAGGCCATTCCTTCCATAAGCCAATTAAACCCATGAATTCTTTGGATAATTACACTTTATCCCCTTGTTTTGCCCAAAAATAAATAACCTCCACATGGTTTAAAAGTGAACACACAACCCCATGTGATTTGGACTAAAGTGAAAATTTGATATTACTGTTACTCTCTGTGTGTAAAATGGAGAATATTTGAAAAAAATTGGACCAAAAAGTCAATTTGCACATATTTTTTTGGCAGAAAAACATTACTGCCCAGTCAACTCAAAGTGTGGGGTCCACAAGCCTTTAAAACTAACAGAATCCGTTCATTTTGCACTTTCGTTGAAACCACAAGGGGTTGTGTTTACTTTTAAAACATATGGAGGTTGTCTTTTTGGGCCAAATCATAGGGGGTAAAGTGTAATTACTCCTTAATTCTTTAAGACAGGAGAAACAAAGAGCTTTGAAACACATCACAATCTCATTATCAAAAAGGAAAAGAACAACATCTCACAATCTGAGCTTTAAACAGACCAAATTCCACTACTAAGTCTAATCCGGGCTCACACAAATGGCACTTAGTGAATTCAGACCGAGGGAAGAGCCTGGTAGTTATGACTGATTACCATAATAATATTGCTCAACTACAAATATTTAAGGTCGCATCATCACATGGATGCAACAAATTCTACAACACAAATATACAAACTTGGGCACTAATAAGAAAGCCCGTAGCCTATTCTTCATGCTTACATGTGCTGTAAATATTGTTTTATGTCTATATAGACTCACAGGCTCGATGAAGCATGTTGATGTGAAGTTACAGTTCCACGTTGAGCCTAATTGCCTAAATTAACTAATAATATTCAGGAGTACGTAGGTAAAAGTGACAACTGATGTTTTGATATAGGATTCTCCAAACCATGTGAGAAGGGCTTCACAGGCTCTATCTTTGTGGAGCATCACTGAAGCTACTCAATACACCCCACCTCAATTAGTGTTCTAATAGTCTTGTTCTAATAAAAGTGGTGCCGATCTAAAATAAAATAAACAAAAGTCAATTGGGATTGTTTGGCCATTTGCAACTTTTGAGTAACTAATGCACCAGTACAATTGAAGGACTTGATCCAAGTTGAAAATAGTAAAAGAATATGCAGCAGGCCAAAGAGGGCATATAATGAGCATGTAAGAAAGGACATATTACCTTGACTAAGAACAAGGTTTTGCATGGACTTTATTGGCAAAGACAAATCCATAGAGCGAATTTCAACTTCCAAGCAATAGGAATCAAGGCTTGTTAAGCAGTATGCCTTCTGTTTCAGCGTAATTTGGAGGGTAATATCAACTCAATTGCTAAGGGTAAATCCAAACTCCATACGTACCCTTCCTCAAGAAGAATCTGCTCGTGACAATAAAACCCAAAATGCACTACTACTGAACACCAAGTGAAAAACCAAGCCTCTTAAACAATGTAACATCGGGAAGCAAAAGCTGTGAAGCAAATCTAACATGTAAGCTGAAAGGCAAGGACCAGCTCACAAAGCTGGCTAATTTTGAGGCTGGGATTTGCTATTTTGATGGCACAATGAATTACAAGGAAAGGATTTCAGGGTCACAGAGGAAGCCCTAAGCGCATAGATCAACAGCCACAAATGGTAAACAGACTACTGTTTTGCTCACATGGACCTTCTAAGATGAATTTAGCCATAAGTGGTTCCTAAATCACAAACCTATGACTGCAATAAAATGGCTAATACAGGCCTAACAAATTATAATAGGAAGTTAAGTCACACAAATTGATACTAACTGTCATAGGAGACAATTACCTTGGAAAGTGGGGCGAAGATGGCTGGTCTGGTGAAGTCCGTTGCATGGAGCCCCCATGAAACCTTTGTTCCTCAAATGCTTCCCTCGATCGACTTCCCTCACTTAGCTGCTGTTGTTCATTCATACTTGAGAAACCCACTGGCCCAAGAGACCCGAATTCAAGCTGTTCACCGTGTGAACCATAACTCGCATTATGTTCAAATGGATACAACATAACAACAGGCGGAACAGTTGGTCCATTTGATGACACTCCATTGGGGTTCATAGCTGATAAAGGATACATGCCATATGCCAAATTGGGAGGACCACTCTGGCTAGAATTAGACCGCAATGGACCATTTTGGGACTGGTAAGAAGGAACAGGGTCATGTCTCCATGACCTGCCTGCTCTGCTCTCGCTGGCAGCCAAACGGTCCAGCCTTGAGTTTGACTTCTCGGTTTGGTTGCGACTATGGTTGCGACCAGCAGCTCGTGATTTTGAATTGGTATTCCAGTTCCCCTCCCTATCACCATGGTTGTCACTTCTATCATGGTTGTAGTTCCCCTTTTTGGCACTCGAAGAATGCCGGTCCCTAGCAGCAACCTTCTGTAGAAAATCAGAATAGAAGGTCAAATACGAAGTTAACATCAAATCTTACACAATCAAACAGAAATTATAAAAATTGACCTCATCGCTAATATAGTGAATAAGTTGTAAAATGGGACCAGATAAGTTAGCTTCCTGACTACCAACATCAGCCATAAGCATGCAGTAAAATGAAGGGGAAATTGCAAATCAGTGGTATCTTGACAAAATATTTACAAATTCATGAAAAAGTTTATAAATTCAATTATTATAATTGATAAAGTTGATCACTTATTTGAATTTTTTTTTTTTTTTTGAAAACTTCCACTAAATTGCAATTTCCCCTAAAATGAAACGACATTTCACGAAGGTAGGCAAGTTGCATTGCAGGTAGTACAATACATGTAATAGTTATTAGTAAGTAGTAAATAATGCTACACCCAACTTCCAAGAAATACTCTGATTAAAAGAGAAATTTCTAAAGCCCTCCAAATCTTGCACACATTAACATTCAAAACCACTAAAAGAACATCAGCCCACAATCCATGTGACCATTGTTTCAAACAATCCAACAAAATATAATCAATAAATAGACCTGGATCAGACAGTGGTGTAGTTACTGGAAACCTTGTCCGTTCAGTGGGTTGCAGTAAGCACATAGGCCAATATTGGTGGTCAAATAGCACATGGGAAACACAAGCATAAAAAATATATCAAATCTTATGGTCCAATAAATTAATACTTGTCCTCTTTATTGGTGTAAAAAAGACACAAAACTCAAATAGCCGAAAATAGTAATATTAAAACGAAAGGATGTAGGAATAGATAACATAAAGAACTATCTTACAGGATTCGGCAGATAGGTTCCAGTCCCACTACGATATCTTGGCATCTCATCAACATAGCGCTGATAGACATTGGGAGGTCTATTAGCAACTGACTGGAGTGGAGAAACAGGAATAAGCCGATGGCCATAACCCATAAGCTGAGTGAAGAGATTCATGTTGGTTGACATAGGTCTTCCAGGACCATCCCAAGGGAAATGACCTTGAAGGTACATAGGTGGCACAACAACAGGTGAAGGATAAATCAAAGGTGGGTTTTGGCAAAACCGCCCAAATTGCAAATTTTGCCAATGGCTAGCAAAGTCACTATTAAGAATGTCAGGCTTATGCTCATTGGATGTCTCAACAAAAGCAGCCCTCCTCGAAGAATTAGTAGTATTTAGTTCCTCAGACTGATCAAACCCCTCAGATGAATCAAAGTTCTGACCGGAATCACTGTTATCCAGACCCTCTTCCCCACCAAAATGGCTTGTTGACGTGTCAGAAGTTCCTCTCTCAGGTGGAATATTGTAGACAGGAAGCATTGTGAGGAATGGGACCGGTGGCCCTGTAGGATAAAATGTAAAGGGAACCCCACCAGAATTATCCATCACTCTTTCCTGAGAACCAGGACCTAACAGCACTGGAGCAATGGGCATCATCGAGTCTGATCCGCTTGTCTGAACCAGTTCATAGCCATGCATGTGCGGCATTAGACCATGCAAAGAACCAACAGGCTGAGGTCCTGAGCTTCTTTCTGCCATTTCGCTGCCAGTGGTTGACACTGGATTCCAGTCCCTGGCATCCTCCCCTGGCTGAGTAGCATGTTCAGACACTGTTTTACCTTTCCCATGCATAGTAGACGGCTCTGCAGGAACTGTTTTCTTTCCCCATTTTTCTCTCGTGGACTTTGAGACCTTTGATGATGATCCATCCCAAGAACTCTCTGAAGAGGTTTTACTTCTCAGAGAACTACTGTGTGCAGCAGATGAGAACCGTGAACTTGTAGTTCTGTCATCAGAGAGATCATTCCGGTTATCTTGATACAGTAAACTATCGAGATGATCTTCCTGCATTGACCCGTGGTTTTCTTTGGTGAACTTC